>CAJHNH020002852.1:124058-136558 GCA_905116865.2 Candidula unifasciata | reverse complement strand
GAAGATAGATAGATAGATAGAAGAGAGAAGAAAGAGAGAAGATAGAAGAGAAGAAGAAGAGAGATAGATAAGATAGAAGAGAAATAAAGAGAAAGAAGAAGAAGAAGATAGAAAGAAGAAAGAGATAAGAGAGAGAGAGAGAAGAGAAGAGAAGAAAAGAAGAAGAAAGAAGAAGAAATAAGAGAAAAGATAGAAGAAGAAGAGATAGAGAAGAGAGAAAATATAAAAGAAGAATAAGGAACTGCATTTCTAATGTCGGACTGTTTGTGTTAGCACTTCTGATGGCGACCGTATGCTTTAATGCGTGTGTATGCTAGATATGCTGAGACAGCAGTCTGTCAATCTTTCCACCAGGGACTGTGATAAACATTCTGTGTGTTTTTCGTTGGCACAGGAGTGGAGCAACTATGGGGTCGACCTGTTTGCTATGAAGCTGTAACTAAGATTACCAGATTACCAGATTACCAGAGATACAGGAAGGCTTGGCCCAGCCAAAAGTGCAGTAGCGAGATACAGGAAAGCATACCTGTGGCGATGGCGAGTATGGCTGGCAAGATCTCCTGGTGACAAGAAGTGTCTTCCACAGTTAGAGCGTTGGATTTCGGGACCGTTTTTGCCATCATGGAGTCATCTTGTGGTAGCGGCTACACGCTTGCCTGTGGTTCAAGTCAGGACGGAAACGTGCCTGTTTTATTTTAAAAATGGACTTTCCCTCTCTAAGTTATCCCAGCTCGAAATTTACATAGGGTAAAATTGTGGGAAGTAAAAGCGGCCTTTGTGATATTGACTGCATCACATCAAGTGCCGACTGGTCTGTACAATATACGCAGAATATGTGCCCAATGTGCCCGAAGGCGTGGACAGGGGTCCTTTACTTGTCACGTGACCGTCAGATGTATTTACGAAGCTTTTCTGAGACACTCAATTCTGAACGTACCTGCACTACCTTCTCCTGCATCCCTATTTCCTTTCTGATTTGCTCTTCCTGCAACACGGTCCAGCTAGCCCTGTTTGCTTGAATCTACCTCAATACCTGTATCATTCACATCCCGATTGTACACGTCTTTATATTGTAGTAGAGGTGGACATCTCCTACCCATGTGTAATTCAGCAGACAATATACTTATGGATATGTATACAACTGGTAAATGCATACAGTACAAAGGTACACTGCAAGTACCAGTATATTCATGTGTTGTTGTTGTTATCGATCTAGCGGCTCCTGAGCTTTCGCCCTTTGGCCCAATGCCATGTAGTGGAATTTGCATGTTTTTACAAGCTGTTTTTTTCTTCCGCACAAGGTGTTCCACATGTCTGCTCTCAGAGGGAGTAGCATTCTTCTAGTCTCGCTGAGTTTTGGACACTCAAAGAGATGTTGGTCAACAGTTTCGTATGGGTAGTTACATAGATGGTAGTCTGGGCAGTGTTGTGGCTGTATTCTGTTTAGATGCCGATTGAGTGAAAGGGGAGATGTATACCTGAAACACAACAGAGATTGAACATGACGACATTCTTATATTCGCCTGGCATGCCGGCTGGCAAATGCAAATATGTTCTTGCAGAAACCTATGTCACTAATAAGAAGAAACTCCACAGGGGAACATGTACAGCAGGAGTCTACCAATCATCAGTAGAAGTAATCTCTCGTCGACAAATGTTTTTAGGATTCAGTCTTGTGTCTGTGTATCTTCAACATCTCTGACACAGATGTTGTTTCATACCACGATATCAGTGTCTTCTGCTTGTTTTTACCTTCGACCGTCTGTTTGTCGCCGGGTACTCGAAACCATGCACTTAGACTGTCTCCCTTTTGTGTTGGAAATTATTAAGACTTTCTTTACATATTCTCTGTTCACTGTGTTTTAATCATATATTAGACACCACCACACACACAACATCACCTGCCCCTCTTCCGTGCTTCAGTGCTCGCTCATTTACAGCTCTGTACAAACACAGGGGTCCCACAAGAAACGTTGAGAATCGCTGAAATAATCCAAGTTCCTGTAGTTCCCTTTTAACCAGTTCTTGCCATATCACCAACAGTACCGTCACATTGCCAGTACAATTCTGCACTTATTCAATGATTTGTACTTTCATGAACGTTCCCATGCAATCATTGTGCTTGAAAATCGGTAGACGCGATTTCAAAGGCGTCGGTTTAAACGTGATGTCAGGGGCGTCAGTTTAAACGTGATATCAGGGGTGTCAGTTCAAACGTGGTGTCAGGGGCGTCAGTTTAAACGCGGTGTCAGGGGCGTCAGTTTAAACGTGGTGTCAGGGGCGTCAGTTTTAACGTGATGTCAGGGGCGTCAGTTTAAACGTGGTGTCAGGGGCGTCAGTTCAAACGTGGTGTCAGGGGCGTCAGTTCAAACGTGGTGTCAGGGGCGTCAGTTTAAACGTGATGTCGGGGGCGTCAGTTTTAACGTGGTGTCAGAGGCGTCAGTTTTAACGTGGTGTCACGGGCGTCAGTTTAAACGTGGTGTCAGAGGCGTCAGTTTAAACGTGGTGTTAGGGGCGTCAGTTTTAACGTGGTGTCACGGGCGTCAGTTTAACGTCGTTCCAGAGGCGTCAGTTCAGACGTGGTGTCAGGGGCGTCACTTTAAGGGATGACGAAACCTGGGGCTGCCAGTACCTTGAGACTTCCCCTCCCCCACCCCTCAATTTTGGGCTGAGCTTATATCCGCCCCGAGGAATAGTATTTAGGGTGGGCTTCGCTCCCCGCTCCCCCAGGTTGTGTGCAGGTATCTATATAGCCTAACCATGTATACTTCTCTTTGTGAGTGGTTGCTTTTGTATTGTATAGTATCTATACAAATGTAAATGTTTGTTACAGCTAATCTCCGAAAGTTCAACACCGATTGCTTTCGAATTTCGACACAACGTGTTATTCGAATGCGCTAGTATTTTTGTCTGACAGTGTCACTTAAAGCACGAACTACCTAGCCCCAGCGACGATCACACCAACATTTTTGTTTTGCTTTCCGACGATCCAATATTTTTTGGTTGCCGCGTTCCCGGCGCTGGGTTTAGGCGAATTTGGATTGTTGACCTGAGAAATCTGCATCAAGATGTATAATTCATTATGTGATAAATATTACACTGGCCGCATTCACTTCTCATTACCATTCATGCTACCCATTTGAATCTGGATGGACACGGATGCCAAGGTCAATTTGCCAAAAAAAAAAAAAAAAAAACGTTATATCGTCAGGTGATGAACTTCTAATCCTTCGGAGAGGGGGAGAGGAGTAGTTGGTGGATTGGCAGAAACTGTTAACTGAGAGAGCTTACACTTACGGTCTTCTCCGCAAGATCCATCTGTTTTTAGTAGCAGTAGTGGTAGTAGTAGCAGAATAGTAGTAGTTGTTGTGGTTGGCCGGGTATTTACAGTGTCGTGCAGTCATGCGGGAGGCCTGAGTTCAACCCCTTCTAAGGTGATGGTGTTTTTCTGTCAGGAGCGCAACTAAACATCCTTCTGAACAGTCGGTGGCCACAGCACTAGCCATGCGGCGTCAAAATCTCTAGCTGACGGCCTCCTGTCTACACCACCTAGAAAGGTGGTAAAACACAGTAGGGATATTATTTTAGTTGTGGTGGTGGAGGTAGTAGTAACACTGCCACTTGATGATTTATGTGGTAGCCGCAATTACTTCACATCACAGTGCCTGCTACCCATTTTAGTCTGTGGACAAGCGATGTCAATAGCAATCGACAGACGCTGTTAACTGAGAAAGCTTAAAACATGATTTTGAAGTTTTCATTTTTCAATTCACATTTTAATAACACTATGTCAGCTATTAACATTTTGTGTTTGTGCGAATTTGTTGGTTTTTAGACGTAAAGTAGTAAACTTTACTTAGAACTTTTCAAAAATTACAGAAAACTTACGCAGGTGATAAAAAAAAAATTAAGTCCTAATAATCCACTTTACACAACCACTAATATAAGGAGACAATTCAGTGTTGCGTAGTTTAGAGTCGGCAAACCAGAATATCTCAATATCAGTGCAGACAATTAACCATATTAGACACGTGCGCCTTCTTTTTTCTTTACCTTCCATTCAACAGACTGGGCCACAGCAACGCGTGGCCGGACAAAGCTAGTTTGAAATTTTTTTTAAATCTACATTCAGCACAATTGACAATACTAATAATTGTTATTATTGTGCGACTTAACAAGGCTAAGCACCCTTTCACCCAGGAAAATGTATGCCCCCCCCCCCCGCGCCCCTAACAGTATTCTGGACTCAGCAAGCCTGAGGTGTTGACTTGTCGCCTGCTTCTGTCTCATCTATTATCTTCCTTTATTTGCCCTAGGTGCACCATGTATGTTTTGTGTGTGAGTGCGTCTATTTTTGCTAGCAGACTTGGAGTGCGATGTATCGTGTATTCTTCTCTGACAGTTTTTATGGAGCGATGTGTCTTTGTTGGCTTTGTGTAGTCCTGGGATTCAAGTAATTATTGACATTGGCTGTAGGGGATTGATACATTCCCTGCAAATAGTTGTTTTCTAGCGCTGAGCATTCTTGTGTGTGCATGTGAATGCTTGGCACTGGGTATTCGTTCCTTCCTTTCCCACTTTCCCACCTTGTTTCTTTTTCTCCTCCTCCCCCTTCTTCTTCTTCTTCTTCTTCTTCTTCTTCTTCTTCTTCTTCTTCTTCTTCTCCTCCTCCCCCTTCTTCTTCTTCTTCTTCTTCTTCTTCTTCTTCTTCTTCTTCTTCTTCTTCTTCTTCTTCTTTCTTCTCTCTTCTTCTTCTTTCTCTTTCTTCTTCTTCTTCTTCTTCTTCTTCTTCTTCTTCTTCTTCTTCTTCTTCTTCTTCTTCTTCTTCTTCTTCTTCTTCTTCTTCTTCTTCTTCTTCTTCTTCTTCTTCTTCTTCTTCTTCTTCTTCTTCTTCTTCTTCTTCTCTTCTTCTTCTTCTTTCTTCTTCTTCCTCTTCTTCTTCTTCTTCTTCTTCTTCTTCTTCTTCTTCTTCTTCTTCTTCTTCTTCATTCTTCTTCTTCTTCTTCTTCTTCTTTCTTCTTCTCTTCTTCTTCTTCTTCTTCTTCTTCTTCTTCTTCTTCTTCTTCTTTCTTCTTCTTCTTCTTCTTCTTTCTTCTTCTTCTTCTTCTTCTTCTTCTTCTTCTTCTTCTTCTTCTTCTTCTTCTTCTTCTTCTTCTTCTTCTTTCTTCTTCTTCTTCTTCTTCTTCTTCTTCTTCTTCTTTCTTCTTCTTCTTCTTCTTCTTCTCTTCTTCTTCTTCTTCTTCTTCTTCTTCTTCTTTCTTCTTCTTCTTCGTCTTCTTCTTCTTCTTCTTCTTCTTCTTCTTCTCTTCTTCTTCTTCTTCTTCTTCTTCTTCTCTTCTCTTCTTCTTCTTCTTCTTCTTCTGTCTTCTTCTTCTTCTTCTTCTTCTTCTTCTTCTTCTTCTTCTTCTTCTTCGTCTTCCTTCTTCTTCTTCTTCTCTTCTTCTTCTTCTTCTGCTTCTGCTTCTGCTTCTGCTTCTGCTTCGTCTTCGTGTTCGGCTTCGGCTTCGGCTTCGTCTTCGTCTTCGTCTTCTTCTTCTTCCTCTTCCTCTTCCTCTTCCTCTCCCTCTTCCTCTTCTTCTTCTTCTTCTTCCTCTTCTTCTTCTTCTTCTTCTTCTTCTTCTTCTTCTTCTTCTTCTTCTTCTTCTTCTGCTTCTCCTTCTCCTTCTCCTTTATGTATGTATGTATGTGTGTGTGTGTGTGTCTGTGTGTCTGTCTGTCTGTCTGTCTGTCTCTCTGATCTGTCTGGTCTGTCTGGTCTGTCTGTCTGTCTGTCTGTCTGTCTGTCTGTCTGTCTGTCTGTCTGTCTGTGTATGTCTGTCTGTCTGTCTGTATCTGTGTGTGTGTGTGCGTGTATGTAATGTATGCATGCATGTATTTATGTGTGTGTAAGTGAGTGGGTGAGCGTGTGTATGTGGGTGTATGTATGTATATGGGTGTGTGTATGCACGCACGTGTTTTTCATGCACTTTACAACTCATGCTTCTGTGTTTTTTAATAATATTCATAATATGCATATCATAATATGATCATAACATGCTTTATTAGTAAAATATAACTGCTGTGCGAAAGATGGGCGACTGAAAGGGCCGAATGTAAGACGGGCCTGCGTGCCCAATTTGTGACCCTTTGAAAAAAAAGTTCCATTTGTTCGTTCTTCTTCTTCTTCTTCTTCTTCTTCTTCTTCTTCTTCTTCTTCTTCTTCTGCAGTTGCTCCTTCTCCTGCTTCTCCTTTGTCTTCTTTTTTCTTCCTCTTCTTCTTCTTTTTCTTTTTCTTCTTTTTTCTTTTTCTTTTTCCTATTCTTCTTCTTCCCTTCTTCTTTTTCCTCTTCCTTCTTCTTCCTTTCTTCTGCTTTTTCTTCTTCTTTTTCTTCTTTTTCTTCTTCTTCTTGTTCTTCTTCTTCTTCTTCTTCTTCTTCTCCTCCTTCTCTGTTTCCCCCACCTTCATTTTCCTTCGTCTTGTTGCTTCATTGAAATGCTGAGGGTGATCTAGCAATCTGCTATGTGTTCTTTTCAATACTTTGCATAAGTTCGATTTTTCTTGTTATAACAAACTATATCTAATGACGACCTTTGATCTTTTGCCTTATCGTCCCCTTGCTCTATGTATGTAATATTTCTTTAGCACGACTCTGCGTGGCAGTTGGTTCTAATCCATTCTCGCCAGTTCCAGACACTCCAGGAAGAGTGGGCAGCCATCCCACAGGCCCACATCTCATCTATATCCAGGACATGACGGTCACTGGCCCACCTCAGAGGAGACCACATACCACACTAACCTCAGAGGAGGCCACATACCACACTAACCTCAGAGGAGGCCACATACCACACTAACCTCAGAGGAGGCCACATACCACACTAACCTCAGGGGAGGCCACATACCACACTAACCTCAGAGGAGGCCACATACCACACTAACCTCAGAGGCCACATACCACACTAACCTCAGAGGAGGCCACATACCACACTAACCTCAGAGGCCACATACCACACTAAACTCAGAGGAGGCCACATACCACACTAACCTCAGAGGCCACATACCACACTAACCTCAGAGGAGGCCACATACCACACTAACCTCAGAGGCCACATACCACACTAACCTCAGAGGCCACATACCACACTAAACTCAGAGGAGGCCACATACCACACTAACCTCAGAGGCCACATACCACACTAACCTCAGAGGCCACATACCACACTAACCTCAGAGGCCACATACCACACTAAACTCAGAGGAGGCCACATACCACACTAACCTCAGAGGCCACATACCACACTAACCTCAGAGGAGGCCACATACCACACTAACCTCAGAGGAGGCCACATACCACACTAACCTCAGAGGAGGCCACATACCACACTAACCTCAGAGGAGGCCACATACCACACTAACCTCAGGGAAGACCACATACCACACTAACCTCAGAGGAGGCCACATACCACACTAAACTCAGAGGCCACATACCACACTAAACTCAGAGGAGGCCACATACCACACTAAACTCAGAGGAGGCCACATACCACACTAAACTCAGAGGAGGCCACATACCACACTAAACTCAGAGGAGGCCACATACCACACTAAACTCAGAGGCCACATACCACACTAACCTCAGAGGCCACATACCACACTAACCTCAGAGGAGGCCACATACCACACTAACCTCAGAGGAGACCACATACCACACTAACCTCAGAGGAGGCCACATACCACACTAACCTTAGAGGAGGCCACATACCACACTAACCTCAGAGGAGGCCACATACCACACTAACCTCAGGGGAGGCCACATACCACACTAACCTCAGAGGAGGCCACATACCACACTAACCTCAGAGGAGGCCACATACCACACTAACCTCAGAGGAGGCCACATACCACACTAACCTCAGAGGCCACATACCACACTAACCTCAGAGGCCACATACCACACTAACCTCAGAGGCCACATACCACACTAACCTCAGAGGCCACATACCACACTAACCTCAGGGAAGACCACATACCACACTAACCTCAGGGAAGACCACATACCACACTAACCTCAGGGAAGACCACATACCACACTAACCTCAGGGAAGACCACATACCACACTAACCTCAGGGAAGACCACATACCACACTAACCTCAGGGAAGACCACATACCACACTAACCTCAGGGAAGACCACATACCACACTAACCTCAGGGAAGACCACATACCACACTAACCTCAGGGAAGACCACATACCACACTAACCTCAGAGGAGGCCACATACCACACTAACCTCAGAGGAGGCCACATACCACACTAACCTCAGGGGAGGCCACATACCACACTAACCTCAGAGGAGGCCACATACCACACTAACGGGAAAGGCAATAGGTCTAAAAATTATCGTGACCCTGATGCAAAAAATTGAATGGTGAAACTCTAAGGTGTTCTTGCGTAAAATTTGAGTAATTTCACTTATTGTCTGCCAAAATTGTAAGCTTGTATGTTTCTTTCAATAGCTACGCGTTGCTTTATTTGAACAGTATATTCTTTTGTCTGATGACTGCTGTAGTTCTTCTCAAAATCTCCTACCTGTAGTACTGATTGTGCACTCATCCGTCTTCATAGACGTACGGTTTGCACTGGAGCATAAGGTGGGCCATAACATGTTTCTTGTTAGTTTCCTCCGTAGTCAGAGTGTGTTTCGGAAATCGTGCCCTCACACTTGAACAAATCTCTCCAAAAATTCCGTACGGATCAACACCAATTGTTTGCATGTGGCCTTAGATTGTCCACGGCCTTGTTATTTTATCATTTACAATTGCTCAGATGCTGCTTTGTTCTTATAGGGGCGAATTTCTTTGATCTTTAACTAATAATGTAGGTACCCATTAACAATAAAATATACTGTAATTGAGAAACCAGAGAATAATGCTGGAGGTAATTACCTGAGGGTGAAATGCATACAGTGTGATAGTTTGAAAAGTTGTCCTTACTCGCTTAACAGTAATCTTGCTGATTGTTTCCTTTCAGGGGGTGTCTGTTACCCCCCCCCCCCCCCCCGCCCCCTTCCCGCCTATATATCGCAGCTAAGGCCACATGAAACTCAATGGTTGTATACATTCTTACAAGGGAGTGACTGTAAACAGGTGCCATGTCAGATTTCCACAACCGACACCAAACAGTTTCTGTGCTACAGTTCTCTTTAAGTCGGGCGTGACTTCTGAAGCGGACTTTAGTTGCCATGGCGTAGCGCGAGTCTGCCAGACTTGGACAATAAATTTCTACTTTTATTTTCTGTAAGTGTCAATCAGTACACGTTAATTTGTTAATCATGAGAAGTGCGTTAGGCAGCCGCTTCACCCAGACATTTTGTTTCGTTTGAGAGTGCAGAAAGTGCGCTGCTTTTTAGACAAATATTATTTTGAATACTGCATGACGTTTCACTATTGTCTCCGCCTTGTTCGTGACATTTACCAGCTATAGTTAAACTTAGTTTTAACCTTTAACTTAACCAAAATTGCGCGCATCTTGATGAGTTAAATTGTTCTATGAAAATACTCGATTGTCGCAGGAGCCAGTTAGGCGGGGATGGACCCCGGCGAGGTGGGGATATGGATTCCAGTTGCATCTAATATGAACTTTGTCGATGCCAGTTCCACAAACATGATTGCGTTGTTATTATAATAATTAATAACTGAAGCGCTGCTATTCTGTGGAAGACTAGTAACATATCTTTTGGAAGATGCCAGTAACACTGTCATAGAGCCAGAGCAGTTAGCTGTCCTGCAGCAAGGCGCCATCTCCGCATGCACTTCAATGACAATGTTGGCGAAGAAACGGAGGCCATCTTCTGAAACTTGTGCAGTGGCGGGTTGTGTCCTTATTGTCTTTATCACGGTCATGCAGTTTCTAGTGTTCACACACAGAAATCGTTCATCCGAGCAGCTACGGGCCTTCCCAGGGCGCGGTCTGATGGGGGAGGAGCTTGATAAGCCGAAGATTCCCCCAAAGGAAGCCAGATTCATCAAACAGAAACCAGCGGCAGCCACTTCCATTCAGGCCAGAATACGGGCAAGGGCCAAAGCCAACCAAGAGGTTCGAGAACTGGAGAAAGCTTTGGCAAAACTGATCCGAGAGAACACCATGACACCGGAACAGTCCTATTCTGAGATTCAGAACCAAATTTACGCCTACAGAATCAAGAACATCATCCATGAGCTAGACAGACTGGTTGTCTCCCATCGTAGGCTCAATGATTCCCAGCTACCGCCAACACTGGCTTCAAACAGTTTCAGAACTAACATGGTGGATTTGAACCCTGCAATCCAGAGCGATCGAAGCAATCAGCTGTTGCCTGACACTAGCGGGCTACCATTAACTTTTCAGGCACAAGATGGTGCTCCGACAATGTTACGGGCGGCCGTTCAGATGCACTGGGATTCTAGACAAATAGAAAAGAACGATACTAGATCCAAGCATAATGAAGTGGTGTGGGGATTTCGCGGGAATATATCGACCGACAATCAGAGTAGAGTGCAGCTTCCAGAGGAGCACAGGGTCGGTGATTGGTGGATGAAGCAGAGCTGGCACACTCAAGCGTTGTGTGCGGACATTCCAGACACCTTAGGTAAGAGTTTGTATCAGCAAGTGTCACTCATTTTTGGGAAATGTCTGTCTTTCGCATAGGTCCAGTATATCTCTCTTGTAGAATGTCTGACTCACTTGGAGAATGTCTGACTCACTGGTAGAATGTCTGACTAACTGGTAGAATGTCTGACTTACTGGTAGAATACCTGCACCACTGATAGAATGTTTGTGTCACTGGTACAATACCCGTCTCATTGGTAAATGTCTGTCTTTCTGGTACAATGTCTTTCGCAGTGTCCATCTAGTTGAATGTCTGACTCAATATTTTTCTCGTTACTTGATTGTTTATCTCAGTGGTAGAATGTCTGTCGTTTCAAGTTCTGTCAGTTAAATAGATATCCCCCACTAGGACAGACCTGGTGGAAATTAATCCATCAAGGCAGACATTCTACCACTGGGACAGACATTCTACCACCGGGACAGACATTCTACCACCGGGACAGACATTCTACCACTGGTACAGACATTCTACCACTGGGACAGACATTCGAACACTGGGACAGACATTCTAACACTGGGACAGACATTCTAACACTGGGACAGACATTCTACAAGTTAGGCAGAATCTTTATGTGCATCAAGATAGACAGACATATTTTACTGATCAAGCAGACATTAGGCATGTAAATACACGTTTTACTAGTTTATTTGTAAATGGTGCGTTATTATATATATATATATATATATATATATATATATATATATATATATATATATATATATATATATATCAGTTAGTTGCGTATCCTTTACAGGACGTTGCAGAACCAACCCTAACAGCCCCTGGCTGTTGTGTGGTTTTCCCTAGGCAATTTACATCCAGTAGTTTGCCATTGCTCTCTCAACGGTCGGCTTTCTTGATACCACTGTCGAAACCAACGCAAGGCACATTGCCCGCAGCTGAGATCGAACCTGGCATCCCGGCATTACGAAGCGAAGCGTTCGCATCGACTTAGCCACAGAGCCGACGTATATATATATGTATAAAATACTTGTCTCAGTCTGGACAGGCTGTATCCAGGGTGAACTATTTAACTTACTGCCAGGTGTCAGTCTGAATGGCGAAATATGTGTACATTGACAGAGTTTCTAGTAAACTGTATGTCTGAATGTTGGAATATCTGTCTGATTTCTAGATTGTCTACATTACCTTTTAGAATGTCTATATTCCTTTCTTCTTTTCTAGTCTTGTAGATTGTCTACATTACTTTGTAGAATGTCTGTATTGTATTCGCTTCTTCTTATCTAGTCTTGTAGATTGTCTACATTAGCTTATAGAATATCTGTATCCCCTTCTTCTTCTTAGTCTGATAGATTATTTACATTACCTTGTAGAATGTCTTTCCCTTTCTCCTTCTCTAGTCTTGTATGTTGTCTACATTACATTGTAGAATGTCTGTATTCCCTTCTTCTCATCTAGTCTTGTATGTTGTCTACATTACATTGTAGAATGTCTTTCCCTTTCTTCTTCTCTAGTCTTGTATGTTGTCTACATTACATTGTAGAATGTCTTTCCCTTTCTTCTTCTCTAGTCTTGTATGTTGTCTACATTACATTGTAGAATGTCTTTCCCTTTCTTCTTCTCTAGTCTTGTATGTTGTCTACATTACCTTGTAGAATGTCTTTCCCTTTCTTCTTCTCTAGTCTTGTATGTTGTCTACATTACATTGTAGAATGTCTTTCCCTTTCTTCTTCTCTAGTCTTGTATGTTGTCTACATTACATTGTAGAATGTCTTTCCCTTTCTTCTTCTTTAGTCTTGTATGTTGTCTACATTACATTGTAGAATGTCTTTCCCTTTCTTCTTCTCTAGTCTTGTATGTTGTCTACATTACATTGTAGAATGTCTTTCCCTTTCTTCTTCTCTAGTCTTGTA
>CAJHNH020002852.1:91558-119058 GCA_905116865.2 Candidula unifasciata | reverse complement strand
AAAAAGGTCTGCCTCAGTAGTGGAATGTTTTCCCAGAAAAGTCTGCCTCAGTAGTGGAATGTTTTCCCAGAAAAGTCTTTTTCAGTAGTGGAATGTTTTCCCAGAAAAAGTCTGTCTCAGTAGTGGAATGTTTTCCCAAAAAGGTCTGCTCAGTAGTGGAATGTTTTCCCAAAAAGTCTGTCTCAGTAGTAGAATGTTTTCCCAGAAAAGTCTGTTTCAGTACTGGAATGTTTTCCCAGAAAAGTCTGTCTCAGTAGTGGAATGTTTTCCCAGAAAAGTCTGTCTCAGTAGTGGAATGTTTTCCCAAAAAGGTCTGCCTCAGTAGTGGAATGTTTTCCCAGAAAAGACTGTTTCAGTAGTGGAATGTTTTCCCAGAAAAGTCTGCTTCAGTAGTGAAATGTTTTTCCAGAAAAGTCTGTCTCAGTAGTGGAATGTTTTCCCAGAAAAGTCTGTCTCAGTAGTGGAATGTTTTCCCAAAAAGGTAGGCCTCAGTAGTGGAATGTTTTCCCAGAAAAGTCTGTTTCAGTAGTGGAATGTTTTCCCAGAAAAGTCTGTTTCAGTAGTGGAATGTTTTCCCAGAAAAGTCTGTCTCAGTAGTGGAATGTTTTCCCAGAAAAGTCTGCCTCAGTAGTGGAATGTTTTCCCAAAAAAGTCTGCCTCAGTAGTGGAATGTTTTCCCAGAAAAGTCTGTTTCAGTAGTGGAATGTTTTCCCAGAAAAGTCTGTCTCAGTAGTGGAATGTTTTCCCAGAAAAGTCTGTCTCAGTAGTGGAATGTTTTCCCAGAAAAGTCTGTCTCAGTAGTGGAATGTTTTCCCAGAAAAGTCTGTCTCAGTAGTGGAATGTTTTCCCAGAAAAGTCTGTCTCAGTAGTGGAATGTTTTTCCCAGAAAAGTCTGTCTCAGTAGTGGAATGTTTTTCCCAGAAAAGTCTGTCTCAGTAGTGGAATGTTTTCCCAGAAAAGTCTGTCTCAGCAGTGGAATGTTTTCCCAGAAAAGTCTGTCTCAGTAGTGGAATGTTTTCCCAGAAAAGTCTGTCTCAGTAGTGGAATGTTTTCCCAGAAAAGTCTGTCTCAGTAGTGGAATGTTTTCCCAGAAAAGTCTGTCTCAGTAGTGGAATGTTTTCCCAGAAAAGTCTGTCTCAGTAGTGGAATGTTTTCCCAGAAAAGTCTGTCTCAGTAGTGGAATGTTTTTCCAGAAAAGTCTGTCTCAGTAGTGGAATGTTTTCCCAGAAAAGTCTGTTTCAGTAGTGGAATGTTTTCCCAGAAAAGTCTGTCTCAGTAGTGGAATGTTTTCCCAGAAAAGTCTGTCTCAGTAGTGGAATGTTTTCCCAGAAAATGTCTTTCAGTGATGGAATGTTTTTCCAAAAAAAGTCTGTCTCAGTAGTGGAATTTTTTCCCCTAGAAAGTATGTCCCAGTGGTTAAACGTTTTCACAAAAAAGTCTGTCTCGGTAGTGAAATGTTTTCTCAGAAAAGTTTGTCTCAGTAGTGGAATGTTTTCTCAGAAAAGTCTGTCTCAGTAGTGGAATGTTTTCCCAGAAAAGTCTGTCTCGGTAGTGGAATGTTTTCTCAAGAAAGTCTGTCTCAGTGGCTAGAGTTTTCAGTCAGTGTCAGTCAGTGCTAAGTCTGTATCTAGCTACTCGAATACATGTCTCTTAGATCCAGTGACTAAATCACTGGTCATGCGTTTCTGGTGCTCACTAATGTTACTCTCTAATCGTCGATGAGGTCGGTGCCAGAGTGATTGGGCTCATTGATCTCACACCTGGACGAATCAGCGCGGTGGGGCGATATCAAGCAGGTTATTGATCCCTCAACCGCAGCAAATATTATCAGTTTCCATGTTTCCGATTGGGCTTTCTGATTTTACGACAGGCAACACTTTTTCTGTGTCCCCATACATGGATCATTGTCTTTATACATCCATACTGTAGTGTGGTATATCCATGTCTGCTATCTGTATGATCTTCAGTCTGTGTTCGTTGTTTTTGAGGAGTCAGATTTATGTTTTCATTTGTGTGACATTCATTTATTTTTCTGTTTGCGTTTTTCTAATTGTTAGTGTCCATTCCTTGCTTAATAAACATCTAGTTTATGTTTGCTGTTTGTTTGCGCTATCCATTGTCTTTTTGCTGATTCAGTTTGTTTTCTGTGTATTTTATATATCTATATTTGTGTTCGTCGCTTCTGTCGTTTCTGTCGCTTCGGTCGTTTCTGTCGTTTCTGTTGTCTGTTTTGTTTGTTGTTAATGTGATAAGAGTCTGTTTACTGTTTGTCTTTTAATAATTTTGGAGAGTTTTTCCTGTTGTTGTCTTTGTTTTATTAATTTATATATATATATATATATATATATATATATATATATATATATATATATATATATATATATATATATCAATAACTGTTATATCTGCGTGGCGTTGCGACTAGTTAGCTCGTCTACCACTGTTGTATCTGCGTGGCGTTGCGACTAGTTAGCTCGTCTACCACTGTTATATCTGCGTAGCGTTGCAACTAGTTAACTGGTCTACCACTGTTATATCTGCGTGGCGTTGCGACTAGTTAGCTCGTCTAACACTGTTATATCTGCGTGGCGTTGCGACTAGTTAGCTCGTCTACCACTGTTGTATCTGCGTTGCGACTAGCGCTTGTCTACCACTGTTGTATCTGCGTGGCGTTGCGACTAGTTAGCTTGTCTACCACTGTTGTTTCTGCGTGGCGTTGCGACTAGTAAGCTCGTCTACAACTGTTGTATCTGCGTGGCGTTGCGACTAGTTAGCTCGTCTACCACTGTTGTATCTGCGTGTCGTTGCGACTAGTTAGCTCGTCTACCACTGTTGTATCTGCGTGGCGTTGCGACTAGTTAGCTCGTCTACCACTGTTGTATCTGCGTGGCGTAGTGACTAGCTGACTGGCCTAACAGCCTGGCAAACACGAGTCCGAATCCATGTCGTAACAATCCTCGTGACTCCCAACCTAAAACGGGTCCTCTGGAATCCACGTAGTAACAGTTCTAAGAAGTAAATTCCGTTAACATAAAATATTAACATCGCTCAGTAAATACTGACTTGTCAACAGAAATACGTGATTAGCTCCGTGTGACAGATATGTTGGAGCCAACCTTGCTTGTGAAGACGGCTCCTGGTTGATTGATTCCCGTTAGACGAATCTTGTGGTTGAGTTTCCTTTGTTATCTTTCTCTGACATTAAGCAGGAAGGAAGTCACGGGTGTAGAAAAGACATAAAGAAGGAAGGAAAGCAAATGAGATAAAAAACGAACGATAAAAAGAACAAGAAATAAAGAAAAGAGGAAGGAAGAAAGACGGCTATTAGGAAAGATAGAAAGAAAGGTAAGAAACAAAGAAAGAACGGCAGAGAGGATGTAAACCATAAAGAAAAGAATGTAAGAAATAGAGAAAGAAAGGAATAAACCATAGGACGAAAGTATGACAGGCAGACAGGCAGGCATCCACTCTGTTCAGAAACTGACCAAGCCTATATCGATCTCTCGTGCTGTCAAACGAGGACAACTTGAACAGCCATAGCGCGCGCAACCACACACACACGCACGCACCCACACACACGCACCCACACACACACGCACCCACACACAATCCCGCGGATGCCTTGGTCTCTGGGGCCCCGTGTTTTTGTGGCGGTTCTGCATCGATCCATGGAAGAAATACTCAACCCCCACGCTGGCTGAAATCTTGTGCTCATGCTTTGTCACTGGGTACATCTTCTACAGGAGAAATTTGTTGCTTGCCTTGTTCTCATCTTGTTGTCTAGACTGTCTCTTATCTGATGGTTTTTGTTGTGTGATCTCTGTTAACTTGGTCTCGGCGCTAGACCAATCTTATCTAGGCTGTCTCTTATCTGATGGATTTTGTTGTGTGATCTCTGTTAACTTGGTCTCGGCGCTGGACCAGTCTTGTCTTGGCTGTCTCTTATCTGATGGATTTTGTTGTGTGATCTCTGTTAACTTGGTCTCGGCGCTGGACCAGTCTTGTCTTGGCTGTCTCTTATCTGATGGTTTTTGTTGTGTGATCTCTGTTAATTTGGTCTCGGCGCTAGACCAATCTTATCTAGGCTGTCTCTTATCTGATGGTTTTTGTTGTGTGATCTCTGTTAACTTGGTCTCGGCGCTGGACCAGTCTTGTCTTGGCTGTCTCTATCTGATGGTTTTTGTTGTGTGATCTCTGTTAACTTGGTCTCGGCGCTAGACCAATCTTATCTTGGCTGTCTCTACAGGGATCCGCTTGATCTCGAAGCTGGACCAGTCTTGTGCCGGTGGGTGAAAGAAATGTGGAGGGGGAACCAAGAATGCTGCTAAGCTGAATAATGCAATAAAGCTTTTGCTAATTGGCGATTTCATGTCAAAATACAAGGAGACTGACAACACGAGATAAAAGGTTACTGTCAGTGACCGCACAAGAGAGCTGCATAAGCTACATTAGGTTGTTAGTTATAGTCATTTGCAGTTTGAGAGCGATGGACATATGTGTCAGTCAGTGGCATGTCAGTGTGACACAATGGACATCTGTGTCAGTCAGTGACATGTCAGTGTGACAGCGATGGACATCTGTGTCAGACAGTGACATGACAGTATAACAGCGATAGAAACCACCAGTTACAGTGTTAAACTCTGTTACCGTTACACATAGCGCTGGCTGGTCACATTGGATGTTGAAATAAATGCAAAAGTGGGATGAGTGATTGGGACAGTGGGTTCGATGGGTGCAAAAGTGGGATGGCGATTGGTACAATGGCTTAAATAATTGGAGCAGTGGGTTCGATGGGTGCAAAAGCGGGATGAGTGATTGGAACAATGGCTTAAATAATTGGAGCAGTGGGTTCGATTAGTGCAAAAGTGGGATGAGTGATTGGGACAATGGCTTAAATAATTGGAAAAGTGGGTTCGATGGGTGCAAAAGTGGGATGGTGATTGGTACAATGGCTTAAATAATTGGAACAGTGAGTTCGATGGGTGCAAAAGTGGGATGGTGATTGGTACAATGGCTTAAATAATTGGAACAGTGGGTTCGATGGGTGCAAAAGTGGGATGGTGATTGGCACAATGGCTTAAATAATTGGAACAGTGGGTTCGATGGGTGCAAAAGCGGGATGAGTGATTGGGATAATGGCTTAAATAATTTTTAACAGTGGGTTCGATGGGTGCAAAAGTGGGTTGCATATTTTTTTGGGAACAATGGATTGGGTAGTTGGAAAAGTGTGTTGAATGGTTGGACAAGTGAGTTGGTTGGTTTGATTTGGCTTGGATGGCTAGAATATTGGGTTGTATGGTTGGAAAAGTTGCGTGTGAAAATGATTTGATGGTAGGAGTGGCGGCTGAATTCGTAACTGAGTGGCTGAGTATATTTTAGGAGAGATGGAGACTGTGATCAGCTGCTAGACTTGTCATTTAGGATCTGTCTGGTTACAGATTAGCGCCCCCTCTCTTTCACCCCCATTTCTGGGTTCTCAGCAGCTCATTTGTCAAATCAACTTCCACAGCCAATCACAAATATGAATAATAACCCCTACAATACATTTGGAATCTGTTTAAATATGGTCTCAGCACAGACTATATGCCCCGTAAAAGATGATAGTTTACACATATCAGCGCCCCCACTCCCCCCCCCCCCCCTAGGTTTATTACACTTATTATGTTTGGTATTATTAGTATTTAGAAATGGCGGTATAATGAGAGCACATCACAGGAAGAATTAGATGTAGATATTTATTATTGTATGCCAACTGATATGTGATTTGAATAATGTATGTAAGATATGATGTCAAAAGGGCAGAACATAAGACGGGCTTGCGTGCCCAGTTCTCATTCCTTGGAAAGTAAGGTTTCGTCGTTCGTTAGTTATCTCGTTTGTTAGCTCGTTCGTCTGTTCCTTCGTTCGTTCACGCTGTTGACTGTATTCCCTATTCTTCTTACACAAATCAGCTTATTCTGCTTGAGGTATTATTCCAATAACACACATTTGTCTCAATGTTTTATTATTCCCACATCACACAACAGCCTCTTTTACTTATTATTCCCCCATCACACCGCAGTCTCTTTTATTTATTATTCCCCCATCACACCGCAGTCTCTTTTACTTATTATTCCCCCATCACACCGCAGTATACCCCCATCACACCGCAGTCTCTTTTATTTATTATTCCCCCATCACACCGCAGTCTCTTTTATTTATTATTCCCCCATCACACCGCAGTCTCTTTTACTTATTATTCCAACATGACACCGCAGTCTCTTTTATTTATTATTCCAACATGACACAAAAGTGTTTTTTCTTCATTATTCTCACATGACACAACACTTTTCTTTATTATTTCTACATCACACAACAGTCTCTTTTCTGTATTATTCCCACATCATACAACTGTCTCTTTTCTGTATTATTTCCATATCACACAACATTCTCTTTTCTTTATTATACCCACATTACATAACTGTCTCTATTGTTATCAACATCTCCACATGACACAACTGTGTCATTTTTTTTGTTTATTGAACATGGCATAATTCCCTCTATTATTCACAAACCACGCAACTCACTATTCCCCGTTATTCACAAACCACGCAACTCACTATTCCCCGTTATTCACACACCACACAATAATTCACTGTATGATTGACACGCCACACAATCTACTTCCAGTGGGAAACACCACAGATGTCAACCTCAACATCACCTTAGACATCAACGACATCATCAGCAACAACAGCGACGTCACAGAAGGCGGGGAGTGGCGACCACCATCCTGCATATCTCGGCACCGCGTTGCTGTCATCATTCCCTACAGGGACCGCTTCAGTCACCTCAAAGTCCTGCTGCACTACCTGATCCCCTTGCTCAAGCGGCAGCAGATCCACTTTAGGATATTTATCGTAGAGCAGGTGAGTGGATCCATAGTGTTTTCTTGCTCTCTCTCTCTCTCTCTCTCTCTCTCTCTCTCTCTCTCTCTCTCTCTCTCTCTCTCTCTCTCTCTTCTGAGGGGATTCAATGGAAGACAGTGGTCAAGTGGGGTGAGACACGAGTATGGTAAACATGTAGGTTGCAGTCTGAAGGAAAGCAGTGACCGATTTCCAACTGGTTTTCAAAAATATAGTTATAACACTAAAAAGGCAGATAGGAAGGGCACAGTTTAGTTGATTCTTCTATCTTTATTCCTCTCGATGTTCGTCCACGAGCAGCCTGATTATATTCATTGCTTCCTTTTCTTACTGGTTGTCTCTTGTAAACCACAGTCTGGTGAGATTGATGCAGCGGGGAGTGACGAGAGGTTCCGGCAGATGCTCGAGGCTCAGAGGACTGATAAGACGAACGTTTAATCAGAATGCTACTGGCACCATTAGTATCGGAACTCTTCGAAAACTGCTGAAGATGGGGACGCAGCGCTTATGGGAATGCCGCCAGTGCTGTGATGTCGGTTCTTGAATCAAATTAGATCAAATCAAATCAATCAAATCTTATATACAACATCATCAATATCCCCTTCTGTCGTTAGGCGCCTTGGGGAGGAACAGTTTGCGATCCATTTCTTGATGGGCAGCAATGGCCTTTGTTATTCCATGTCGACGTAGAAACTCTTTAATGTCATCATTACATATTCTTCTAGGGCGGCTTCTTGCTTTCATCAGATCTTTTCATGTGTAGCGCCTGCGTTGGTATTTGTTCTGGCTGCTTTCTCACTAATAAACAAACCATCGCATCTTCTGTTGTGATACTGTCATTTCTCACTTTGTTTGCTGGTTTTCTCAGGCATCTCATTTCATATGTGTTTATTTTACATAGGTTAGCCTTTGACAATGTCCAAGTTTGGCACTGGTAGCACAGTGTTGATATGAATATGATGTTAATAATTTTTTTTCTTATCGCTCCTACTTACGTTTAGATGTCTTGGTATATAAGTACACTGGTTTGTTGGCATCTTGTTTCTGTTTCCCGATCTATTCTCCCGTCCTCCGAGAATATACTTCCTAGATATTGACATTCTTTGTTTGCTTTAGACAAGTGCTATTGAATCCGACATGAGGAATTCTGCTAACCTGCAATACTTCATTTTTAGTACAATGTATTTCTATGTTATTTCTTTTGCGTATTGAACTTAGCCTGTTTAAATGTTCTTGCAGTATTCTCTGCTCATTGTAGAACAGGCGCTAATTGTCTGCACAAAGTATCTAGTTTATTGTCTGCACAAAGTATCTAGTTTATTGTCTGCACAAAGTATCTAGTTTATTGTCTGTACAAAGTATCTAGTTTATTGTCTGTACAAAGTATCTAGTTTATTGTCTGTACAAAGTATCTAGTTTATTGTCTGTACAAAGTATCTAGTTTATTGTCTGTACAAAGTATCTAGTTTATTGTCTGCTCAAAGTATCTAGTTTATTGGCTGTGGATCTAATTCTTCCTTCGGAAAGTAAAGTTTCCAATTTCCTAGATTTTCTGGGTCCAATGCTTTAAAGCTGGCTTTTAAAAAAAAAGTACTCTGTCTATGCATGTTGTAGACACTAGAGTAGAGAGCACACACATCCCTGCGTCACCTCTGCATGGATTGTAAACATATCATTTATGTCTCTTTCATGCTTGACCCAGCTAATTAATGTTACATTCTCTTTCCACGTTCTCTTCTCTCACTCAGAGCCGCCTGAGCACATCGGGGCCGGCTGAGCACTTCTCCCTAAGGGGCCCCTTCATCATGGGGGCCGCTTGCTAATCTATGTACGGCAGGTGACATTCACATTTTATTCCAGTAAGCAGCTGTCGCAGGGGCCCTCGCACACTAATTTGCTCAGGGGCCTCATGTCTTCGTTGCTGTGACTTCCGAGGTTTTATCATTGTTGACAGACCTAATTATTTCATGTCTTCCATTCTATCAACCAAGGTTTTATAATGGATGAGAGACTTGATTATTTCATGTCTTCCATTCACTCACTTCCTTCCCTTGACAAGAAAAACAAACTGACCAGTTGTTCTGTGATTATCTCCATCCTTTCTTGTTTCCAGTTTTTTTTAAAATAGAAAGTTTTCGCTTGATTGATCATGTTTGTCTTTCCTTGGCCATAATTAAGATGATTTAAATTGCATATCTTTATCCTGTTAGCAGTGCTGCACGCTCGGCGCCCTGGCAGCCCCCCCCCCCCACCCCCTTCTCCCCAATGCCCCAACATATTTAGAGAGCTGAGAGTCCTCACATAGCAAATGTGTTATTTATACGATGGTCTCCCCATTTACACACCACCGGTTGTAGGTCAATTTCATTGATAAGTTGGTTGGACTAGTCTACCGTGATCGAGGTTATGGGTGTCGCAGTTTGTTGTTGTCCTGCGTTTACGTTTTTATTTCCGTGAAAAAGACGACCTGTGACATAGGTGGTTATGTTTTAGACCCAGTATCTGTTTAAGAAGTGTTAAAAGCTCTGGTATTGAAATATACAGCAAGCGGTATCAGCGCTAGTGCGGAATATCCCCGTGACCTTGTATGAAAGTCTGACCACTCGAGGCCGACCTATCAGAGGTGAGGTGGTCAGTAGGTCGTCCAATCAGAAGCGAACTAGTGTGTAGTGGTGTGTAAATTTACCTATCAAATGTACAAGTGGGGTTAAGAAGATTCCCCCTTCTCCCCCCCCCCTCCCCGCCTTTCTGCCCCTCTGCTGCTTCTGAATGTTTGTTCATTCATTTTATGTTCTTTCAAATACATTAATTATTGTACAATTATTCAACACATAATGATGAAAATACTAACAAAAATTACACACTTTAAAAAGGCTTCCGTGTCGCCTAGAAAACTATCATGTGACTAAAGTTACCTTGTTTTTCTCCTATGATCATCTCAGTCTACTAATTGCATCTGCTTTTGATGGTCAAAATTCCAGGGTTGAACTGGTTTTCTCGGCTAAGGTGATTCTCATTCGGTTAGTGGCACTTTGTGTCACCGGGTGTTTATCGCTTTTCGTGCGATCTTAGTGGGTTGCACGTCAGTCAGTTGGTGGTCAGCTCTGTAGAGGTTTTCTGCTGTCGGCCATTTCGAATACAAGAAAAATTATCTCCTGCCGCTTACCTCTCGTTTCTCTCCGTCTTTATCCAGTAAATATCTTTCTCCTTCAGTACTGTCTTTCTCTTTCTGTCTCTTTTAGGACTCTCCTATCCGCCCATCTAGGGAGGTTTTCTGTCGTCTCGCCTTCTTTCTCACACAAACACACCACCCATTTCTCTCGTTCCGTCGGGGTGAAGGTTTCTTCTCCCTGCCGCATGAAACATTTGACTGTCTTCTTCCTGCACGAGAACCTCATCTGTTGATGTCATCTCGTTTACACGACCCCCTCCCCCTGTGAGTGTACCAGTACTGACAACACTATCTCCAAGACTCAGCAGGGAGTTATGTTTCAGGTGGTCCCTTCTTTCTGTCTACTCTGCTTTCTCTCTTCCTCTCTGCCTTTCTCTTTCTACCCCTGTCCTCCCTCTCACTTGTGTAGCTCTCACCAGTCTCCCTCTCACCTGTCTAGCTCTCGCGTCTCCCTCTCACCTGTCTAGCTCTCGCCATGTCCTCCATCTCACCTGTCTATCTCCCGCCAGGCTACCTCTCACCTGTCTATCTCACGCCAGGCTACCTCTCACCTGTCTATCTCCTGCCAGGCTACCTCTCACCTGTCTATCTCCCGCCAGGCTACCTCTCACCTGTCTAGTTCTCCCCATGTCCTCCCTCTCACCTGTCTAGTTCTCGCCAGTCTCCCTCTCACCTGTCTAGCTCTCGCCATGTCCTCCCTCTCACCTGTCTAGCTCTCCCCTGTCCTCCCTCTCACCTGTCTAGCTCCCGTCCTGTCCTCCCTGTCACCTGTCTATCTCCCGCCAGGCTAGCTCTCATCTGTCTAGCTCTCCCCCTGTCCCCCCTCTCACCTGTCTGATGTGTCTGTTGTGGGGAGCACTCTAATGTGTCTGTTGTGAGGGACAGTCTGATGTGTCTGTTGTGAGGGACAGTCTGTTGTGAGGGACAGTCTGATGTGTCTGTTGTAGGGACAGTCTGTTGTGAGGGACAGTCTGATGTGTCTCTTTTGAGGGACAGTCTAATATGTATGTTGTGAAGGACCGTGTGATGTGTCTGTTGTAGGGGGACAGTGTAATGTGTCTGTTGTGGGGGACAGTGTGATGTGTCTGTTGTGGGGGACAGTGTGATGTGTCTGTTGTAGGGGGACAGTGTGATGTGTATGTTGTGAGGGACAGTGTGATGTGTCTGTTGTAGGGGGACAGTATGATTTGTCTGTTGTGGGGGACAGTCTGTTGTGAGAGACAATCTGATGTGTCTGTTGTGAAGGACAATCTGATGTATCTGTTGTGGGGGAACAGTGTGATGTGTCAGTTGTGGGGAACTATGTAATGTGTCTGTTGTGGGGAACAGTGTGATGTGTCTGTTGTGGGGAACAGTGTGATGTGTCTGTTGTAGGGGGACAGTGTGATGTGTCTGTTGTGAGGGACAATCTGATGTGTCTGTTGTGAGGGACAGTGTGATGTGTCTGTTGTGGGGATCAGTGTGATGTGTCTGTTGTGAGGGACAGTCTGATGTGTCTGTTGTGAGGGACAGTCTGATGTGTCTGTTGTGAATGACAGTGTGATGTGTCTGTTGTGAGGGACTTCTGATGTGTCTGTTGTGGGAGACAGTGTGTTGTGTCTGTTGTGGGGAAAAGTGTGGTGTGTCTGTTGTGGGGAACAGTGTGATGTATCTGTTGTGAGGGACAGTCTGGTGTGGGGGACAGTCTGTTTTCGGGGACAGTCTGTTGTGGGGGACAGTCTGTTGTGGGTGACAGTCTGATGTGTCTGTTGTGGGGGACAGTCAGGTATGTCTGCTGTGGGGGACTGTCTGATGCGTCTCTTATGGGGGGGGGGGCAGTGGGGTGTGTCTGTTGTGAGGGACAGTCTGATGTGTCTGCTGTGGGGGACAGACTGTTGTGGGGGACAGTGTGATGTGTCTGTTGTTGTTGCGTCAGTTGGCCTCTGTTTTACACATTGATTTCTGTACAAGCCGGCTGATCTCTGGTTTCTGTCTGTAAGCTTGTTCTTAGCCTGGCCAAGCTGCAGTAATTTGGTTAGAGAATTGTTTGCAAAGTGCTTTCCTGGCCAGGTCGATGTTTGTTCACGCTGGCAAAGTGACTTTGTTCAGTTTATATCGAGGGGGTGGGGGCTGTTATTTAGCACAACCGCATTTTTTCTTCCACTCTTACACCTTCTTCTGCTTCTTCTTCTACCTCTCCTCTTAATCCTGATTAAATCTTTTTAAATTACACTGTCAGCTCTCTCTCTCTCTCTCTCTCTCTCTCTCTCTCTCTCTCTCTCTCTCTCTCTCTCTCTCTCTCTCATATCAACTATTGTTCCACGGTTTGGGATGGTTGCTCCAAATCTAACTTAAAACGACTGTGTTCTCTACAAAATCGCGCTTTACACCTAGTCTCAGATAGAAAAACACACCGACAAAAATCATCTCTATAGCCATTTAGGAATTCTCCCATTTAATAAACGATTAATTTTTTATAATACCAAATTTATTCATAAAATTTCAGCTCAGAACACTGAAGATTATCTTTTCCGGTTGATTCAAACTAACCCTAAGAACAGCAAACGGCTAAATTTATTGCATTTGCCGAAGCCTAGAATAGATCTATATAAAACAAGTTTGCCATATTCTGCTGCTCATTTATGGAATCACCTCCCACTTGATCTGAAAAATACAACGAATATGTACTCATTTAACCGCAGCCTTTTGAAATTCATGCTTACTAGTGATTATATGCCACCATAGATGTAATTAATAATTCACATGCATAATGATCTTACTTATATGTATTATATGTGTATCTATGTGTGTATTATGTGGGTGTGTGTGTGGGATTGTTGGTGTGTGTGTGTATGTATGTGGATAGATGTATGTATTTTAGGTTTGTATGTGTGTTCTAATATCATTGGTACATCTGTTTCTTCTATTCTATTTTCTGCTAATAGATTTCTTTATACCATTCTAATGTCTGATCGTAAATAATTTTTTATTTATCCTGATGTCTGATTGAACATGGTTTCCCATATTCTAATGTTTGATGGTAAACAGTTTCCTCTATTCTAATGTTTGATGGTAAACAGTTTCCTCTATTCTAATGTTTGATGGTAAACAGTTTCCTCTATTCTAATGTCTGAGGTAAACAGTTTCCTCTATTCTAATGTCTGAGGTAAACAGTTTCCTCTATTCTAATGTTTGATGGTAAACAGTTTCCTATATTCTAATTTTTGATGGTAAACAGTTTCCTCTATATTAATGTTTGATGGTAAACAGTTTCCTCTATTCTAATGTTTGATGGTAAACAGTTTCCTCTATTCTAATGTTTGATGGTAAACAGTTTCCTCTATTCTAATGTTTGATGGTAAACAGTTTCCTCTATTCTAATGTTTGATGGCAAACAGTTTCCTCTATTCTAATGTCTGAGGTAAATAGTTTCCTCTATTCTAATGTCTGAGGTAAACAGTTTCCTCTATTCTAATGTTTGATGGTAAACAGTTTCCTCTATTCTAATGTTTGATGGTAAATAGTTTCCTCTATTCTAATGTGTGATGGTAAATAGTTTCCTCTATTCTAATGTCTGAGGTAAATAGTTTCCTCTATTCTAATGTCTGATAGCACATGTCTGTCATTTTCTTTATTTTCCAATTTTTATGGTACATGTGTCTCCTCTAGTCTGTCTGCTGCCGTACGTTTTTTTTTTCCTTCTTATGTCTGCTAGTACACTTGTATCGTCTGTTCTAATGTAGCTGCTACCACAGTGTCTGCTAGTACACTTGTATCGTCTGTTCTGATGTAGTTCCTACCACAGTGTCTGCTAGTAGACTTGTATCGTCTGTTCTGATGTAGCTGCTACCACAGTGTTGCTAGTATGTATCGTCTGCTACCACAGTGTCTGCTAGTACACTTGTATCGTCTGTTCTAATGTAGCTGCTGCTACCACAGTGTCTGCTAGTACCACACTTACACTTGTATCGTCTGTTCTAATGTAGCTGCTACCACAGTGTCTGCTAGTACACAGTGTCTGCTAGTGCACTTGTATCGTCTGTTCTGATGTAGCTGCTACCACAGTGTCTGCTAGTGCACTTGTATCGTCTGTTCTGATGTAGCTGCTACCACAGTGTCTGCTAGTACACTTGTATCGTCTGTTCTGATGTAGCTGCTACCACAGTGTCTGCTAGTACACTTGTATCGTCTGTTCTAATGTAGCTGCTACCACAGTGTCTGCTAGTGCACTTGTATCGTCTGTTCTGATGTAGCTGCTACCACAGTGTCTGCTAGTACACTTGTATCGTCTGTTCTGATGTAGCTGCTACCACAGTGTCTGCTAGTACACTTGTATCGTCTGTTCTAATGTAGCTGCTACCACAGTGTCTGCTAGTACACTTGTATCGTCTGTTCTAATGTAGCTGCTACCACAGTGTCTGCTAGTGCACTTGTATCGTCTGTTCTAATGTAGCTGCTACCACAGTGTCTGCTAGTACACTTGTATCGTCTGTTCTTGTAATCGTCTGTTCTAATGTAGCTGCTACACACCACAGTGTCTGCTAGTACACTGTGCTAGTACACTTGTATCGTCTGTTCTAATGTAGCTGCTACCACAGTGTCTGCTAGTACACTTGTATCGTCTGTTCTGATGTAGCTGCTACCACAGTGTCCCAGTGTCTGCTAGTACACTTGTATCGTCTGTTCTAATGTAGCTGCTACCACAGTGTCTGCTAGTACACTTGTATCGTCTGTTCTAATGTAGCTGCTACCACAGTGTCTGCTAGTGTCTGCTACACACTTGTATCGTCTGTTCTAATGTATCGTCTGTAGTGCACTTGTATGTAGCTAATGTGCTGCTACCACAGTGTCTGCTAGTACACTTGTATCGTCTGTTCTAATGTAGCTGCTACCACAGTGTCTGCTAGTACACTTGTATCGTCTGTTCTAATGTAGCTGCTACCACAGTGTTGCTGCACTTGTATCGTCTGTTCTAGCTGCACCACAGTGTCTGCTAGTACACTTGTATCGTCTGTTCTAATGTAGCTGCTACCACAGTGTCTGCTAGCTGTACACTTGTATCGTCTGTTCTAATGTAGCTGCTACCACAGTGTCTGCTAGTACACTTGTATCGTCTGTTCTAATGTAGCTGCTACCACAGTGTCTGCTAGTACACTTGTATCGTCTGTTCTAATGTAGCTGCTACCACAGTGTCTGCTAGTACACTTGTATCGTCTGTTCTAATGTAGCTGCTACCACAGTGTCTGCTAGTACACTTGTATCGTCTGTTCTAATGTAGCTGCTACCACAGTGTCTGCTAGTGCACTTGTATCGTCTGTTCTAATGTAGCTGCTACCACAGTGTCTGCTAGTACACTTGTATCGTCTGTTCTAATGTAGCTGCTACCACAGTGTCTGCTAGTACACTTGTATCGTCTGTTCTAATGTAGCTGCTACCACAGTGTCTGCTAGTACACTTGTACACTTGTATCGTCTGTTCTAATGTAGCTGCTACCACAGTGTCTGCTAGTACACTTGTATCGTCTGTTCTACCAATGTAGCTGCTACACACAGTCTGTTCTGCTACCACAGTACACTTGTATCGTCTGTTCTAATGTAGCTGCTACCACAGTGTCTGCTAGTGCACTTGTATCGTCTGTTCTAATGTAGCTGCTACCACAGTGTCTGCTAGTACACTTGTATCGTCTGTTCTAATGTAGCTGCTACCACAGTGTCTGCTAGTACACTTGTATCGTCTGTTCTAATGTAGCTGCTACCACAGTGTCTGCTAGTACACTTGTATCTGTTCTAGTACACTTGTATGCACTTGTATCGTCTGTTCTAATGTAGCTGCTACCACAGTGTCTGCTAGTACATGTAGCTGATGTAGCTGCTACCACAGTGTCTGCTAGTACACTTGTATCGTCTGTTCTAATGTAGCTGCTACCACAGTGTCTGCTAGTACACTTGTATCGTCTGTTCTGGTGTGGCTCCTACCACAGTGTCTGCTAGTGCACTTGTATCGTCTGTTCTGATGTAGCTCCTACCACAGTGTCTGCTAGTACACTTGTATCGGCTGTTCTAATGTAGCCCCTGTTACAGTGTCTGCTAGCGTTGTTCTGTGTTGTTCGTGTGTTCTGTGTAGGGGCGTCGTTCTGTGTAGGGGCGTCGTTCTGATTAGGGGCGTCGTTCTGATTAGGGGCGTCGTTCTGATTAGGGGCGTCCCTCTGTGTAGGGGCGTCGTTCTGTGTAGGGGCGTTGTTATGTGTAGGGGCGTCGTTCTGTGTAGGGGCGTCGTTCTGATTAGGGGCGTCGTTATCTGTAGGGGCGTCGTTCTGTGTAGGGGCGTCGTTCTGTGTAGGGGCGTCGTTCTCTGTAGGGGCGTCGTTCAGTATTTCATTGGAAGGGATTGAGACATCACCAAGTAATATTCGCGCACAAAATAGTTGTGTATGAAAATGTGCACCTTAACCATCCTCTGTTGTGGAGACGGCACAGTTTAGTTATTTCTGCCTTTGTTCCAACCATTAGCCACACTATGAGGCTACAAGGAGTTAACGTGAAAGCGCTACTCAGCCGAATTACTCAAACATCTGGTACTACTATTGAGGCTCAGTTAAATCATTCCTGTACATTCTCAAATGTTCGTATAGCTATCACGAATACTTGTAATCTCGGGAGATTTAGGAATCCTACAACGGCTAGATATTGAATCAAGAGTGGGAAGATACCGCAGACACAAAACATAAAGCAGAAGGCACATTTACTGTCCTCACAAGATCGATTGACTAATTGGCAGAGCATCCAGCGGGCTTGTGTCAGCTGTCTCCTTGAGAGCTCAGATCTGCAGTTCTGTCTGCCTGACAGTTAGTTTAGGCCCGCTTGTCCTAGCTTATCCTTACGGTTAGATAATCCCTTGCTAAAGTAGCTGGCGATAAATATAATCTTTTGTAGGGGAATAATCCTAGCTACTGTCAGCTGTGATCGTTGTGTACGGGAGTCTGGCTCATTTCATTATTCTGATGTCTGTCTGTCTGTCTGTCTGTCTATCTGACTTACCGCCCTTCTTGTCTTTTATTCTTTCAGTATTTACGACTGTTTATATTGCTGTTAGTTTCTTTATTTTTTTTCTTTCTTTCTGTCCGCCTTTCTTTCTGTGATACCTTTATTGAAATATTGAATCTCCTTTGAGCTTTTCCCCTTCCACTCTGTGGAACGTTTTTTTTTCCCTCTATCAGTTATTACATTTCAGTAATTCTTTCTTTCTTTCTTTCTTTCTTTCTTTCTTTCTTTCTTTCTTTCTTTCTTTCTTTCTTTCTTTCTTTCTTTCTTTCTTTCTTTCTTTCTTTCTTTCTTTCTTTCTTCAGTCTTCCATTCTGTTACGAGTGGACTTGATGTTTTGATTGTGTAATCTGGTCCTATAGTTTGTCCAGCAGGGTTTACTGTGTGTGTTGATGTGCTCTGTTGTTCTCCAGCTCCATGTTGATTCCGTGGCCGGTCGCTTTGGCACACAGTCGGTCCTCGTGACGCTCCTGAGTTCCAACGCCTAAAGAGATGATATTTTTATCGGGACCCTGTAGCTCTGGGGTCGATCCACTGGGTACAGGCAAATTACTTCGGATGTGTGGAATGAACAATGATGGCCTCACTGAGAAGTTTTATTTAAAATTAGTATGAACCTGTGACCATATTTGCAACATTCCTCTGTCCATGGTCATACTCGTTGGTCATCGTCTGGCGAATACAAGCCTGATTGCTTGCGGTCAGTATGAAGGTTTACTGTTTTAGTTGTGGCAGGTTTTTCCTTTTGACAATAGTTGCAGTTTCTTCCATGTCTGGACTGACAAGTGTGGTCGCCCACCTACTGAGTTGCATGTACGGCGCGACACTCTGAGCTACGTATTTAATTTTGAATGCTTTTCGACTGTGCCCAACGGTTTTTTTTTTCTGAACTACAGATTTAAAAAATAGCAAGGGGTCTGTTGCTGCTGTATGTGATTAATTTCTTGTGCAACTACTGATCTGCTGTCTTGTGTTGGACTGTTTGTGCTGGCACTTCTGAGGGTTGCCTTGTGTGATTAATGGCGTGTGCAACTACTGATCTGCTGTACTGCGGCTGTCTTGTGTTGGACTGTTTGTGCTGGCACTTCTGAGGGTTGCCTTGTGTGATTAATGGCGTGTGCAACTACTGATCTGCTGTACTGCTGCTGTCTTGTGTTGGACTGTTTGTGCTGGCACTTCTGAGGGTTGCCTTGTGTGATTAATGGCGTGTGCAACTACTGATCTGCTGTACTGCGGCTGTCTTGTGTTGGACCGTTTGTGCTGGCACTTCTGAGGGTTGCCTTGTGTGATTAATGGCGTGTGCAACTACTGATCTGCTGTACTGCTGCTGTCTTGTGTTGGACTGTTTGTTGCACTTCTGAGGGTTGCCTTGTGTGATTAATGGCGTGTGCAACTACTGATCTGCTGTACTCTGCTGTAACTGGCTGTTTGTGCTGGCACTTCTGAGGGTTGCCTTGTGTGATTAATGGCGTGTGCAGTCATTGATCTGCTGTAACTGCTGTTTCCGTCGACGATGAACTCCATTTCTAGTGTCGAACTGTTTTTGTTGGCACTCCCGAAGACAACCTTATGCATTGCATACGTGTGTATGTTTTTAAATTTGCCGAGACAACAGTCTCCGTCATTTTTTTCCACGAGGAATAGTGGAATGAGTGCTTTCTCTCTTTATTCAGCGATAATCATGTCGACACATAGGCTAACAGCAGTCACACAGAGTAGGTCATAAGGTTCGAACCTAGCAGAATTGCAAAACATACAGAATAAAACCAACCACTTGTACTCTTTGTGTGAGGTCCACTTAGTCCTTTACACCCCAGGCAATTGATCAGAATGAGTTCCTAAATTGTAAATGAACATTCACCAGCAGACAGAAAGGCTGTGACGTTCTCTAACTAGCGACGAAGCCTCGGTGACTCAGCCCCTGGTTCAATACCAACAGTTGCTCACCCGTTCAGGGCGGTGTTCCTGTAGTCACAAGACCACGCAACAACACGTCAGCTCGATTCCGGTATCGAACCAGTTCCTCCAGTTCAAGGCGGCGGTGGTGGAGTGGTTAAAATGTTCACTGTGTAACAGTGACGATAAATAAAAGTCGATGCGGCTACAAGACCTCATCGGCACACTTTTTAAACACAACTGTGCCGTTTGAGAAGTATCACTTGATTTAATACAGTTTGTTATTCATTGTTCATAATCTCCTTCCTTCCGTCTAAGGTGGTTGTACACTACGTCTTTTAACAAGAACAATCGAACTATTTGTGTATGCGTCCTCTTCTTCTTCAGCATTCCGCGCCCTTGAAGTTCATTGCTGCAGATATCACCCGCATCCACTCATCTTTCTGGCTGGCCTTCTCTTTCCAGTTGGTAACATAAAGTGTTTGCAGGTCTCTCTGCTCATTATCTCTCCATCGTGTTCTTGGTCTGCCTCGAGGTCTACGACCTTTCATCTCATTTGTATATACAGCTTTTACCTCTTTCTCATTTAAAATTCTCTCAACATATCCCAGCCATTTCAACCTATTAGCTCTCATGATGCCAGTGATCAGTGGTGATTTCAACAGATTATGAATTTCGTTGTTGCTTCTCACTCTCTATCCAAGCTGTTTACATTTTTGATAAGATCTTTTGTATCTGTATTTTACTTATTACAGCGGTTGAAAGGAAGGATTTTTTTTTTGTATCTGTATTTTACTTATTACAGCGGTTGAAAGGAAGGATTTTTTTTTTGTATCTGTATTTTACTTATTACAGCGGTTGAAAGGAAGGATTTTTTGTATCCGTATTTTACTTATTACAGCGGTTGAAAGGAAGGATTTTTTGTATCCGTATTTTACTTATTACAGCGGTTGAAAGGAAGGATTTTTTGTATCCGTATTTTACTTATTACAGCGGTTGAAAGGAAGGATTTTTTGTATCCGTATTTTACTTATTACAGCGGTTGAAAGGAAGGATTTTTTGTATCCGTATTTTACTTATTACAGCGGTTGAAAGAAAGGATTTTTTTGTATCCATATTTTACTTATTACAGCGGTTGAAAGAAAGATCATCTGAAGCGATGAACGAACAACACACAAATATATACTTGTAGTCTAAATGAATAGCAGACCGCTCTTAGTGAAATCCTCAGAAATCTTGAGCGCTGTTTCAGCAACATCTAGACATCTTCGTCATCATCATCCGTCGGGTGCCATGGAGGTCACATAGGGCCCCTACTCGCTCCCCCCCCCCCCCCACCACTCCCGTCTAATGCATGCAACCCCTCGATTTATGGCTTTACTTCAGCCCGGGGTTTTTAGCTTCTCGTATTCTTCTGAATGTTTCCCTTTGACGTCATTTTTGTCTCTCAGACATGTGTTTCCTATTGTAATGCCTATTTTGTAATTCTGTGTTAATTTCGTCTCAGTGTGTGCCCAGCTGTCTCAGTTGTCTTTGTCTTACTGCAGTCGATACAAGTGTTTGTCCAGACATTTCTCTGCTCGCCTCGTTGTTTTTCCCCCCCAACCCATTCTATGTTCATGATTTTTCTCAGATCAGTATTTACAAATGCAACTCTCGTTCCATCTTTTTGGTTGTTCTTCAACATTGGACGGCATATGTTAGAATTGGAATAAAGCGACCTCTAGTGGCCTGTGGTATATTACTATTGAAGCAAACTGCCGATTTGTTTCTAGAATTGTCTTTATGGGTTCATTGGGGGCGTGTCCACGTGACCTTTCCCTGTCCGGTCTGTTAATTGCCGTTCTGTGTTTACGCAGTCAAGCATGACCAATGTTATTTGCAGTGACTTGAGTATCTCCAGGGATAGTCGAACATCACTCACCTGGTCTGACTGGTTGACAGCTACTTCCGGCAAGCTGGCCTGTCTATTGACACCGTCTCCTCTTAGCCGTCCATGACAAATATAATTAGGTAATATAAGGTTGTTGCGTATCCTTTACAGGACGTTGCAGAACCAACCCTAACAGCCCCTGGCTGTTGTGTGGTTTCTCTAGGCAAATTTACGTCCAGTAGTTTGCCATTGCTTCCTGGACGGTCAGCTTTCTTGATACCACTGTCGAAACCAACGCAAGGCGCACTGCCCGCAGCTGGGATCGATCCCGGCATCCCGGCATTACAAAGCGAAGCGTTATCATAGACTTAGCCACAGAGCGGGAGCCATGACAAATAGCCATTTTAAATAACGTAAGACAGACAAACAGACAGCTCCTTCGAGGACCCACTGTTGACAAGATACTTTATCTTCTTCAATTTGACTGGCTGTAAACTAGGACGGGAAGTATTGGATGTTTGTCTACTTGTGGGCGCTGGTCTTGTTCCAGAACGTTCCTGATGCGGGCACATCCATTGTACTTCTTCTCCATCTTCTCAGCAGTCACCAGCTGTAAAGTCTGGCAACAGTTTCGGTTGTTCGTCCTTTTCTTGACTGTCGTCTTGTTTGCAAGACTAGTCTCTCCTAATATCACCTGATGTGGAGCAGTCTCTCCTGACGTGGAGCATTCTCTCTTGACGTGACCTGACGTGACGCATTCTCTCTTGACGTGACCTGACGTGGCGCATTCTCTCCTGGCGTGACCTGGTGTGGAGTATTCTCCCATAGCGTGACCTGACGTGGAGCATTATTTCCTGACGTGACCTGATTTGGAGCATCCTCTCCTGGCGTGACCTAGCGTGGAGCATCCTCTCTTCACGTGACCTGACAGGGTGCATTCTCTCCTGACGTGACCTGACATAGAGCAGTCTCTTCTGACAGTCCTTTAGAGTTTGAGATTTGTACCTGGTTGTGGTATCTACACCTGGTTGTGGTTATCTACACCTGGTTGTGGTTATCTACACCTGGTTGTGGTATCTACACCTGGTTGTGGTATCTACACCTGGTTGTGGTATCTACACCTAGTTGTGGTGTCTACACCTGGTTGTGGTGTCTACACCTGGTTGTGGTATCTACACCTGGTTGTGGAATCTACACCTGGTTGTGGTATCTACACCTGGTTGTGGTATCTACACCTGGTTGTGGTATCTACACCTGGTTGTGGTATCTACACCTGGTTGTGGTATCTACACCTGGTTGTGGTTGTGGTTATCTACACCTGGTTGTGGTATCTACACCTGGTTGTGGTATCTACACCTGGTTGTGGTATCTACACCTGGTTGTGGTATCTACACCTGGTTGTGGTATCTACACCTGGTTGTGGTATCTACACCTGGTTGTGGTATCTACACCTGGTTGTGGTATCTACACCTGGTTGTGGTATCTACACCTGGTTGTGGTATCTACACCTGGTTGTGGTATCTACACCTGGTTGTGGTATCTACACCTGGTTGTGGTTATCTACACCTAGTTGTGGTATCTACACCTGGTTGTGGTATCTACACCTGGTTGTGGTATCTACACCTGGTTGTGGTATCTACACCTGGTTGTGGTATCTACACCTGGTTGTGGTGTCTACACCTGGTTGTGGTGTCTACACCTGGTTGTGGTGTCTACACCTGGGTTGTCTACACCTGGTATCTACACCTGGTTGTGGTATCTACACCTGGTTGTGGTATCTACACCTGGTTGTGGTTATCTACACCTGGTTGTGGTATCTACACCTGGTTGTGGTATCTACACCTGGTTGTGGTTATCTACACCTGGTTGTGGTACATCTACTACACCTGGTTGTGGTATCTACACCTGGTTGTGGTATCTACACCTGGTTGTATCTACACATGGTGGTTATCTACACCTGGTTGTGGTATCTACACCTGGTATCTACACCTGGTTGCGGTATCTACACCTGGTTGTGGTATCTACACCTGGTTGTGGTATCTACACCTGGTTGTGGTATCTACACCTGGTTGTGGTATCCTACACCTGGTTGTGGTATCTACACCTGGTTGTGGTATCTACACCTGGTTGTGGTATCCACACCTGGTTGTAGTATCTACACAAGGTTGTGGTATCTACATCTGGTTGTGGTATCTACACCTGGTTGTGGTATCTACACCTGGTTGTGGTATCTACATCTGGTTGTGGTATCCACACCTGGTTGTGGTATCCACACCTGGTTGTGGTATCTACATCTGGTTGTGGTATCCACACCTGGTTGTGGTATCTACATCTGGTTGTGGTATCTACACCTGGTATCCACACAAGGTTATGGTATCTACACATGGTTGTGGTATCTACACAAGGTTAAGGTATCTACACTGGGTGGTAAGGTATCTACACAAGGTTAAGGTTGTGGGTATCTACACAAGGTTGTGGTATCTACACCTGGTTGTGGTATCTACACCTGGTTGGGTATCTACACCTGGTTATCTACACCTGGTTGTGGTATCACACCTGGTTGTGGTATCTACACCTGGTTGTGGTATCTACACCTGGTTGTGGTATCTACACTACATCTGGTTGTGGTATCTACACCTGGTTGTGGTATCTACACCTGGTTGTGGTACCTGGTTGCGGTACACCTGGTTGTGGTATCTACACAAGGTTGTGGTATCTACACCTGGTGTATCTACACAAGGTTAAGGTACACCTGGGTTGTGGTATCTACACCTAAGGTTGTGGTATCTACACCTGGTTGTGGTATCTACACCTGGTTGTGGTATCTACACATGGTTGTGGTATCTACACCTGGTTGTGGTATCTACACATGGTTTGTGGTACACCTGGTTTCTACACAAGGGTGGTATCTACACTGGTTGTGGTATCTACACCTGGTTGTGGTATCTACACCTGGTTGTGGGTACATCTGGTTGTCACTACTGGTGGTTGTGGTATCTACACCTGGTTTGTGGTGTCTACACCTGGTTGTGGTATCTACACCTGGTTGTGGTATCTACACCTGGTTGTGGTATCTACACCTGGTTGTGGTATCTACACCTGGTTGTGGTATCTACACCTGGTTGTGGTATCTACACCTGGTTGTGGTATCTACACCTGGTTGTGGTATCTACACCTGGTTGTGGTATCTACACCTGGTTGTGGTATCTACACCTGGTTGTGGTATCTACACCTGGTTGTGGTATCTACACTGGTTGTTGTATCTACAACCTGGTTGTGGTATCTACACCTGGTTGTGGACTTGGTTTGTGTATCTACACCTGGTTATGGAATCTACACCTGGTTGTGGTATCTACACCTGGTTGTGGTATCTACACCTGGTTATGGTATCTACACCTGGTTATGGTATCTACACCTGGTTGTGGTATCTACACCTGGTTGTGGTGTCTACACCTGGTTGTGGTGTCTACACCTGGTTGTGGTTATCTACACCTGGTTGTGGTATCTACACCTGGTTGTGGTATCTACACCTGGTTGTGGTATCTACACCTGGTTGTGGTATCTACACCTGGTTGTGGTATCTACACCTGGTTGTGGTTATCTACACCTGGTTGTGGTATCTACACCTGGTTGTGGTATCTACACCTGGTTGTGGTATCTACACCTGGTTGTGGTATCTACACCTGGTTGTGGTATCTACACCTGGTTGTAGTATCTACACCTGGTTGTGGTTATCTACACATAGTTGTGGTATCTACACCTGGTTGTGGAATCTACACCTAGTTGTGGTATCTACACCTGGTTGTGGTTATCTACACCTGGTTGTGGTTATCTACACCTGGTTGTGGTGTCTACACCTGGTTGTGGTATCTACACCTGGTTGTGGTGTCTACACCTGGTTGTGGTGTCTACACCTGGTTGTGGTGTCTACACCTGGTTGTGGAATCTACACCTGGTTGTGGTATCTACACCTGGTTGTGGTTATCTACACCTGGTTGTGGTTATCTACACCTGGTTGTGGTATCTACACCTGGTTGTGGTATCTACACCTGGTTGTGGTTATCTACACCTGGTTGTGGTATCTACACCTGGTTGTGGTTATCTACACCTGGTTGTGGTATCTACACAAGGTTGTGGTATCTACACATGGTTGAGGTATCTACACAAGGTTGTGGTATCCTCACCGGTTGTGGTATCTACACCTGGTTGCGGTATCTACACCTGGTTGGGGTATCTACACAAGGTTGTGGTATCCTCACCGGTTGTGGTATCTACACCTGGTTGTGGTATCCACACCTGGTTAAGGTATCCACACAAGGTTATGGTATCTACATCTGGTTGTGGTATCCACACCTGGTTGTAGTATCTACACAAGGTTGTGGTATCTACATCTGGTTGTGGTATCCACACCTGGTTGTGGTATCTACACCTGGTTGTGGTATCTACATCTGGTTGTGGTATCCACACCTGGTTGTGGTATCCACACCTGGTTGTGGTATCTACATCTGGTTGTGGTATCCACACCTGGTTGTGGTATCTACATCTGGTTGTGGTATCTACACAAGGTTAAGGTATCCACACAAGGTTATGGTATCCACACAAGGTTAAGGTATCTAGACAAGGTTAAGGTATCTACACAAGGTTAAGGTATCTACACAAGGTTGTGGTATCTACACAAGGTTAAGGTGTCTACACAAGGTTAAGGTATCCACACCTGGCTGTATTATCTACACATGGTTGTGGTATCTACACATGGTTGTGGTATCTACACAAGGTTGTGGTATCTACACATGGTTGTGGTATCTACACCTGGTTGTGGTATCTACACCTGGTTGTGGTATCTACACCTGGTTGTGGTGTCTACACCTGGTTGTGGTGTCTACACCTGGTTGTGGTGTCTACACCTGGTTGTGGTGTCTACACCTGGTTGTGGTGTCTACACCTGGTTGTGGTGTCTACACGGTTTGTTGTGGTTGTCTACACCTGGTTGTGGAATCTACACCTGTTGTTGGTATCGACAACTGGTTGTGGTTATCTACACCTGGTTGTGGTATCTACACCTGGTTGTGGTATCTACACCTGGTTGTGGTTATCTACACCTGGTTGTGGTAATACACCTGGTTGTGGTTATCTACACCTGGTTGTGGTATCTACACAAGGGTGTGGTATCTACACATGGTTGAGGTATCTACACAAAGGTTGTGGTATTCACACGGTTGTGGTATCTACACCTGGTTGCGGTATCTACACCTGGTTGGGGTATCTACACAAGGTTGTGGTATCCTCACCGGTTGTGGTATCTACACCTGGTTGTGATATCTACACCTGGTTGTGGTATCCACACCTGGTTAAGGTATCCACACAAGGTTATGGTATCTACATCTGGTTGTGGTATCCACACCTGGTTGTAGTATCTACACAAGGTTGTGGTATCTACATCTGGTTGTGGTATCCACACCTGGTTGTGGTATCTACACCTGGTTGTGGTATCTACATCTGGTTGTGGTATCCACACCTGGTTGTGGTATCCACACCTGGTTGTGGTATCTACACCTGGTTGTGGTATCCACACCTGGTTGTAGTATATACATCTGGTTGTGTTATCAAGTTAAGGTACACAAGGTTAAGGTATCCACACAAGGTTAGGGTATCCACACAAGGTTAAGGTATTCTACACAAGGTTAAGGTATCTACACAAGGTTAAGGTATCTACACAAGGTTGTGGTATCTACACACAAGGTTAAGGTATCTACACAAGGTTAAGGTTTATCCTACACAAGGTTGGGGTATCTACACCCGGTTATGGTATCTACACCTGGGGTTGTGGTATCTACACATGGTTGTGGTATCTACCTGGTTGTTGGTACAAACCTGGTTGGTTCTACATGGTTGTGGAATCTACACCGGGTGTGGTTGTGTGAATCTACACCTGGTTGTGGTATCTACACCTGGTTGTGGTATCTACACGGTGGGGGTTGTGGAATCTACACTGGTTGTGGTATCTACACTGGTTGTGGTATATACACCTGGTTGTACACCTGGTTGTGGTATCCTGTTTGTGAACACCTGGTTGTGGTATCTCCAACATGGTTGTGTATCTACACCTGGTTGTGGTATCTACACCTGGTTTGTATCTACACCTGGTTGTGGTATCTACACCTGGTGTCTACACCTGTGGGTATACTACACCTGGTTGTGGTATCTACAACCTGGTTGTGGTATCTACACCTGGTTCGTGGATAGCTACACCTGGTTGTGGTATCTACACCTGGTAATCTACACTTGTTGTATCTACACCGGGTGGGTGGTATTTTGGTTTTAACCCGAGCTTTATCAATTCCCCCCACATTTCCTGGTGGTAGGTGGTTATCTTTGTAAGAAGTGGGGTTTGTTAAAGGTGTGCGTATGAGAAACCCTACAGGTATTTTGGGATGGGGTCGTATAACATTGGTGCATGAAAACCCCATAAGGTATGGTTTAGGGATTGTTTAAAAATGGTAGAAAACCCTACAGTGTAGGTGATGGATTTCCTTTTTTTGCCGAGTGTAGAGATTCCTCACAATGTGTGGGGTGAATTTTTTAAATGTGGATTCCTTTCAAAAGTGTTAAAAGTGACGCCCTCCCCTCTCTCCCCA
>CAJHNH020002852.1:0-91541 GCA_905116865.2 Candidula unifasciata | reverse complement strand
CCTGGTTGTGGTATCCACACCTGGTTGTGGTATCTACATCTGGTTGTGGTATCCACACCTGGTTGTGGTATCTACATCTGGTTGTGGTATCTACACAAGGTTAAGGTATCCACACAAGGTTATGGTATCCACACAAGGTTAAGGTATCTACACAAGGTTAAGGTATCTACACAAGGTTAAGGTATCTACACAAGGTTGTGGTATCTACACAAGGTTAAGGTATCTACACAAGGTTAAGGTATCCACACAAGGTTGTGGTATCTACACATGGTTGTGGTATCTACACATGGTTGTGGTATCTACACAAGGTTGTGGTATCTACACATGGTTGTGGTATCTTCACCTGGTTGTGGTATCTACACAAGGTTGTTTTATCCTCACCGGTTGTGGTATCTACACCTGGTTGTGGTATCTTCACCTGGTTGAGGTATCTACACAAGGTTGTGGTATCTTCACCTGGTTGTGGTATCTACACCTGGTTGTGGTATCTACACCAGGTTGTGGTATGTACACCAGGTTGTGGTATCTACACCAGGTTGTGGTATCTTCACCTGGTTGTGGTTTCTACACCAGAGCTTGATCATTATTCCTCCCACATATTCCTGGTGAGATATGTGTGGTTATCTTCTGTAAGATATGTGGGATTCGTTACAGCGTGTGCTGTATGAGAACCCCATACAGTGTATTGTGTATGGGATTCGTTATAACATGTGGTGCATGAAAACCCCATACAGTGTATGGTGTATGGGATTCGTTAAAACATGTGTATGAAAACCCCATACAGTGTATGGTGTATGTGATTCCTTTTATTGCCGAGTGTATGAGATTCCTCACAATGTGTGGTGTGAGATTTCTTAATATGTGTGATTCCTTACAATAAGTGTTATCAGTGACGCCCCCCTCCCCCTCTCTTCCCCCACCGGGGATATTCAACAAATAGACCGCGGACCAGATCCGGTCCGCAGAGTCCTAGTAAATGGCCCGTGAATCATTATTGACTGTATTGTAAGATTAATCTGTCCACAGTAGGACTGGGGCTTTTGACCCCTGACCCCACGTTTCCGCATGTTGGCCTTGTGTCAACTTGAACACTGTGCTGATGTGTGCGGATCATTATCGTGTGTAGTCTGCGGGATTCAATATAATGGGCGATGTGTGTGGTTTGTTTTACTCTGTGGAATGTATGGTTTACTACTATGTCTTCCACTAAACATTACTCCAAGTTGTATATGGGCACACAAGCCACAGAGGCAAGTGAACAATGGCAGACGTGACGTACTTGTGTGCAAGTTCAAAGGTTAACACATCTGACGTTGCCAAGACATGTTGGGAGTGAAGTGCCAATTAGACAGTACAAAGACTGACGGCGGCGAGCGCTTGCCAGTGTTGATCGATTCTTGTAATCGTGCAAAACGACGAGACTACTTCAGATTCTAGTCGCCTTCTAGTGAGGAAGTCTTCGCCTCCTTCTTCCAGACACTTTTTCTCTTTCTCCTCCTCCTCCTCATCACCGTCAGCAAGCACATCATCGCTCTTTCTCTTCCTGCATTTTGTTTTTCCCTCATATTCTTATGCATAATGTCGTTCCTCTTCTCCTAACTCTACGGCATTCAAAGGATTTCTCTCCAACGTTCCCAAATAGCCCGTCATGTCTGATTAGTTCTTCAGTGAATCCCACCCAATATTCAGTAAGCTATGGCCTTTTTCATAATTGGTAACAGCATACTAAGAAATCAGACTTCTCCAGTTTAAGCATTTTTGTTGGAACAAGGTACTGGTGGTTTTTCTTTTGGTTATTTAAACCTCTGTTCGTCTCCGATAAAACCTTCAGATACTGCAGGAGTTGAGTTAAACTAGGTGTGCTGGTGAGTTGGAAAAAAGCTCCCATCATTTTACATAAACCGTTGACAGAAACATTCCCATCAAGTCATTACAAGTAATTATCATGCATAACATTGGTTATTTTGTCTGATTTGCAGTTCGGCAATGACACCTTCAACAAAGGCCGAATCATGAACGCAGCTTTCCGAGAGGCCCTGAAACTCTTCGACTCACACTGCGTCTGTTTCCACGATGTGGACTTGGTGCCGGAAGATGACCGGAACATGTATTCCTGCACAGAGCAGCCCAAACACATGTCGATCGGCATCGACAAGTTCCAGTATATGTGAGTTTGTGTGTCACTGTCAGTGTGGTCTTGTCAGCTTGTGTGTGTGTGTCTGGGTATATAAGTCATTTGGTTGTCAGCTTGTGTGTGTGTGTGGGTATATAAATCATCTGGTTGTCTGTGGATTTACAGTGTTGTCAGTTTGCCTGTGGGTTTATAATGTTGTAAGTTTGTGTGTCCGGGAGACTGTTTACAAAACAGTTGTATCAGTCTATGGGATTAGAGAACACAGAAGTAAAGACTGGTTTGAAGCAAATACCCAGACATTCCAACCTTTAATTGACAGCAAAAAGTTAATACTCCTCAGAAACAAGGGAAGAACAACAAGGAACACTCTCAGCGAACTGAGAGCAGCTAGAAATCATTTGCAAAACGTAGCTAAACAGTGTTCCAACAACTACTGTATCCAGCTATGTGAAAGCATTCAAAATGCTAGCAGTGGTGGTAATGTTAGAGGCATGCATGAGGGGATCAAGAAGGCCATCGGTCCTACTATTGAAAAAAAGTGCACCACTAAAGAATTTAAATGGGGAGATTATAATGACAAGAAGAAGCAGATAGATAGATGGGTGGAACATTATCTGGAGCTTTACTCAGTTGATAGTAAACTAGCAGATGGTGCTCTTAATGTCATAGAGACGCTACCAACTCTTGACTATCTGGACACATTTCTAACAATTGTGGAATTTAGGAATGCTATTGATGAACAGGCTCCAGGGAAAGCCCCAGGCAGAGATGGAATTCCTATTGAAATCATCAGGAAGGCAAGAGGGACAGGTTCCGCAAGACTTCAGAGACGCAAGTATCATTACTATGTACAAGAACAAGGGTGATCAGGGTGACTGCAATAACTACAGGGGAATATCACTGCTGTGTACTGTTGGAAAAATGCTTGCGGGAATTGTTCTGCGAAGACTCCAGATCCTAGGGGACCACATTTACCTAGAGTCCCTGTGTGGCTTTCGACAAAATCAACCACTGTATGTTGCTTTTATTGATCTTACCAAGGCATTTGATTTGGTTAGTCGAAAAGGTCTGTTCAACGCACTGAAGAAGATTGGGTGTCCACCTACTCTACTGAGCATTATTGAGTCGTTCCACACAGGTATGAAAGGTACAATCAACTTTGAGGGTGTAACATCGGAAGACTCCGAGTACTAAAGCGAATCTTATCAGAACTATTTTTTGGCCAACACTATGCTATCAATGCCAAACGTGGACACTTACATCCTCCAATGAACGTAAAATTGTGACAACAGAGATGAAATGCCTTAGAAGAGCTGCAGGGGTTTCAAGGAAAGACAGAATATGAAATCATGAAATCAGACGAATGCTAGGAATAAAGCCAGTCTTACAGATAATCAAAGAACAACAGATGAAGTGGTTTGGACACCTATCAAGAATGGCCTGGTACTATCTGCCACAGCGAGCCACACTAAAACGTTACAACGGCTATAGAGCGAGTGGAATACCTCGGAAAATATGGAGTGATAGCATTAAGAACAGCCTTACAGAAATGAACATCAATCTTAATAGTGCTTTTAACAGAGTTCATCAACGAACATTACATCTCCCCCCGACACTTCGATGAGGTACAAGGTGGAAGAGAAGGAGAAGAAGAAGAACATAGGAGTTTGTAATCAAAAACAGAGTGAAGCAGGGCTGTGTGTACTTGGTCCTACCCTCTTTGGAATATACATTTCACTTCTTTTGACACCTGCCTTTCCAGATCAGGAGGGTGGTATTTTTATTCATTCTCGATCTGACGGCAGCCTTTACAATGCACGCAGGCTGAAGGCCAAAACCAGGATAAGAAAGGTACTTATCAGAGAGCTGCTGTTTGCAGATGATAGTGCAATAAGGATCTACTCAGAGATGGAGCTGCAATTTTTACTGTCTGCCTTTGCTCATGCATGCCGTGAACTTGGACTAATAGTCAGCAAAAGGAAGACAAAGGTTATGGTGCAAGGTGTAATGACAGACCTACAGTCTACATTGACGGTGAAGAGCTTGAGACAGTAGACCATTTTACCTATCTGGGTTCCACAGTGAATAGTAAACTATCGCTGGACCAAAAAATCAAAAAATCAACGTCAGAATAGGTAAGGCAGCAACAACAATGAGCAGATTGACAAAGAGAGTTTGGGAGAACAGAAAGTTTGCAATTAAAACAAAAACCCTTGTCTGTCAGGCTTGTGTTCTCAGCACTCTGCTTTATGGCAGTGAAACTTGGTCAACTTTTTTGCATCAGGAGAGACGGCTAAATGGCTTTCACATGCGATGCCTAAGAAGAATACTTGGCATTAAGTGACAGGACAAAATCACAAACACTGAAGAACTGGAAAGAGCAGGTACTACAACAGTCTTCTCAATGCTCAGTCTACGAAGGCTCAGGTGGCTGGGTCACACCTAGAAAATTGAGGAGAGAAGAGTCCCTAAAGACATCCTTTATGGTGAATTAAAGGCAGGAAGAAGATGTCAAGGCCGACCTCTGCTACGGCATAAAGATGTGTGCAAGCTGGACATGAATGATACCGGTATTGAGGTGGACTCATAGGAACAAAATGCCATGGACCGTTGTTGTGTAGAAAGGGCATATCAGGAAGGGAATGAGAGTGAAGAAAGAAATAATTGCGAAAAGCTAAGCGTCTGAAAAGAAACGATTAAACACAAATGTTGACACGAATGGTCCTGAAATCCCATGCTATCATTGTGGAAGACTTTTCTTGACACGGGCGGGTCTTGCTAGTCACACTCGCCATCGCCATGGGCTGTGAGTCTCATGCCTCCTCATAGCGCAATATAACACTATCGTCTCGAAAGATGAAAAGGTGCCAATCATCATATAGGTTTACATTATATTGTATGTTTATTTGAGTTTTTATAATTTCGTAGGTTTGTGTGAGATTTTATAATTTTGTAGGTTTGTGTGTGTTTATATATAGTTTTGTATGTTTGTATGGGTTTATATATAGTTTTGTATGTTTGTGTGTGTTTATATATAGTTTTGTATGTTTGTATGGGTTTATATATATATAGTTTTGTATGTTTGTATGGGTTTATATATATAGTTTTGTATGTTTGTGTGGGTCTATATATAGTTTTGTATGTTTGTGTGGGTTTAAATATAGTTTTGTATGTTTGTGTGGGTTTATATATAGTTTTGTATGATTGTGTGGGTTTATATATAGTTTTGTATGTTTGTGTGGGTTTATATATAGTTTTGTATGTTTGTGTGGGTTTATATATAGTTTTGTATGTTTGTGTGGGTTTAAATATAGTTTTGCATGGGTTTATATATAGATTTGTATGTTTGTGTGGGTTTATATATAGTTTTGTATGTTTGTGTGGGTTTATATATAGTTTTGTATGTTTGTGTGGGTTTATATATAGTTTTGTATGTTTGTGTGGGTTTATATATAGTTTTGTATGTTTGTGTGGGTTTATATATAGTTTTGTATGTTTTTATGGGTTTATATATAGTTTTGTATGTTTGTCTGGGTTTATATATATAGTTTTGTATGTTTGTATGGGTTTATATATATATAGTTTTGCATGTTTGTATGGGTTTATATATATAGTTGTGCATGTTTGTGTGGGTTTATATATAGTTTTGTATGGGTTTATATATAGTTTTGTAGGTTTGTGTGGGTTTATATATAGTTTTTTTTTTATATAGTTTTGTATGTTTGTGTGGGTTTATATATAGTTTTGTATGGGTTTATATATAGTTTGTATGTTTGTGTGGGTTTATATATATTTTTTTTTTTATATATTTTGTATATATAATTTTGTATGTATATATATATATATATATATATATATATATATATATATATATATATATATATATATATATATATTATATATTTGCGTATATGTATTTATAGTTTTGTATGTTTGCGTGGGCTTATTTATAGTTTTGTATGTTTATGTTGGTTTATACATATATATAGTTTTGTGTTTGTGTGAGCTAATAAAGTTAGATCATCTTACAAAAACTTTTCCTCCAACAGACTACCATATGATGGTCTGGTGGGCGGAGTTCTCATGTTCAAGACAGATCAGTTTGTTTTAGTCAATGGCTATTCCAATATGTACTGGGGTTGGGGCGCAGAGGATGATGATATGACCACCCGGATATTGTCCCATGGATTGCGGATATATCGGCCGCCTAGTAACATAGCCAGGTACAAGATGGTAAAACACGACGGGAGGAAGTCGTCCGAAGTTTCTGTCAGGTTGGTTCTTGTAGTTTTCTTTGTTCATTTTAGCTCTAAAGTATATTGTTTTAAAACAAAGTTATGTATTTTCAATTTCAGTAATATTTAAGTCAAAACATATGCCAGTGAAAGTTGAAAAGCCACAAAACATATGCCAGTGAAAGTTGAAAAGCCACAAAACATATGCCAGTTAAAAGTTGAAAAGCCACCAAACATATGCCAGTGGTAGTTGAAAAGCCACTAAACATATGCCAGTGTAAGTTGAAAAGCCACTAAACATATGCCAGGAAAAGTTGAGAAGCCACTAAACATATGCCAGTGAAAGTTGAAAAGCCACCAAACATATGCCAGTGGAAGTTGAAAAGCCACTAAAAATATCTGCCAGTGAAAGTTGAAAAGCCACTAAACATATGCCAGTGAAAGTTGAAAAGCTACTAAACATGTGTTAGTGAAAGTTGAAAAGCCACTCAACAAATATTTTTGAAAACAAATGTGTAAGGAAATTAATGGACATTAAATGGGGTGAGTTCAAGTGAGATGAAGAAATAAGAAAAGTCTCTGGACAATCGCTCAGACCAACTCTCAGACCAACACTCAGACAAACACTCTGATCAAAAAGACCAACACTTAGACAAACACTCAGACTAACACTCAGACAAACACTCTGATCAAAAAGACCAACACTCAGACAAACACTCTGACCAACACTCAGACAAACACTCTGATCAAAAAGACCAACACTCAGACAAACACTCTGACCAACACTCAAACACTCAGACAAACACTCAGACAAACACTCAGACAAACACTCAGACCAACACTCAGACCAACACTCAGACAAACACTCAGACCAATGCTCAGACCAACACTCAGACAAACACTCTGATCAAAAAGACCAACATTCAGACCAACACTCAGACCAACACTCAGATCAACACTCAGATCAACACTCAGACCAACACTCAGACCAACACTCTGACCAACACTCAGACCAACACTCAGACCAACACTCAGACAAACACTCTGACCAACACTCAGACCAACACTCAGATCAACACTCAGACCAACACTCAGACCAACACTCAGACCAACACTCAGACAAACACTCTGACCAACACTCAGACCAACACTCAGACAAACACTCTGATCAAAAAGACCAACATTCAGACCAACACTCAGACCAACACTCAGACAAACACTCTGACCAACACTCAGACCAACACTCAGACCAACACTCAGACAAACACTCTGACCAACACTCAGACCAACACTCAGACCAACACTCAGACTAACACTCTGATCAAAAAGACCAACATTCAGACCAACACTCAGATCAACACTCAGACCAACACTCAGACCAACACTCAGACCAACACTCAGACCAACACTCAGACCAACACTCAGACAAACACTCTGACCAACACTCAGACCAACACTCAGACAAACACTCAGACCAACACTCAGACCAACACTCTGACCAACACTCAGACCAACACTCAGACCAACACTCAAACACTCTGATCAAAAAGACCGACATTCAGACCAATTCTCAAACACTCACACCAACAGTCAGACGAACACTTCTAATAATATGGTAATACTGGGAACATCATGAGGGACAGCAGACAGATAGTATTACAACAAACAGGCACTGAGATGTGAAACAAATGGACTGAGGACCCAAACCTGTCAAAGAGAGACCCTAAGATGAACTTTATTGAGAGACGCTAAAAGCACTGGACAAGGATTTCGTCCATACTATCAGAGGAAATGCACAAGATGGAACTGACAGGGGGAATGGAATGTGAGCTATGTGTTATATATCACATCAGATTATGATAATGATGTCTGGTTTAAATGTATCAGGTACAGAAAGAGCAGAATGGAACAAGAAATATTCCAAAAGAGCGATTGCTACTAAATAAAAAAAATACTATTGATATCAAACATTTGATGAGGGGAGATGTGCCATGCCAGATGGAAGCACAGCAGAGACAGGGGTTATTAGGAGACATTAGAATCAGAATGTTGATTATTTTGTTGAATCATCTTTATTAAAATGAGGTCACTGCTGTAAAGCTTGGAAAATACCTTGCATAATTCTGGAAAAAAAGAAGCACTAATTAGAATAAGAAAAAAGTATGCAACAGAGAGCAGGATAGACAGTTAAAGAAAGGAGCAAGACAAGGACACAGTTTGTCACAGGATCTCATATCTGTAAAGCAAAACAGTAACGAGAGAGATTAGGGACTGACTAGCAGTGTGATAACGAGAGAGATCAGGGACTGACTAGCGATGTGATAATGAGAGAGATCAGGGACTGACTAGCCATGTGATATCGAGAGAGATCAAGGACTGACTAGCCATGTGATAACGAGAGAGATCAGGGACTGACTAGCAATGTGATAACGAGAGAGATCAGGGACTGACTAGCAGTGTGATAACGAGAGAGATCAGGGACTGACTAGCAGTGTGATAATGAGAGAGATCAGGGACTGACTAGCAATGTGATAACGAGAGAGATCAGGGACTGACTAGCAGTGTGATAACGAGAGAGATCAGGGACTGACTAGCCATGTGATAACGAGAGAGATCAGGGACTGACTAGCAATGTGATAACGAGAGAGATCAGGGACTGACTAGCAGTGTGATAACGAGAGAGATCAGGGGCTGACTAGCAATGTGATAACGAGAGAGATCAGGGACTGACTAGCAATGTGATAACGAGAGAGATCAGGGACTGACTAGCCATGTGATAACGAGAGAGATCAGGGACTGACTAGGAATGTGAAACAACATATATTTTGCAAGTGGCACACTTCTAAATGATACTCGAAAGGTCTACATTATGCAACAGCAAACTTTTAAAATTCCACTCTACCATAAGCCAGATATTCTACTGCTTTGTCTTTTATGCATACATCATCTTTCACATCTGGAACCCATCAATGCAACCCTTCCTTTGCAAAATTTCTCAAAAATTCCAACCCTTTCCACCCCCCTCCCACACCTGCACATTTTCCTTGATTATCTTCTTCAGACAGTTTTTTTTTTTTTTTTGAAATCACAAAAAATTCATTACTTTCTTCAACTTTATTTAACACACCAAAAATGTGTCACTTTCTTAACTTTGTCTATATCATCAAAACTTCTTCACCAGCATTACCATAAGTTCTTCAGTTTTGTCTAAAGTACCAAAAATCCTTAAAATCTTGTAACTTTGTCTAAATTGCCATCTTCAATACTGAGTTTCAATTCAATGGACTTGTTTGTTCTTTTTTCCACGCAATAGAGTTTTAGAACTCTTTTTATTTTGCATTTGTATAAAAAGGTGCATGTTTTGCTCTGAGCTCATCTGTTAAACGTTTCATTAGCAGATGTAGAAAAAGAGCATCCTTCTACAAATCTCAATATTGTTGTTGCTCTTTTCAATTCATAAATGTTTTCTCCTTTTTTCCAGTTCTTCCTGCCCGTGGTTGTTGGATGAGAAGGCCGCTGCCTTTTATGAACTCTGTGGTGCCACTCATGTCTTCCACTTTTCCACACAGCCTGGTTTCCACCAGAGTTGACCAGTCAGAGTATCTCTCTGCTAGAGAGCATATCTGTAGCATATCTTCAGTATTCTATGCTGCTTGTCCACACGGGCAGAGTGTTGAGTCCCCAATGTTGAATTTCCTGGACATGGAGACTTCTGTGTTCAGTTCGCAAACTAAAAACAGTGGTCTGTTTCTGTCATGAACAGGGGTTGATTGCGTCTGTGGGATTTCTGTCATGTACATGGGTTGACTGCCTCTGTGGGATTTCTGACATGTACATGGGTTGACTGCCTCTGTGGGATTTCTGTCATGTACAGGGGTTGATTGCATCTGTGGGATTTCTGTCATGTACATGGGTTGACTGCCTCTGTGGGATTTCTGTCATGTACATGGGTTGACTGCCTCTGTGGGATTTCTGTCATGTACATGGGTTGACTGCCTCTGTGGGATTTCTGTCATGTACAGGGGTTGATTGCATCTGTGGGATTTCTGTCATGTACATGGGTTGACTGCCTCTGTGGGATTTCTGTCATGTACATGGGTTGATTGCGTCTGTGGGATTTCTGTCATGTACATGGGTTGACTGCCTCTGTGGGATTTCTGTCATGTACATTTGTTGATTGCATCTGTGGGATTTCTGTCATGTACATGGGTTGATTGCATCTGTGGGATTTCTGTCATGTACATGGGTTGATTGCATTTGTGGGATTTCTGTCATGTACATGGGTTGACTGCCTCTGTGGGATTTCTGTCATGTACATGGGTTGACTGCCTCTGTGGGATTTCTGTCATGTACAGGGGTTGACTGCCTCTGTGGGATTTCTGTCATGTACATGGGTTGATTGCATTTGTGGGATTTCTGTCATGTACATGGGTTGACTGCCTCTGTGGGATTTCTGTCATGTACAGGGGTTGATTGCATCTGTGGGATTTCTGTCCTGGATGCAAACTGTTTCACTGGGTTTTAACAGCTGCCTTGATCTGGATTTTATTTTCCTCAAAGGTGCATCAAATATCTGGCTGTTCTCTATTATGCATCAAATATCTGGCTGTTCTCTATTGTGCATCAAATATCTGGCTGTTCTCTATTGCACATCAAATTTCTGGCTGTTCTCTATTGTGCATCAAATATCTGGCTGTTCTCTATTGTGCATCAAATATCTGGCTGTTCTCTATTGCACATCAAATATCTGGCTGTTCTCTATTGCACATCAAATATCTGGCTGTTCTCTATTGTGCATCAGATTTCTGGCTGTTCTCTATTGTGCATCAAATATCTGGCTGTTCTCTATTGTGCATCACATATCTGGCTGTTCGCTATTGTGCATCAAATATATGGCTGTTCTCTATTCTGCATCAAATATCTGGGTGTTCTCTATTGTGCATCAAATATCTGGCTTTTCTCTATTGCACATCAAATATCTGGCTGTTCTTTATTGCTCCCAGTTATTTTTCCTTATAGGTGCATCAAATATCTGACTGTTGTTTATTGCTTCCAGTTTTTTTTTTCCTTATAGGTGCATCAAATATCTGGCTGTTCTTTATTGCTTCCAGTTTTTTTCTTTATAGGTGCATCAAATATCAGGCTGTTCTTTATTGCTCCCAGTTATTTTTTCTTATAGGTACATCAAATATCAGGCTGTTCTTTATTGCTCCCAGTTATTTTTCCTTATAGGTGCATCAAATATCAGGCTGTTCTTTATTGCTCCCAGTTATTTTTCTTTATAGGTGCATCAAATATCTGGCTGTTCTTTATTGCTCCCAGTTTTTTTTCCTTATAGGTACATCAAATATCAGGCTGTTCTTTATTGCTCCCAGTTATTTTTCCTTATAGGTGCATCAAATATCAGGCTGTTCTTCATTGCTCTCAGTTATTTTCCTTATAGGTACACCAAATATCTGGCTGTTCTGTATTGCTCCCAGTTATTTTCTGAGAGTTCTGCTTCGTGGTTTCCCCAAATGTTACAGTTGCCTGGGATCCACCGGCAAGCGTGCACATGTGTACACACACACACATGCGTGCACACAAAAACACTCATAAACACATGGACGTCTGCGCGCAGACACCCCCCCAACACACAGAAACCCTCGTTAGCTGGCCCATGTAGTTCAGCAGAGATCTCAGCTTCTGTTTTTATGGTTGCTTATCGTTACTTGTTTACTTGTTGTGTATTAAATAATTTCATATGTAATGTTCTGTGTTTGTGCATTTTATTAAATATGATCTGGTACTAATTCTTTTTTTTAAATTTTTAATTGCTTTTCCTGAAACAGAATGAAACTGCTGCGATCCGCTGCAAAAAGAAGCAAGTTGGAAGGCCTTAACAATGCACAGTATAAATTAGTATCAACACATATAGAAAAATTATTTACTCATTTTATTGTTGACATAGGACATCCCTAACAGCCGCATCTGTTTAGCCATCATTGAATTTGTTTTGTTAAATGTCTATCATTATCAGGAAGATTTTCCATGAAAAGTGCATAAAATTGTGTCAGTTCTGCTTGTTGTCCGTGCAAATGGAAGACAGTTACTGGCTGGCTCCACCTGAGATTTCCATATTATATTTATTTTTTCTCCTGGACATTGTGAACAGCAGGGTCAGCTGCCGACACCTGTTGTCCTTGAGTTTGATTTTCTTGTTACAATGTTTCTCCATGTCTGCATTTATGTGGGTTAGAGTTCAGACCCTTTGCTTTTTTTTTCTTCCTGGCAACTAGAAACCATTAATTTCAACATACCAATCACAGATTTTGCTGAATTTGAACATGTTTATTTTGATTCTGATGTTTTTGTTTCTTTCAGTGTGTGTCTGATATTTTGTTGTTGTTGTTGTTCAACTATTAACTGATAGTTTCTATTTTTAATTTATTTTCTGGCTGGACTCTATATTTTTATTGTCGTTGCTAAAAGAAATGTTGTTTGTATATATCTTATTGTTGTGAATATTATTTTTCCTGTTATTGTTGTTCGTTAAGCTTAACATTTTTTCCCCAAGCATTTGCATTGTCTGTTTCCAAGGGAACTGCAATATGTATACTTTTCAACCAGCACATACATTTTGTTCCTGGTATATGTTGACCGTTTAAGCCTTTATCCTTGGTTTATCTGTGCTCTTTAACTTGTTTACTTTCATTGAAGCCATCATAATAAGATAATCATTTATTTGTTCCCTATTTCCGTTTATTATAAGTCACAACATAATACTGTACGTGTACATTGGTCTGAGAGATCTGCTGTGTTGCTGTTTTTGGTACAACTTGCTCATGCAGCCATTTCTATATTTTTCTCAACTCATATATCATTAAAATTACGTAATAATGATGTTACTAATGTTATTTGAAACATTTAGTCGAACTCTTGCCATTGTTTTGGAGGCAGAACTTGCAAGTACTCAGGTCATGGTGTTTTTGCTAAAGGAATTGTTGTTATGTTCACTGATGCCAGAAATCCTTCACAGGGGCAAAATATCTATCCTAATTTGCTACTTCAACCCTGAGAACTCTTTTTTTTTTTTTTACTCATTCTGACATATGTTGTCACTTTAACTCATCCTGTAGTTGTCACGTTAACTTAATAAATCGCAAGTTGTAATATTATCATCAGTTTTGTTATGAACAGACCAGACTTACACTAGGTGTAACTGTTAAAAAAAATAATCATGTCTGCATTAGTTCCTGTCCAAGAACCAAAACATGTCTGCCTTAGTTCCAGTCCAACAGTCAAGTCATGTCTGCATTAATTGGTTCCTGTCTAACAGCCATGTCTGCATTAGTTCTAGTCCAACAACCAAATTGTGCCTGCATTAGTTTCTGTCCAACAACCAAATCATGTCTGCATTAGTTCCTGTCCAACAACCAAATCATGTCTGCCTTAGTTCCTGTCCAACAACCATGTTTCCTCTAATTAAAAACCATTGCTAACAATAAAGGCTTCAACTATTTTGTTCACAAATATTAGAATGTTTACCATATTTGTAGTTGACATTTTTTGCTATTTGGGCATTGTTTGTAATCAGATAATAGTTTTACAGTAAGTTACACCATGGAAACACTGACATATCAGCATCAGGATTTTTTTTTCCCAGAGTGTTACAGTATAAAGATACTCAGATAACAGATTCAAGATTAAGTTCCTCTGTAAAACGACCCTACGTGTCAGATTTACAATGTTACAGTGTCAGATTGAATGTTACTATGTGCAAAGACTTGGGTGTCAGGTTTGCAGTCCTACTTTGCGAAAAGTCCCAGATTGTAATTGACGTCACTGCACATTTCCCATTCCCATATGTGTCAAGTCCTCCGATGCAGCAGCCACAACCAAGTTCTCTACCAAATTGTCCCATGAAAGGTTGGTTATACTGTCTTATATTTTAGCTGTGAAGGTGGCAGAGACGTAGATCACCAAGCTAAATTCCTGTGTTGTGCAGTCATCCTGTTGTCAGATACTCGCCATCATCTGCTAACCCAGTCCATACAGCGTTGGTCATATCTGCTTCAGGTGTGTTGATGAGAGGTGTGGGCAGGTGTGATTGGTAAGGGCTTGAAGACAAACTTATCAGAAACATCAGAAAGAGACAGTCGATTTTTGAGAGAAGGACACTGTGGGCAGTAAAACAAAAGAATTCCTTGGACAGCCAAAAGGAGCCCAGATGTTTTGAAAGAGGTAAGGGCTTGAAGACAACTTATCAGAAACATCAGAAAGAGACAGTCGTCATTTTTGTTGAAGTTTTCAGAAGGACACTGGAACTTGTGACAAAATGGTTAGTTACAGGACGTTGCAGAACCAATCCCAACAGCCCCTGGCTGTTGTGTGGTTTTTCTAGGCAAATTTACATCCAGTAGTTTGTAACATAAAACTCTAATAAAAATTGTCTGTTGTCATGACTGAAAGAAACAGGACAGTACAGGAACACTACTCTCGACTAATTTAACATAACAATGCAGAGACAGAAAAGAGAGTCAAGAAAGTAGAGAGTGTAGTAAGTTGACTGACTGTACTTTTCTTGTCTCAGAAACTGAAACACATTAGCCTGATCAACTATCACAATGGCTGGGAAGTAACAGCAGTGGGGGGCATGGTAGTGGGATACGAGAGGCAGGGGCTGATGAGAGAGCGGGTGGGCACAAGAAATCAAAGTCATTTTAGCCAGAAAGAGCCTGAGGTAGGAAAGCTGGCAAATGACCAGGTTGTATGTCAGGTGGGCTGTGATGAGAGGGACTTCCAGTCAAGAACGGTGCTTGTCAGGTGAGCTGTGATGAGAGGGACTTCCAGTCAAGAACGGTGCTTGTCAGGTGGGCTGTGATGAGAGAAACTTCCAGTCAAGAACGGTGCTTCACGGTGATAATTTTATCAATGGAAAAATGTTTCACTTGTATCCCTCAACATGTTGATGTGATCATTTATTATTTCCAGACAAAGTAAATTGTTTTTATGTGTTTTCATTATCATACATTATTACTATTATAAACAGCAATTAATTCTTCACATAATAATTCATTTTGTGATTGGTTTATAATGAGCTAATGTGATTCCTATGCTAATAAGATTGTATGTGATATGTAAGTTTCAAATAAATATTATTGGGTCATCAATATATTTTATATGTTTGATAATATTGTGGGATTAATACACACTGATCATGTTTTGATTTATGCATAGCAATATTATCACCATTATGTTTGCAGAGGTTTAAGGGAAGGAGAGAATAGGAATACTAAAGGGTATATAGACATGCCACAGAAAAGATACTTTGATACTATTGGTCCATCACATATCTTCTTCTCCTCTTCACTGTTCTTCTTCTTCTTTCCCTTCTTCTTCTTCTTCTTGAACATTACATGTTTTAATGATAACATACAACTGCTGTGTAAAAGATAGGTGTTTAGAAGAATCAAATGTAAAAACAGGCCTGCGTGCCCAATTTGTGAATCTTTGAAATTAAAGTGTGTTTGTTCGTTTTTGTTTTTCTTCTTCTCCTACTGCTGCTCCTGCTCCTGAATGATTGAAGTCATTAATGATTGATCTCATGAATTAATGACCGTTTGATGTGTTATCTGACTCATGATTGATCTCATAAATAATTTACATCACTGATCTCATGAATAGTTGATCTTACTGATGTTTGGCCTCATAAATGATCAGACTGATTGATGATTGATCTCATGATTGATTTTCCACTCTGATGATTGATCTCATGAATGATTAACTCTGATAGGATCATTCTCACATGAATTGAATTTTTTTTTTTTTTTACACAAATTACATTAAGTATGATTCACACACACACACTACCTGAAATTTTTGAATAGCCCGTTTTTTTTGGTGACAGTTGTAGTATTTTCCTTGGTGAATTTGCTTCCATTGATGTTGCACCAGCTGGCAATTTGCAATCTTTTATGCATCATTGAAATCTCTAACGACTGTTTATTAAAAAAAAAAAAAAAAATGCTGAAGCATATTTGTGTCATTTTTAATAAATATTTTGTACACAGTGCTTCAGGATTTGCTTCCATTCTTGTTGTACCATCTGGGATTTTGTAATCTTGTATACATCTTTGAAGACTACAAGAATTCTGGTGGCAAGAGTTCATGTTTATCGTTTGTTACCCACAAAAGTAATCGTGGTAAATGGGCTGTTTAGATATCCCTGATTATAAATGATAATTTCATAGTACACACAACAGCAGTTTAGCATCATATGCTTGATGTATCAGTGCTTTGACAGGAGTCCTTCACTTGTGCTAGCAGTAGTCAAACTATAGCATCCTTTTCCCTGCCTTCACCTGTATTGGGCATATAGGGCTAGCCCTTGTACATCAATCTGCACTAGGTAGATGGTGTGGTCAATATTAGGCTGGCCACTTTAACTTCCCAGGGCAAAGGTAAAAGGTCAAGTCGGGAGATGTGAACCAGCGTCATTGCACACGGTTATAAACCATAAGTGCTCTGCCACCAGTACAGACAGCTAATAAGAAACTGTCCGCCGGTGTCACCGTCCGCACGTAACACTGTAGCTACAGTGACGTTCCTCCATTTAACCCAGAGTGTCACTCTGGTACCCATTACCTAGAGGCTGGGTGAACCCCGGGAGCAGCCCGGTTTCGAACACCGACCGTGGGCTTTAGCGAGTTGCAGCTGGATTTGAAAGCTAGCCTCTTATTGACTGCACTAATGCGGCCCCCAGGGCTCTACCTGGTACCCAGTCAAGGCTAGGAACCAAAGTCATTGTAAAAAAAAAGTATGGCTCTGTTCAGACTCGATCCCACAACCTTCAGATCCACACCTAGCAATTACACCTTTGCAGCTGTAGTAGTAGCAGTATTCACAATATTAATGTCCTATCTAAACATCAGGGTCATCCATGTGTATACAAATGTAAATTTAATTGGGAACAGCTTCTGTTCTTGTATACTTGACATCAGATTTTGGCTCATCTTGTCTCTATGGTGTCAAACCTCTGGGTAGCAAACACAGTACCACTCTTGAAACCAAATAATGTTAATGAGATTTATATATGTAGTTTTAAAAGTGAAAACATTTTGGTTCATCATCACTTTTAAAGTTAGAATAGGTTGGTTTGTGACCCAGTTTTAAAAAAAGTAAGTATGTTTGATGATAACCTTACCCACATCATTGCTAACCTGTGAATCCTGCAAGGTTTGATGATAACTTTACCCACATCATCGCTAACCCGTGAATCCTGCAAGGTTTGATGATAACCTTACCCACATCGCTAACCTGTGAATCCTGCAAGGTTTGATGATAACCTTACCCACATCATTGCTAACCTGTGAATCCTGCAAGGTTTGATGATAACCTTACCCACATCATTGCTAACCTGTGAATCCTGCAAGGTTTGATGATAACCTTACCCACATCATTGCTAACCTGTGAATCCTGCAAGGTTTGATGATAACCTTACCCACATCATTGCTAACCTGTGAATCCTGCAAGGTTTGATGATAAACTTACCCACATCATTGCTAACCTGTGAATCTGCAAGGTTTGATGATAAACTTACCCACATCATTGCTAACCTGTGAATCCTGCAAGGTTGATGATAACCTTACCCACATCATTGCTAACCTGTGAATCCTGCAAGGTTTGATTATAACCTTACCCACATCATCGCTAACCTGTGAATCCTACAAGGTTTGATGATAACATTACCCACATCGCTAACCTGTGAATCCTGCAAGGTTTGATGATAACCTTACTCTCATTGCTAACCTGTGAATCCTGCAAGGTTTGATTATAATCTTACCCTCATTGCTAACCTGTGACTGTAAATCCTGCAAGGTTTGACGATAACCTGCCTCATCCTCCTGTCCTTGTCAGACATGGAGAGCCTCCTCAAAGCTGACAGTCAACAATACCAGCACACACATGTGTACATAGCAGAAAGCATACATGTGTGTACATACCAGCAAGTCTCCACATTTGTACATAGCAGCAGATAGCATACACATGTGTACATAGCAGATAGCATTCACATGTGTACATAGCAAGACATGCTGTAAATATCTTTTTTATGGGTTAGGTTGTTGAAATATTTGTCAAATGTTCTGTGAGGCTTCAGATATGATTCTGACCTGTGGAGACTCAGGGAAAGAATAGAATATATGGGAAAAGTGTGGGGGAAGTGTGGGGGGAGAGTGTAGGGAGAGTGGGAAGAGTATGGGGGGAGAGTGTAGGGAGAGTGGGAAGTGTATGGGGAAAGTGTGGGGGGAGAGTGTAGGGAGAGTGGGAAGAGTATGGGGAAAGTGTGGGGGGAGAGTGGGAAGAGTGTGGGGGGAGAGTAGGGAGGGGGAAGAGTATGGGGGGAGAGTGGGAAGAGTGTGGGGGGAGAGTGGGAAGTGTATGGGGAAAGTGTGGGGGGAGAGTGGGAAGAGTATGGGGAAAGTGTAGGGAGAGTGGGGAAAGTGTGGGGGGAGAGTATAGAGAAAGTGCATGAGAGAATATAGAAAGACTGTTAGTGTTTTATGTACACACATGCACGCGAGTACACATTCTTCCTGGCCTTGGGAATTTTACATTTTTTTTTATTCGACTGAATCATTGGGACAGCTTTTTGTGAAGATAATTCAGTTTTTCAATGAAGAGTTTTTTGGTTTTTTTTTTAATGCACTGATAAAGACTTTGGTCAAAACAGTAATTGTTTTCTTCTCTGTATCATTATAATTCACATTTATTCAGTTGATCACTTTTGATTCTATTTGATGACAAGAATGTACTTCTGTCTGGATGGAAGTTTCTCTAGTCTAGTCTCTAGTATTACGTGGAAATATTACAGAAACAAAGACTGACAGAGAAATACACGGTATGTTAAAGACCTTACATTTCATTTGGATTAAACAAAATTTTTTAAAGGTTGGACTGAAAGATTGTTTGACATTGACTTTGACATTGATTTAAATATCTGGTTTAAAATTGATTAAAAGATTTTAGAAATTGATTGTTTTATTGATTAAATTAGAAATTGATTGTTATATCGATTAAATTATTGATTAAAGAACTGATTAAAAAATTCATTAAAAAATTAGTTGAGATGGAGAGTCCCAGTAAAGTAAGCAAGTCACAGTAAAGTAACCAGTCTGTCTTGTAAAGTAAGCAGTATGTCTTGTAAAGTAAGCAGTCTGTCTTGTAAAGTAAGCAGTCTGTCTTGTAAAGTAAGCAGTCTGTCTTGTAAAGTAAGCAGTCTGTTTTGTAAAGTAAACAGTCTGTTTTTAAAGTAAGCAGTCTGTCTTGTAAAGTAAGCAGTCTGTTTTGTAAAGTAAACAGTCTGTTTTTAAAGTAAGCAGTTAGTCTTGTGGTCTAAAGGTTGCGATTTTGATCGATCACATTCTGCTGAGCTACCTCCCTCCTCCGTTCTTACCCACCAATCCAAACAGCAGTAAGTCGATCTGAAGCTGTCTGCATGTTACTGCCACCAATCCAAACAGCAGTAAGTCGATCTGAAGCTGTCTGCATGTTACTGTCACCAATCCAAACAGCAGTAAGTCGATTAAAAGCTATCTGCATGTTACTGCCACCAATCCAAACAGCAGTAAGTCAATCTGAAGCTATCTGCATGTTACTGCCACCAATCCAAACAGCAGTAAGTCGATGTGAAGCTGTCTGCATGTTACTGTCACCAATCCAAACAGCAGTAAGTTGATCTGAAGCTATCTGCATGTTACCGCCACCAATCCAAACAGCAGTAAGTCGATGTGAAGCTGTCTGCATGTTACCGTCACCAATCCAAACAGCAGTAAGTTGATCTGAAGCTATCTGCATGTTACCGCCACCAATCCAAACAGCAGTAAGTCGATGTGAAGCTGTCTGCATGTTACCGCCACCAATCCAAACAGTAGTAAGTCGATCTGAAGCTATCTGCATGTTACCACTACCAATCCAAACAGCAGTAAGTCGATCTGAAGCTATCTGCATGTTACTGTCACCAATCCAAACGTAAGACCTCTCTGGGTTATTCCCCAGTAAAGAAAAGATATGTTTATCTTTGAACACACATTTCATTCTGAATGGCTTCTGCTCAAAGGCAGCAGGCATCACTAGCAATAGCACCATTTCTACACCAGTATTTGTCCTTGTGAACTTATTTGGATAAGGCTGGCCACAATTTCAGGTCACCGTTTTCAAGTATTCAGAAGATGGAAATGTAAGGCCAGCAACTTTTACCAAACGCTTGTCATTTTCTTTTAATGGTTATTTCCCCTATCAAGTAGAAAGTGGTCCGTTTTGTTTTGTGAGGGTGGAGTGGCTTGAAGTTTATTGCACTCCAACGTGTTCAATTCCAGTGATGGATTGTGTGGGCTTTGATTCCGTAGGGTAAAGGTTTTATGTACATATACTACTTATAGAGTGGGAAGAGTTAGTTCTTAACACTGTCTAGGTCAGGGCTGTTCAACTGAAGTTTACTCACGTTCCTCACGTTCTGGTACGAGCCCCAGAAGAGAAAGATTAACAAATGGCAGCGATCCGCTCGCCACTCGCTAGGCTTCCACGGGTCGCCAGTTAACTAGCCTTGGTCTCCGTCGTGATATATGAGATGTGTGCAGCCAGATATTTTCCAAACAAAGAAGCCAGATCTGTAAAATGGATGTGCATGCAAAACTTCAAATCTGAAACAAGACTGAATTTCAGTGGCCTGACAAACGACCAGAACTTTCCACCAGAGCTTTCCATCGGAGCTTTCCACCGGAGCTTTCCACCAGAGCTTTCCACCGGAGTTTTCCACCGAAGTTTACAGCTGGTCAGTGTGAAGAAGCAGAAGAATATCACATCCTAGGAAATTTTTGATTTTGTGTTTAACCATCGTGGTATTAAACCATAATGGTGTTTAACTGTCAGGGTGTTTAACCATCATGCTTAACTGTCATGGTTTAACCATCATTCTTAACTTCATGGTGTTTAACCCTCATGGTGTTCAACTGTCATGGTTTTAACCATTGTGCTTAACTGGCATGGTGTTTAACTGGCATGGTGTTTAACTGGCATGGTGTTTAACAGTGATGGTGTTTAACCTGTAATGCTTAACCATTATGATAAGATGAACATGATTTTTAAATCATCAGTATATTTCACCCTCATGATGTTTAACCATCATAGTGTTCAATCATTCACCCAACTACATATATTAAATGTATTCATTGGCTTGTGTGTATGAGTTGTCTGCCCTTAATGCTGTTATATATCCTACTGTGGTTACTGTACAGATGTGCTGGTGGTGTGTGTGTGTGTGTGCACATGCTTGCATTCGTGTATGTGTGTGTGCATGCATGCCAGCATTTGTGTGTATGTGTGTGACAGATGAATCCACACATCTTGTTAACTTTGACTGGTCTGTTGATAAGCAGAGACTCTTGAACAGTGAATGACTTTATTATGTAAACAGATTCCACAAATGGGGGCAAATGTGGAGAAGGTTTTGAGAAACATTGTGGCCAGTAACATGTGCATTAAATATGTTGCCAGTTAGGACATTGTTGACTTGTGTTTTTTTTTATTGTTCATATCACAGTTGTATATATTACTATGTATGTGTCTGTTTGTCTGTCTATCTATGTGTTTGCCTGTATATGTCTGCCTACCTGTGCTTAGATGGAGACCTATTATCTATTAATTCATATATTTATTTGTATGTCTATCTGTTATCCATGTATATGTATGTCTATCTGTTTAACCATGTATATGTAAATCTTGGATCACACAGGAGGTAGTTGCAATCATGAGAGAGCGAGATAGGGCGCATAAAAAGAAGGATATAATCACATACCGGAATCTGCGAAACAAAGTCCAGTATACCATTCGTAAGGAAAAAAAGAACTTTTTTAAACAGTTAATAGTAGATAAAAGAAACAGCAAAGACATATGGAAGGCAATCAATACATTGACAAACAAAGGTACTTCCACGCGTTTGCTGACATCTAATATAACATCGAATGATTTCAGTAATTTCTTTGAAGCCAATATAGAAAATGTAAAAGCCACAATGCCAAACTGTCCATGTGATTTATCACTGCTATCAGCATTTTGTGAAAATAAATGCCCTGAAGACATTCCTTCTGACATTCCTCTCATGACAGTTGCGGAAGTTTTTATGCATTTCAACAGTCTCAGAAACAGTAATACGTCCGGTTTAGACGGAATCAGTAATAGGATCCTTCGTAGTGCTGCCCCAGTTATTTGTGAGTCGATGACCTTTATTTACAACCAATGTCTTGTCAAAGGCTACTTCCCATCTGCATTTAAGATTGCCAAAGTGTATCCGCATCTAAAATCTGGTTCCTTAGACAGTAGTATTCCAGGTAACTATAGACCAATCTCCTTGTTATCATCACTATCGAAACCACTAGAGAAACATGTTCATAATGTAACTTTTCAGCACTTAGATCACAACAAACTTATAGTGGATAACCAATCAGGTTTTCGACCAAACTATTCTTGCCATACTGCTTTAACTAACATGATTGAAAAATGGCACCAGAATGTTAATGATGAGAAAATATGTGGCGGAGTGTTTATAGACTTTAAGAAAGCTTTTGACATGATAGACCACAACATTCTTATAACATAATTAGAAACAATTAAATTTAACCCTAGGATATTAAAGTTAATAAAATCCTTTTTGTTAAATAGAAAACAAATAATCTGTTACAATAAATCACTATCGCAAGCCACTGAATTAAATACTGGGGTACCTCAAGGCTCGATTCTCGGTCCTCTGTTATTCAATATCTACATAAATGACCTTCCTTTATGTCTGTCGTCGTCCTGCGATTTATTCGCAGACGACTGTACCATCTATGCAAATGCTCAAACATGTAATTTACTAGAGTCCTCATTACAACAAGAATTAAATAATGTAGTCCAATGGAGCAGTGCAAACCGTATGCAAATAAACATTAATAAAACCAAATCTATGCTAATAACGACCAGGCAAAAACTATACAGTTTAAATTCTCAGAAAACGCTTCAACTCTACATTGGGGGCACTCAAGTAGAAAATGTAACTGAGCACAAGACACTGGGGTTGGTAATTGATGCAAATCTAACATTCAACTCACATGTACAAGCACTTGTGAAGCAAACAGCTAAAAAGGTTTACCAGCTTGCAAAAATTAAAAACTTTCTTGATGAACACACAAGAAAGATATTCTATATTTCTCACATCCAGACACATGTAGACTATTGCTCTACAATATGGGATGGCTGTTCCAGCTCTGTTATCAAGCAATCATGGAACACTGAGCTCCGAAACATATAAAGGTCTTAGACTACTACCGCTTCGCGAACGTCTACTTTTCAATAAGGCAAAATATACTTACAAAATATTATCTCAAAAGGCTCCATGTTACTTATGGCCGTTGTTCAAATATAATGAACGCCATAGTAAGCGTCTAAACATATTACACATCCCTAAACCTAGGATAGACCTTTATAAAACAAGTCTGTCATATTCCGCAGCTCACTTGTGGAACTATCTACCACAGCAAATCAAAAGTGCCACTAGTCCATATACATACAATCGGAAACTGTTCGAATATTATCAGAGCACCGATTATATGCCCCCGTAGAAGATAAAACATATGTGAAAAATAGCGCTCATTTTTCTTAGATTTGTTACAACTAATACGTTTTACTGTAGTTAGAAATGTGCACATTCCAGTGCTTGTATTGATTATTTTGATGCTATTGCTAACTTTTAATATTACTTGATGTGTGAATGAAATGATGTCAGAATGGAGGGAGACCTCGAAGGGCAGAATGTTAGACGGGCCTGCGTGCCCAATTCTTAACCCTTTAACAATAAAGATTGTTCGTTCGTTCGTTCGTTCGTTCGTTCTACCTGTTTATCCATGTATATGTATGTCTGTCTGTTTATCCATGTGTGTGTGTGTGTGTGTGTGTGTGTGTGTGTGTGTGTGTGTATATATATATATATATATCTATAATATGTCAGTCCATGTGTATGTATGTCTATCTATTTATCCATGTATATTTATGTATGTTTATCCATGTGTATATATGCCTATCTGTTTATCCATGTGAAAATATGCCTATCTGTTTATCCATGTGAAAATATGCCTATCTGTTTATCCATGTGTGTATATGCCTATCTGTTTATCCATGTGTATATATGCCTATCTGTTTATCCATGTGTATATTTGCCTATCTGTTTATCCATGTGTATATATGCCTATCTGTTTATCCATATGTATATATGCCTATCTGTTTATCCATGTGTATATATGCCTATCTGTTTATCCATGTGTATATATGCCTATCTGTTTATCCATGTGTATATTTGCCTATCTGTTTATCCATGTGTATATTTGCCTATCTGTTTATCCATGTGTATATTTGCCTATCTGTTTATCCATGTGTATATTTGCCTATCTGTTTATCCATGTGTATATTTGCCTATCTGTTTATCCATGTGTATATATGCCTATCTGTTTATCCATGTGTATATATGCCTATCTGTTTATCCATGTGTATATATGCCTATCTGTTTATCCATGCGAACATGTATTTCTGTGTGAAACTGCTGCCACTGGTTTTGTTTAAGCTGCATGAGCAGTTTGTTTATTTATTAGCAAAATTCAAAGCTAATATTCCTTCAGTGCAGGAAGTAAATGGTCACCCTGGTATTGCAGGAAGCGGCAGGGGATGTCCTGACAGAGTCCATGAGCCTGGTGGCCTTACCCGCTAACCAAACGTTACACATTCATGACTATAATCAACAGTTGAATTCATGGCAGTTTCTGCCCAAATGATATGATTATCTGTACAGATGGCTCTGTGTTGAGAGGCAGACGAAGTGCATGGGGGTTCATAGTAGACGCGAATGGACATCGCTTAGTGCAACAAATCTTGACATATGATATCACAACGTCTAGTTTGAGAATGGAGGTGTAGGCGGTCACTGCTGCCTTCTGCTGGCTTGAGAATCAGCTGAACCAACTCACAGAGCATGTGGAGACAGGCATGCTCCGTGCAGAGTGGCAAGCTTCACTTCAGAGGCCCCTGGTTGTTATCATCCTTTAGATATTTTCTCCATGTGATGATGGTGTGTTGGGAAATGTGCAGGCAGATAGACTTGCCCTTTTGGCATGACTTGATGGTGAATTGATGTATGAAAAGCTAGATGTTGTGAGGGCGCATTTGGGATTAAGTGAACAGAGCGGAAGCACAGATAGATCATTACGGTCTGAAGGGAATGTTACTGCAGGGCCTTACCAGGGGATTTGGCCGACACTCAAGGCAAAGATGAGATGGATATACAATCAGACAGTTACTGAGACCAGCTCTCCTTTAAATAACGGTCGCTAGCTGGAAGTTCACTCCCTTGGCTGCAGTGCAAATACAGAGTGGTAAATAGGGAACGAAACAAATGATATAGTTACCTGTTATCCTAGGGTTAGGCTTAGGGTTTGAGTTAGGATTTGGGGTAGGGTTAGGGGTGAGTTAGGGGTAGAGTTAGGGTTTGGGGTAGAGTTAGGGTTTGGGTTAGGGTTTGGGGTAGGGTTTAGGTTAGGATTAGGGATAGGATTAGGATTAGGGGTAGGGTTAGGGTTTCAGGTAGGGTTTGGGGTAGGGTTAGGGTTTAGGGTAGGGTTAGGGTGACACATCACGGAAACGACGGAAACTTATCGCTCATTACGACATACAGATCCACAGATCTCACATCTATGGTCACTAAGTCGTGGTCGGAAGAACGCAGTCGCTAATGTGAGTCGCAGCGCGTGGTCTAGCTTTACCAGGCATGTCGACCTCACTTTGTGTTTTGATTCGTGACTTGTCCGCTCCGTATTTGCACTGCAACCAAGGGAGTGAACTCCGACTAAGCGGCCGTAGCCTTCCAGCTAGCGACCGTGATTTAAAGGAGAGCCCTGAGACCATTGGAATTTGAACTCTTCACTCGCTGCTTATTGGCCTGTCCCAAGTGCCTTGATGTTGATTCTTAATTCAACATGTTTTTCATTTATTTTTATCTCTCTCTCTTTCTCTCTGTGCTTGTGGGATTGGGTGCGTGTGTGCCTGTGTGTCTGTAGTCATTTTGCTACTTGTGCTGTTTGTTCATGTTTCTTCTGTTTTTGTTTCTCAGCCAGTAATGATCTTCTCGGAAGTCTCCTTTCACACCGACACAGAACACCTTTCACACCGACACAGAACACCTTTCACACCGACACAGAACACCTTTCACACCGACACAGAACATGTCTTCTAGACAATAAGCTGCACTGATCTGTTCAACAGTAAAACCACAAGACACACAGGAAGTAAAATTGGCATTTATTGACAGATTTTTTTTACAAACATGAACAGTTAAAACCAACATATAAACAACGTTCCATTCAGCAGTTACAAAACATGAAGCAATGTTGCTGGAATTCACAACTACAAAACAAAAAGTGATGACTGATGTTTGTCATAAATGGATTATTATTTTTTTTTTCTTCCTCAAGCCATCTACCTGCACCTCATTCATGATTGTCCTTGACATCCGGTCTCCCATTTCTATATTGTAACAGTCTAAACATATATACTGTGTGTCATCTCCACAACAAAGGTTGACTACCGTGGATCTATAAATCCACTTCTGCTTTTGAGAATTACACAATGAGTGTCTTCCATGGTGGCACTCTCGTATCACTGGGCAAAAGCCAGACTTAGAGGATTGTGAGAAACACTCACTAGGCTGTGAGTCCTGGGTCAACACTTACACCAACCGCTGGTTTCTGGGCAGATCTGTTTGATGATCTCTACTGATGTTACAACATAGGAATAATTAAAAATTAAAAGTGAAGGTCAAAGAAACAATTTGACTAAATGTTACCAGTAGAGAATGATGATGGGTTTCATCACAAATAATGGGAAGTGGCCCTCCATCTTGTAATAATTAACATTACCTTGTATTAAACAAGAAATTAACCAAATAATGATAGCTATATTCTGTAGGTACCAACCTGGCATGTAACTAGCTAGCTGTCAGTGACAGACATTACCAAAATAAAAATATAACCACAGTGGGGTTGGTTTATTCTGTCTATTTCTCAGTTCACATTTTAACTCTACTTGACATTTGGTGGCGTCTACAGAAATGCCCTGGCATAGTTGTCTCCTCTTCTTCTTCACTTTTGGTCTGACTTCTGTGATGCATATGGTGACCAAGCCAAACTGGCAACTTGTGTATGTCTTTTCACTAGTTCTATTTTTGCCATTATATCTTGCAGTTAAATACCACTTTTTGAAATCATGACTTCTAGTGACAGCCAATGTTTCACAGCCATCTTGTGCTACCACGCTCATCCATTCATGATGTAAACATTTAATAAAAACATGATCGATATAAGAAAGAAAATGAAATGAAAATCATCTCCTGCTTGTAACTCAAAACCAGAAGATGATAAAATTGAATGCATGACATTTGTATGTAGAATGTATGGACACCCGGATGGCAGAACAAGTCTGTACAATCAAATAGACTGAGGGGGTGAAATAACAATGTTTTAGAGAAAGCATTAGCAAATGTAAGATATGCAGCAACATATTTCCAAATCCCATACAAAACATTTCAAAGACAGCATGATTCAGGACATAATGTCCCGACCTTTGCCGAAATTTTGTCCAGACTGGTTAGCCCCCTTGTTGGATCCCATCTGTAGGCCAATGATGCCCTTCCCAGCATTCAACTGTTCCTGGGACCATTCATGGTGCTGTCCCTTGGATTCTGCTTTTCCAAAACCTTCCCTGCCAATGGTATTGAGCTGCAATTTGAGAACAAAGCAAACTTAGTTGTAGTGCTGTTAGAGAACAGAGTTGTGGTTGTGTTAGAGAACAGAGTTGTAGGGATGTTAGAGAACAGAGATAAAAGCATGTTAGAGAACAGAGCTGTAGGGATGTTAGAGAACAGAGATAAAAGCATATTAGAGAGCAGAGCTGTAGGGATGTTAGAGAACAGAGATAAAAGCATGTTAGAGAAAAGAGCTGTAGGGATGTAAAAGAATAGAGCTGTACTGATGTTAGAGAACCGTGCTGTGGTGATGTTAGAGAACAGAGATATAGTGATGTTAGAGAACATAGCTGTAGGGATGTTAGAGAACAGAGATATAGGGATGTTAGAGAACAGAGCTGTAGTGATGTTAGAGAGTAGAGATATAGTGGGGTTAGAGAACAGAGCTGTAGGGATGTTAGAGAACAGAGCCATAGTGATGTTAGAGAACACAGCTGTAGTGATGTTAGAGAATAGAGATATAGTGATGTTAGAGAACAGAGCTGTTGGGATGTTAGAGAACAGAGCCATAGTGATGTTGGAGAACACAGCTGTAGTGATGTTAGAGAATAGAGATATAGTGATGTTAGAGAACAGAGCTGTTGGGATGTTAGAGAACAGAGCCATAGTGATGTTAGAGAAAAAGAGATATAGTGATGTTAGAGAACACAGCTGTAGTGATGTTAGAGAACAGAGATGTAGTGATGTTAGAGAACAGAGATATAGTGATGTTAGAGAACAGAGATATAGTGATGTTAGAGAACACAGCTGTAGTGATGTTAGAGAACAGAGATGTAGTGATGTTAGAGAACAGAGATATAGTGATGTTAGAGAACAGAGATATAGTGATGTTAGAGAACAGAGATATAGTGATGTTAGAGAACAGAGATATAGTGATGTTAGAGAACAGAGATATAGTGATGTTAGAGAATGGAGATATAGTGATGTTAGAGAATAGAGATATAGTGATGTTAGAGAACACAGCTGTAGTGATGTTAGAGAATAGAGATATAATGATGTTAGAGAACAGAGCTGTTGGGATGTTAGAGAACAGAGCCGTAGTGATGTTAGAAAAAAAGAGATATAGTGGGTTTAGAGAACACAGCTGTAGTGATGTTAGAGAACAAAGATATAGTGATGTTAGAGAAAGAGAGTAGAGATATAGTGATGTTAGAGAATAGAGATAAGGGGAGTTTAGAAACATAACTGTAGTGATGTCAAAGAACAGAGTTATAGTGATGCTAGAGTATAGAGATAGAGTGATGTTAGAGAATAGAGATAGAGTGATGTTAGAGAACAGAGATTTAGTGATGTTAGAAAATAGAGATATAGTGATGGTAGAGAACAGAACTGTAGTGATGTTAGAGAATTTAGATATAGTGATGTTAGAGAATAGATACAAAGTGATGTTAGAGAATAGAGATATAGTGATGTTAGAGTATAGCGATAGAGTGATGTTAGAGAAAAGAGATATTGTGATGTTAGAGTATAGAGATATAGTGATCTTAGAGGACAGAGATATAGTGATATTAGAGAATAGAGATATAGTGATGTTAGAAAACAGGGATAAAGTGTGAATTCAAATGATCGATAAGGCCATGGAAGTTTTTATGTCGGGGGGCAGAGAAAAACAAAAACATCTGGAACTTCGCATACCAAACGGGAATTTGACTGAACAATATGGGCAGAAAGTGGTGGCAAACTGTGGTAGCAGATGGGGTGGCAGACTGTTGTGGCAGACTGTGGTGGCAGATATTGCTCGCTAGCAGAGGAATTTGATGGTTTTTTTAATAGTTATCTTTTTAGCTTATCTGAGGATGTAACCACCGATGCCTGTTTACAGCATGGGAGCTGTATGTGCTACATTTGGCAGACACATCTTCAGGGATTTGTTGCAAGCTTGGCTTGCCTTTCCAGATCTGGGACAGTTCTAATGGTAGTTCGTATGAAAGTGAAGTTTCAAAAAGTGTGTTCTCAGTGTATCCCACAGGTTCCAGTGAACACACACGTAGACGGTGAAGCACTTGGTGCATTACAGAGATCAATGTCGAGTTTTGAATGTGACAATTCTTGCAGCCAAACAGCAAGCAAAAAAATGGAGACAGATCCTATGCTACCACAACAAACAAGAAATCTACTTCCTAGTTTCCTGCTCACAAGATCATAATGACTGCATGCTTTTTTTTAATGAGTGTGGTAAGCTTTCATTGACAAACTTTACATAGTTCCACTAATACCATCTATACCAACTGATTAAAACTGTATAGAATAACTGACCCCACCCACTATCATGCGGTTTGATTTTGGTATAGGACTTCCTCTTCAGTGCTCCCCCTTTGATGGGCGGTTACTATGTTGTGATGTGGTGCACAGCAAGGCTGCAATATCTTACCTTTTGGCCAAACACAACACATTTCAGCAAAGTCTTATTACGACGTGCTTGGGGGAGGGGGAGGAGGGGGGGAGAATAGTGAATCATTTTAGCATGCAATAAATGTAAAAGGTAAAATCATATGGAATGTGGTCTTTGTGATGCAGGAAGAAAACCAAACACCCATCAAGCATTGCTTTGAACTAAAATGTGTGCACTTTCGCCTCACAGACAAGAAAACCACAAAATAGATCAAATACTCACTGCTCGGCCAAGAGCTTCGAAGCACAGACACACCTGGACCATGTTCTGGTCTTCATACAGGTCCACAGTCTGGAAGAGCTCATCCTTTTTGACAAGACCACCTTTGGACTCATCGATACAGTCCAGGAACAAGCCGATCAGCTCCATACGTTTGAAAGCCATTGTTGGTGGCTTGCTTAGTTTGCTGGCTGCGATGGTGCCTGGTTTGATCCAGTTAGCTAATCTGTGGGTGTTCATCATTGTCAATATAATTATAACAGCATGTATGATTGTCAACAAACACAATGATAACCTTATGTATGATGTACCCACATGCATGTAGCATCAGTACACATAATCAGACACCCAACCACATAGCTTAAGCCATGTTCACCATCAACGATAGCTCAGATTGAAAGACTAGAAAAGGTGCAAATTGAAGCCAAGCGCATTATTCTGGGGTGCACAAGAGACACCACTTGCATAGCAATCAGATTATCTTCTTGACTTTCCCACTATACACCAAAGGTCGAAGATTTTGAGGACTTGTGTAGACCTGAAGATAAGCTTGGATTTGAAGCACCTTCTGCATAGTGTTGTCTTTAGGAAAAGGGGCAACAAGCTATAAAGGGCAACAGGCTATAAAGGGCAACAGGCTATAAAGGGCAACAGGCTAAAAAGGACAACAGGCTAAAAAGAGTGACAGGCTATAAAGGGCAACAGGCTATAAAGGGCAACAAGCTATAAAGGGCAACAGGCTATAAAGGGCAACAAGCTGTAAAGGGCAACAGGCTTTAAAGGGCAAAAAGCTATAAAATGTATCAGGCTATAAAGGGCAACAAGCTATAAAGGGCAACAGGCTATAAAGGGCAACAGGCTATAAAGGGCAACAGGCTATAAAGGGCAACAGGCTATAATGGGCAACAAGCTATAAAGGGCAACAAGCTATAAGAGCATCAGGCTATAAAGGGCAACACACTATAAAGGGCAACAGGCTATAAAGGGCAACAAGCTATAAAGGGCAACAAGCTGTAAAGGGCAACAGGCTTTAAAGGGCAAAAAGCTATAAAATGTATCAGGCTATAAAGGGCAACAAGCTATAAAGGGCAACAGGCTATAAAAAGCAACGGGCTATAAAGGGCAACATGCTATAAAGGGCAACAAGCTATAAAGGGCATTAGGCTATAAAGGGCAACAGGCTATAAAGGGCAACAAGCTATAAAGGGCAACAGGCTATAAAGGGCAACAGGCTATAAAGGGCAACAGGCTATAAAGGGCAACAGGCTATAAAAGGCAACAGGCTAAAAAGGGGTAAATCAGGGCTCAGTAAGATCAAGGATGATATCATACAGGTCTGCAGTCTTACAGACATCAACCTCGGCGAAGAATGGACACCTGTGCTCCAGGTGCTCAACTGCACCTTTTCCTGTTTTGTCATGCTTGATATGATCTGACGGGAGCAGAATCTAGTTGCTGTCATTCAGAGGTCCATGTGTTTATATGTAAAAATTGAGATGAAGCAGATAGACTGATGTGATCTATACTGATGGGTCTGTTGTACGAGGACACAAAAATGCACGAGCATTTGCTGCATGCTCTGTAGGCAGAATAGTCTCGGAGGCAAGTGGTGCCTCTGGTATGACCACTAGCAGCATGACACTGGAGGTGATGGAGGTAACATGAGCATGATCCAGCGGGTCGAGGCCGGTTATCTATGCAGACAGTGGACTGAGTCATTGCAAAACTCCACTGTGCATGGAGTTACCTTCTTCTTTGTCCTAGGGTATGCGGGTGTCGTTGGCAATGAAAGAGACAACAGATTAGCTGGCTCTGCCTTAGTTATAGACGGCCTGCCCATGGATCATGCCGACATTGTTAATGTCATTAGAGAGGTAGAACGTTCAGCGGATTTTTGGAGCAGCACTTCCACATCTTTGCTAAGAGTGCAAGAATGGGGAGGGGGAGAGAATCAGCACAGCTAGGCACGAGAAGCACACTGGATGCATGAGAAGTATTGTCAACTAACATAGGACTGGGACCATCAACCAGGTGATGCTGATGCTGAAGGGTGAATCCGAGCACCTATAGATGTGTCAGGAGTGCCGTAAAGATAACCAAAATCATTACTCATAACCCATTCATATAAAATACAAATACATATGCATACATGCACAGGCTGATGCACACACACACACATGCATGCGTGCCCACACCACACACACACATACACACACACACACACACTCTAGCCATGGAAAATCAGCATTTTGTCTGAGACTGAACTCAGGCGGTGATGTGTTTTCAGACTCCGTGGGGTTTTCTGGAGATGCTTAGAGTGGTTTAGAGTTTAACTTTTGTACTGTGCTGTTTAAAAATATGACGCTCTATGCTAAACAGGCTGTGTCATAGAGGAAATATTCTGTGTCATAGAGGAAATATTCTGTGTCATAGAGGAACTATTCTATGTCATAGAGGAAATATTCTATGTCATTAGGGAAATATTCTATGTCATAAAGGAAATATTCTGTGTCATAGAGGAAATATTCTGTGTCATAGACGAAATATTCTGTGTCACAGAAAAAATATTCTGTGTCATAGAGGAAATATTCTGATCTGATCCGGTCAGCTTTCATTTATCACATAATTGCAGATATGTGTGTACAAACACATACAGATATGTGTATTGTATTTAATGTGATACAAAGTTATCGTTAAGGTAGCCATAATGGATTTCACCAGAGAATATGTAATGTTGAGAGGTCCTGGAGAATATATAATGTTGAGAGGTTCTGGAGAATATGTAATGTTGAGAGGTTCTGGAGAATATGTAATGTTGAGAGGTTCTGGAGAATATGTAATGTTGAGAGGTTATGGAGACTGGAAGGGATTTCAAGCAAGTTCAAGAAAACAAACAACAAAGATATTACTTACTCTCCCAGTACAACCCCATCCATAAGTATCTGGTGACAGCTTTCTCTGGATCCATCTGTGCTCAGAGGTCTCCCGATCCTCTGGCTGATCCAGCTGATGGCAGTAATCGCGCGTTCAGGGTCCCATTTAGCGTCCATCTGCAAAGGACAAAAAAGTTGTTCTATTTTTTTAGGAGTGACAACTCATTTAGAAAATTACTAAGTTATCTGTTATTATAATAAAAAAATTATAAATTAAGAACTACCAGACAAATGTCTTATTGTTTCATTTAATAATAAGTAACAGTTTTTAATCCCAGTTTCTAAATGTGATGATGGTGTTCAGGCAAATAAAGTAGTCAGACTAAGACAAAGTCACATTGTAGCCTTAGCTTCTAGTGCTGCAGGTTACACGCTTGGTGTGTCCAGTACGTTTGCCCTAGTTATAACTGTGATTCCAATGCTGTTAAGCTGAGGGAGATATCAAGGTTAAGCTGAGGGAGAGATCAAGGTTAAGCTGAGGGAGAGATCAAGGTTAAGCTGAGGGAGAGATCAAGGTTAAGCTGAGGGAGAGATCAAGGTTAAGCTCTCAGTCGCCAATATAAACTGCTTCCTAACCACCTGGTGATGGAGCTGTTAAAGCCAGTTGGTGTAGGAGCGAAAGTGAGTCTCTGGTGCCATCACAAGGTGTTAGGGGCAGGTGAGTCTATGGTGCCATCACAAGCTGTTTGAGGCAGGTGACTCTCTGGTGCCATCACAAGGTGTCTATGGCTTCATTTTGCACCTTTTCGAGTCGTTCAATCTGGGTAGCACTGACAGTGAGGATGGCCAGAGCGTATTCAATGGGGGAAAGGACCAGACCGTAGAATAGAAGTATTAGTAGTCTTTGCTCTATATTGGAAGCAGCCATAATCCTCATTGCAGATAGACCTTTGCGTGCCTTTGTTATCACATGGTCAACGTGTTCCCTGAATGACAAGCTGCGATCGAACCTCACCCCGAGAAACGCCATAACATTGGTTCTGATCAATACACTATCACGCATTTTCACTTCTGGTAAGTCCAACTTGACAATGTGATTGTTCAAAGAGAACCATGACACTGATGCCTTCGAAGGATTGACATAGGCATTGGAACCATCACACCAGGCGGCAATTCGATCGAGTTCTTTGTGTATAGTGCTGGCGATCTCCTGTCTATCACGCCCTCGTCGATAAATCAAAAATCACGAGGTGATTGAGGCAAGTGAGTCTATGGTGCCATTACAAGGTGTTGGAAGCAGGTGAGTCTATGGTGCCATTACAAGGTGTTGGAGGCAGGTGAGTCTATGGTGCCATTACAAGGTGTTTGAGGCTGGTGAGTCTATAGTGCCATCACAAGGTGTTTGAGGCAGGTGAGTCTATAGTGCCATCACAAGGTGTTTGAGGCAGGTGAGTCTATAGTGCCATCACAAGGTGTTTGAGGCAGGTGAGTCTATGGTGCCATCACAAGGTGTTTGAGGCAGGTGAGTCTATGGTGCCATCACGAGGTGATTGAGGCAGGTGAGTCTATGGTGCCATCACAAGGTGTTGAAGGCAGGTGAGTCTCTCAGGTAACAAAAATGAAAACCAACTTCTAAAATGCATTGGGAAAAGCGCACAAACGAACTTTACACCCCCCAACCCCCCCACCCCCCAACCCATACACCTCGCTGAGGTAATTGGTAGAAGAAAAGATGAAGAAGAACCGATGTTTTGTGTTTTAGAAATGTTGCATTTGAATTTTCAATGTTGGCCTTCTGTTGAACGTTTAAATAATTCTAGGAAATGTACTGAAGATAAGCAGGATGCGTTTGTTGATGCGAATGTACCATTTGATGTGATTGGTCAAGTGGGCTTTTGTTTCAGTTTCACAGACCAGTGTCAGAATCAAGGGAACTAATAGCCACGGTCAACCACCATATGCCGAAATCAAAAACAAAACACAATCTTGGTTGACAATTTTAGAAGATAAATGTGCAGATGAAAATCGCATTCCCTTAGCGTCAAAATTTTTTTTTTGCGCATTCCTCTGTGGAAAGTTTTTTTTTTTTAACGCCCTTCTGTGAAGACTTCAATAATAAATGCATTGTCAAACCTTCAGATTCTGTCTGCTGTTCACACTGCGATCTTCTGATCTAAAAGTATCACACTTTTTAGGCAGCAGCACAGAGAGGATAAACGGCATGCAGGCAGGCACTCGTTCTAGTAAACGTTTATGTATTTTTTAATGTAGTTATGTTTGTATCTATATGCTGAGGAAGTCTGTCTAGCGGCAACGTTGATTCTGTATATTCCTGTGAAGCTGCCCATTCTTACTTCCTATACCTGTAAATGTGTCCAGACAATATTCATGTACTTAACTAAATAAAGTACAGCTCTTCCAACACCAGCTTCCTACACCAACCACGTCGACAAGAGGCCACGATGACTCAGCCAACATTTGTGCTAACCACAAGCCACTGAAATCCTGGCTATATATAGACACCATAGACAAACAGATCAAGTCAACACAGGTAGTTGTGTACACAGTGCAGGCAAACATTAGCTCAACTGAAGCTTTGAGATTGTGGGCTGCCATTTAGACCGGCTAGGCCTTACACCGTATATGATTATGTTCTAACCGCACAGAGCTGTTATAGAGGCGTCGTTTTTAGCCATACACAACGCTTCCTTCCTCGTCTCGGTTGATTTGTAACCGATTGCAATCGCACACGTACACCACGTGACTCGGTCGTCTCCCAAAGAGTTTTCCATTGTACCCGATGGTCTCTGATCAAATGGCCAAGTCCATAAAGGCAACTGTAACGGCCAGGTGAAACTTCTTCAATCCTATATGGGACAGCTGCAGATCTTACTGGTTTTTAAGAAGGAGAGAATAACTTGGCAATACAGTTACCATGGAGAGAGTCTTGAGTTCAACAGTTATTACGCCAACCACTCTCTGACAGATGTCAACCTTTACAGTTGACAGACAGAAACTTCTCTGTGGGATCCGTAGCAACTCACAGATTTACATCCTTGGCGACAGTGAGTGCCTAACCTGTCTCTTCGCCTCGTGGAGATGATGCTGCTGGTCTCGTGTGTGTGTGTGTGTATATATATATATATATTTATGAATCAGTTTAATTTCTATGCCAGGATTCTCTAGGGTATGAGGGAATGGAAAAGCGGATTGGCTTGCTTGCGGGGACACGGTAGGTACAGGAAAAGCAATAGATCAAGCCGACGTTTTTAATGTTCCCAAGAAGGCTAAGGGATATATTGAAGATGAGATCCGAGCGTTTGTGGACTTTGTGTGTGTGTGTCTGTGTGTATATATATATATATACATATATATATATAGAGAGAGAGAGAGAGAACGCTGCACGATATGGATGACATCACCACCCAACACAACCTTAACATTTCCATTTAACCATTTTCTGACCTGGTCCATCCGGGAACCGAAGTCTTATTTTTACAAGCATACCTGGAGGAGGATCTAAACCAATTTTGCACCATCAGACCTACGGGCAAGCAAAAGCCACCATCAGACCTACGGGCAAGCAAAAGCCACCATCAGACCTACGGGCAAGCAAAAGCCACCATCAGACCTACGGGCAAGCAAAAGCCAATCTTATTTGTCCATCAAAAATTTGGCCATGTAGAGTGCAATCCGGCATGCGGGCAAAACTGGTTGTGTACAAATGTCACACAGCAACGAATCAATTATGAAGCAGTGAAATAAATATGTTTTTTTGACAAAATGGTGAGTAATGTGGAAGGAGTGTGGTTTCCAACAATGAGTATGTCGCAGGTGTTTCTACTGCAAGTGGGGGTTTCTATTGATTTGTGTCTATAAATATAGCTGACCGCAGAAGAATGTCTCTATAGGTGGTAGCGGCAATGTTTGGTGTGGGTAGTTCATTCGCGCATATTTACATGTCGTGAATATCTGTAGGACGTTGTCGCTACTTGTTACTTTGTTGCTACGTGTATGATTGTTGCTACCTGTATGTTTTTCTCGCTTCCTGTGTAACATTCTCACTTCCTGTGTGACATCTTCATTTCCTGTGTGATACTCTCGCAACCTGTGTGACATTCTCACTTCCTGTGTGACATTCTCACTTCGTGGGTGACGTTTTCACTTTGTGGGTGACATTATCACTTCCTGTGTGACATTCTCACTTCCTGCGTGACATCTTCATTTCCTGTGTGACATTCTCACTTCAAGTGTGACATTCTCACTTCGTTGGTGACATTATCACTTCCTGTGTGACATTCTCACTTCCTGTGTGATATTCTCACATCTTGTGTGGCATTCTAGCTTCCGATGTGACATTCTCGATCACCTTATGACATTCTCACTTCCTGTGTGTCAGTCTAACTTCTTGTATGCTATTCGCACTTACTGTGTGACATTTTCATTTCCTGTGTGACATTTTTACTTCCTGTGTGATATTCTAACTTCATGTGTGACATTCTTACTTCCTGCATGGCATTCTAACTTCATGTGTAACATTCTCACTTTCTGACATTATCTCTTCCTGTGTTACTTTGTCGCTTCCTCTTTGACATAAACGTTGTGTGCCATTGTCGCTGCTTGTGTTACTCTGTTGTTATGTGTATGATTGTTGCAGTCCGTGTGACACTGACCGCTCCTAGTGTGACATTGTTGCAGTCCGTGTGACACTGATCGCTCCTAGTGTGACATTGTTGCAGTCCGTGTGACACTGATCGCTCCTAGTGTGAGATTGTTGCAGTCCGTGTGACACTGATCGCTCCTAGTGTGACACTATTGCCGCCTGTGTGAGTTTATCGCTACCTGTGTAACTGTAGCGTTAACTCTGTGACATTTCCGCTACGTGTGACACAGCCACTATCAATCCGAGTGATCGTCTGCTATTCTCGTTGATCTAGGCCCGGAGAGCGGCGCCATGTTTGCCCAGGCGGAAAATCCCAAGGTAGGAGCGGCAAAGGCAAACAATTCTCTCTCCACACACAAACTTGCACTTTAGAGCAGCCACGTCGCCCAACACAAGCGCATTCACTATCCAGTGACAACCATTAGAAATGAAAGCTTGGTCCGCAGGTGCCGTTTATTTTCCAGTTTTAGAAAATAAGATTATGTGAATTTGAATAGAATAATGGTTCGTAATTCAATGACTAGCTTCAAATGCACACGGCACCAACAGCCAGTAAACGAACTGTTGAGAAGGGTGTGGATTGTTACACGGTTGCCGTCTGTTGATCTGATTTCAAGATTTGGCGCCAGAATTGCAAACTAGTGCTCGCTACTTGAAATTATTCTTCTGTGCCCACGAGTACAGTGTTCTTTAACCTAAGGGCTGCCATAGTTGTCTGACCTATCATGTAGCAGGTAGTTATATTTTTTTTCCTTTTGCAGGATTGCGCCTGTAGGATTAACACCCCAAGGATTAGAAGCAAGCAGGTACAAATCCCGAAAAAAAAACGTTCAACCTCACACCCACACAAAACAGTTTATACTGGAGCATTCTAGTGCATGTTTGAAACCACAAGCAGCTGGTGAGAATTGTTATTTGATGGCATCTAATTCAACAAATGAACTGCTGTTATGACTGTTTCTGGGTTTGGTTGGCTGTCAATGGCGAGAAACAACATCACATGTTTTGGTGGGACGAGAAACAAAATCCCATGTTTTGATGTGCCGCGAGTGTTAATATGTTGAAGAACACTGCACCAGTAGACGGTACAGATCTGAAGCTATCCAGATTTGTATAGGCATCAATGTTGGGGTGTCAATTCACTATCGGAAGATGTACACATAACACCAGCAGCATTCGAATCTATCATACTACCCTTGTATCCTGTCATACAACTGTATATTATATGTAGTGGAGCAGGGCTAATCTTTGTCAATGAATAATTAGAGCGCCCCCTTGCCATCGCTAGCCTAGGGGATATTCTTGGACATGATGGGGGGGGGGCTGTATGGATCCCCTGCCAGGGTGACATGAAAACCCTGGCAGCAGGTGGTGGCTTAAGGGTGGCCGACAGGTAGTTGTTGGTCGTGGTCTCCAGATGCAAGTGTGTAGGCAGAGGATCATACTATAGAGGCAATGGCTACAGCCACCCGACCACATACTATAGAGATAATGGCTACAGCCGCCTGACCACACACTATAGAGATAATGACTACAGCCGCCTGACCACATACTATAGAGATAATGAATGACTACAATAGAGACAATACCCGACCACACACTATAGAGGCAATTGCTACAGCCAATGACCACACAGCCGCCATCCGACCACATACTATAGAGATAATGACTACAGCCGCCTGACCACATACTATAGAGATAATGACTACAGCCGCCTGACCACACACTATAGAGACAATGGCTACAGCCACCCGACCACACACTATAGAGACAATGGCTACAGCCACCAACCACACACTATAGAGGCAATGACTAAAGCCAACCGACCACACACTATAGAGACAATGACTACAGCCACCAACCACACACTATAGAGACAATGGCTACAGCCACCCGACCACACACTATAGAGACAATGGCTACAGCCACCCGACCACACACTATAGAGATAATGGCTACAGCCACCCGACCACACACTATAGAGACAATGGCTACAGCCACCCGACCACACACTATAGAGACAATGGCTACAGCCATTCGACCACACACTATAGACCACAATGGCTACAGCTATCCGACCATACACTGGCTACAACAACTACAGACCACACACACTATAGAGACAATGGCTACAGCTACCTGACCACACACTATAGAGACAATGACTACAGCCACCTGACCACACACTATAGAGACAATGGCTACAGCTACCCGACCACACACTATAGAGACAATGGCTACAGCTACCTGACCACACACTATAGAGACAATGGCTACAGCTACCCGACCCGACCACACAGCCATATAGACACAATGGAGACAGCCTACCTACCCGACCACACACTATAGAGATAATGGCTACAGCCACCCGACCACACACTATAGAGATAATGGCTACAGCCACCCGACCACACACTATAGAGATAATGACTACAGCCACCCGACCACACACTATAGAGACAATGACTACAGCCACCTGACCACACACTATAGAGACAATGACTACAGCTACCTGACCACACACTATAGAGATAATGACTACAGCCACCCGACCACACACTATAGAGACAATGGCTACAGCTACCCGACCACACACTATAGAGACAATGGCTACAGCCACCTGACCACACACTATAGAGACACTGGCTACAGCTACCTGACCACACACTATAGAGACAATGGCTACAGCTACCCGACCACACACTATAGAGACAATGACTACAGCCACCTGACCACACACTATAGAGACAATGACTACAGCTACCTGACCACACACTATAGAGACAATGGCTACAGCCACCTGACCACACACTATAGAGACAATGGCTACAGCCACCAACCACACACTATAGAGGCAATGACTAAAGCCACCCGACCACACACTATAGAGACAATGACTACAGCCACCAACCACACACTATAGAGACAATGGCTACAGCCACCCGACCACACACTATAGAGACAATGGCTACAGCCACCCGGCCACACACTATAGAGGCAATGACTAAAGCCACCCGACCACACACTATAGAGACAATGGCTACAGCCACCCGACCACACACTATAGAGACAATGGCTACAGGCACCTGACCACATACTATAGAGACAATGGCTACAGCCATCCGACCACACACTATAGAGACAATGGCTACAGTCATCCGACCACACACTATAGAGACAATGACTACAGCTACCTGACCACACACTATAGAGACAATGGCTACAGCTACCTGACCACACACTATAGAGACAATGGCTACAGCTAACCGACCACACACTATAGAGATAATGGCTACAGCCACCCGACCACACACTATAGAGTCAATGGCTACAGATACCCGACCACACACTATAAAGACAATGGCTACAGCCACCCGACCACACACTATAGAGACAATGGCTACAGCCACCCGACCACACACTATAGAGACAATGGCTACAGATACCTGACCACACACTACAGGGACAATGGCTACAGCCACCCGACCACACACTATAGAGATAATGTCTACAGCCACCCGACCACACACTATAGAGACAATGTCTACAGCCACCGACCACACACTATAGAGACAATGACAGCCACCCGACCACACATTATAGAGACAATGGCAAAGGCCACGCGACTAGTATGGTCATTGTCAAGAAAGAAAGCAGTGGCAAACTAACTTCTTTTAAGAAGTCATGTCAGTATGATCACTGCCAAAAAGTAAAGCAATGGCAAACTACTTTCTTCAAGAAAAGTCAAGTTTTCACACAGGACAACTCAAGAACTTAGTGATGTCTAACAAGAGCAAAGGTAAGTCCAAGAGATATCTGGGTGGTTGGCCATTTAGACTGGGCGAGACAAGAGCATTGGCCAGATCTGTGATTCTTGTGATCGTGCGAGGTGCAGCTACGCTTATGATGACTACAATCACAAACGAACAACAAGAAATGTCAATGTACAAGTCGAATGTCAATGTACCAGTCAAACGATAACCAAGTGCAGAAAAGAAGGCCAGGTTTTTATCAGAGAAAGTCAGACAGTAATTTCAGGTTCTTAAATGCCATCGTGTGCCAACAGGTAACCACGCAGGCGGGAAAACAGGTTTCTGTGTTTCTCTGAGCTAATACAGTGTGACCTTTCCGTTTCTCAAGGCAACAGGGGATCATCTCGCTCTGTAGTGTACACGTGTAGTTATCCTAAACACGACAGTTAGTGTCACAACCTGGATGGTAGGTCTGCAAGGTCACAACTTGGATGGTGTGTCTGCAACGTCACAACTTGGATGGTGTGTCTGCAACGTCACAACTTGGATGGTGTGTCTGCAACGTCACAACTTGGATGGTATGTCTGCAACGTCACAACTTGGATGGTATGTCTGCAACGTCACAACTTGGATGGTATGTCTGCAACGTCGAGCCGTCTTGAGACTATAATGTGACTGGCTCCTTTCCGTCTTTCCAGACGATAGTGTTATATTGCGCTATGAGGATGCATGAAACTCACAGCCCATGGTGATGGCGAGTGTGACTAGCAAGACCCGCCCGTGTCAAGAAAAGTCTTTCACAATGATAGCAGGGGATTTCAGGACCATTGTTTGTTGTCAATATTTGTGTTTAATCCGTTTCTTTTCAGACGCTCAGCTCTCATCCTTTCTGCAGTCATTTCTTCCTTCACTCTCATTCCCTTCCTGGTATGCCCTTTCCAACACAACACGGTCCATGGCATTTTGTTCCCTTGAGTCAACCTCAATACCTGCACACATCTTAATAACGTAGTAGAGGTCGGCCTCGACATCATATTCCTGCCTTTAATTGACCATAAAGTATGTCCTTAGGGACTCTACCATCCTCAATTCTCCAGGTGTGACCCAGCCACCTGAGCCTTCGTAAACTGAGCATGGAAAAAAACTGTTGTAGTACCTGCTCTTTCCAGTACCTCAATGCTTGTGATTTTGTCCTGCCACTTAATGCCAAGTATTCTTCTTATGCATCGCATGTGGAAGCTATTTAGCCGTCTCTCCTGGTGCAGATAGGTTAGATGAGTATGCAGTAACAAGGGTAATAAAACCGCTTAAGTTAGACAATCGTAGGGATACTTTTTCTGTCACTTCCTCCAGTTGGACTCTCAACTGTTTCTAACGGTGAATTCTTTACTACAAATCCCACTCCATATATCCTGATTTCTTCCCGGCCTCTCTCTGCCTTTCCAGGAAAATGTATAGTTTTTTTTTCTCTTACAGACCCCTCCTCTGGCAGACAAGTTTCCAGTAGGCCAGCAATATCTATGTCAAGTTTATTGAGTTCGGCATCAATGGTAGTAATTTTTCTCAAATCAATTATGTTTTCCAGGTCAGTGGAAAACCCTGGACACATGGTCCTCATGGGGTTATGTTTCTTTTTATTGCCTGGTGCATTGGTTTTACAGCCTGCAGTTCGGATTTTGTCCTAGATCCAAGCACCTAATGAAGCTTGAGGCGGGTGTTAGTTGATCAGGACATTCAAAGATGTCTCCCACCGTCAGAGGCAACCCGTGGCGTCCTCGTCTGAGCCAGCTAACAGGACCTACAACTCGTAACTGCTGCCTCTCGATTTGTTTCCGAGACCGATTAAGGCCAGGGATGAAGTTCCCCCTCTCCATTGCACAAAGCCTAAAGATCCCTCCTCGACTTGCTTTTTTTTCTCTCCAAAGGAAAGGTAAAACCAGTACGTTTGGAACAACGCAGGCTGCAGAAGCTGCCGGATCAGAAGAGCAGTGTTCTTTCTGTCGGCCTGTCAGAGCTTCCCTCCTAGACCAGCTGCCAGCCAAGGCTATAGACATAGCACTACCAGATGTCGACAAACAGGGGGACTTCAATAAGCTGTTCTTTACCGACAATCAGTGCATAATCCAAAGTGAAAGTAAACAGCCGCTGGACAACATAAAACAGCTACAAGAGAGTTAAAGGTCAATATTAACAAAACAGAAGTCATGAGAATAAGTAGAGAGCTACCAGCCATCGATATAAAGATTAAAGATCAGAGTCTGAAAAAAAAAACCCAACAACAGGCAGGGAAAGACCTAGAAGAACACGGATTAAAGGAGTCACTAACACCTTGAAACTGCATAACATCACGGCATATCAAGCGACCGAGCGCGCCCTGGCTCAACTGCCAAACGTCTGCTAAACTGCGGCATAAGCAGATATTGACACAAGAAAAAATTCAGATAAAGAAGCCTTGATCAAACATGACTTCATGGTCGTCCACATACAGCCGACCTGGGGTGGAGGGTAAGGAGGGTAACTGAATGAGCTTAAACCTTGTTTAACTGTCTAATAATAATAACAATGGTGATGTGCTGGCTGGCAAATAAATTTGACACATTAAACTAATACGAAATGTATAATTAAATACTTTAAAAGAGAATGTGTATACACAGTTAGTGGAAAAATAAAAGTAGGAGGGGGGCGGGGGACAATAGCCTTCCTACAAGTGTTTTAGGATGGGAACTCAGATCCCTCTCCTGCTAACATTTTACTGAAGGGTAGAGAGTCTCTTGAAGTGCCTGAGCTCAAAAGTTCGGGCCCACTGCTAGTCTCTTCTACAGAGGGTCCGGACAGGCTTGACGGAACAGCAGTCAGGCAGATGTCTACCATGAGTTGCCGTATCTTAACGTTGTTTTCGAGGGGAGTGAGTTCCCCTAGTTATATATTCTTTCATGTAAAATGTCATTGAAATCAAATACGAGAAACTACGACTTTACTCTGAAGTACAATGTATCAATACATGACGCCATTTTTAACATACATTTGCACATACTTTTACCCACTTCAAATAAAGTATTCTATAAAAAAAACAATCTGTCGAGTCTCCATTTTTCAAATCGATCAAAAAAAGTCTAAGATCAAAAAGAGAAAAGGGCAAAGGTGAGGGTCGAAAGTAGAGCGGCAGAAGAATACGGCTGCAGCAGGTCGTGGGCTCCCACGAGAAAGTCGGCTCCTACATTCCACCTGTGTGTGGTCCCCTGCCATATCGGTATGGGAAATCAATCACTGCTTCACATGACCTGGTTGTCGTGTTTTCCCCCCATGGCTTGAGCAAAATCGGACTGATATTGCCAATAAATTTGTTATAGATCAATCGACATTTGGCGGTAAAGTGGTCAACACACTGCAAGCCTGCTCTAATGTTCTGGTGTCAACTTGCAAGTCCAGGTCACTGCGTTTTTTTAAGACATCACAATTAGGGTTCAAATCCACGACAACGGGACCAGAGGAAACGGCATGACCGGACTGCCAGGCCACCCGGAACATCATGACCGGACTTTCAGACCACCCAAAACGGCATGACTGGACTTCCAGACCACCCATAACGGCGTGACCGGACTGCCAGGCCACCCGGAACGGCGTCCAGGTGTAGGTTTCTTTCATGTCTTTGTCTGTTTATGTGTCATGGAATTCAAAGTGGATTTTTTTTCTTTCTTTCTTTCTTTCTTTCTTTCTTTCTTTCTTTCTTTCTTTCTTTCTTTCTTTCTTTCTGTCTTTCTGTCTTTCTTTCTTTCTTTCTTTCTTTCTTTCTTTCTTTCTTTCTTTCTTTCTGTCTGTCTGTCTGTCTGTCTGTCTGTCTGTCTGTCTGTCTGTCTGTCTGTCTGTCTGTCTGTCTGTCTGTCTGTCTGTCTGTCTGTCTGTCTGTCTGTCTGTCTGTCTGTCTGTCTGTCTGTCTGTCTGTCTTTCTTTCTTTCTTTCTTTCTTTCTTTCTTTCTTTCTTTCTTTCTTTCTTTCTTTCTTTCTTTCTTTCTTTCTTTCTTTCTTTGTCTTTATTCTTCCTTCCTTCTTTCTTTCATTCTTTCTTTCTTTCGTTCTTTCTTTCTTTCTTTGTCTTTTCTTTCTGTCTATTTTTCTTTCTTCTTTTTCTTCTTTCTTTCTTTTTCTTATTTTTTTTTACTTCTTTCTTTTTACTCTTCTGCTTCTTTTTTTATATTCTTCCTTTTTCTCCTCCTCCTCCTCTTCTTTCCTTTAGTTCTACTCTGTTTGTCAGCTGAAGGTTTTGCAGAGACAGCGGATGCAAACCTTGATATGTGCTAAACAAATGCTGGTATTGACTGCCTGGGAGACTCCATCTATCCATCGCTTGCATGGTCATCCTCTAGTCTGCTTCCATTGTGCCTAAATGACAGATCTCTCTGTGATGCACTATCGTGAGCATTCCTAACACATGTCCGAACCATTTAATATGTTGTTTCTTGATGTGGTTTAGCATTTGTTCCTCTCTCTGTTTATCCCCTGGTCGTTAAGAGCTTAAATGGATCTCTACCCTTGATTATCATAATCTTATCACCTAACAGGTGACAGTAAAATGTACTTTTTGAGAGTGTGTTAAAATATTGGCATTAATAGACAAGCAAACACACCGAGATGCCTATAATAACTGATCTATCAATAAATAATACTATGTTCACTAACACTAAGTCATACAACATTGGTATTAAAAATAATATTTCTCTGCCTTTCTACATAACGCACTTGGAGTGCGCGAATACGAACATCTATAGCATTCATTCATTCATTCAGTAGCATGTCCCTCGCGGAACCTCGCTGCCATAACAACCCTCCGGAAAACCTTCCTATCATGAGCAAGATGTCCTGCGTCTGATACACCCATCTGGAGATCATCTGCCACATCCTGCACCCATCTTCTCCTTGGCCTTCCTCTTCCTCTCTTCCCAGGCATATACCCCTCCATTATTGTTCTCTCTAGACTTCCATGACGTTTCAAGTGACCAAAATATTTCAATTTTCTTTGTTTTATTGTCTTTACTAGCCAACCCTCTTCAATATTCAGCTCTTGAAGTATGGATGCATTTGTTCTTTTCTTTACCCAAGATATTCTTAGAACCTGTCTGTAACATTTATATTCAAATGCATTTATGCGCTGTTCCGCTTGTTTAGTAAGTGTCACCAGGTCTCACAGGCGTATGTTGCAATGGGAAAGATGCATGCTCTTAAAAATCTGACCTTTGTAATTCTATCTGTACAATTCCATAATTTATTCAGTTGTTTTAGTCTTTGAAGAGCAATTGATAGTCGCCGTTTAATTTCTTTCATTGTGTCACCATTGTTGGTAACCAGTGACCCAAAATATTCGAAATTTTCCACCACTTCCAATCTTTCCTTATTAACATATATTTCCTTCTCCATGGCAGTTTTGTTTGTATGCATTATCTTTGTTTTTGCTATGTTAAGAAATAAGTTATGATTTTCACTATTTCTTTTTTTCACTATTTCTATAGCATTGGTCGACTGAAACAGTCTCAAGTATGGGGCTGCGCAAACAGTTGTTTAGCACAGCTGTTAAGCCGTTATATAAATAAACCTAAGTGGTAGAGCACACTAGTGCACTTTACTTAGTCTATGACTAATTAGGCGTGAGGGGACATCGCTGTAGGCCGTGGGCAGTAACGCCCTGGTACGTGAGTATCAGGGCAAACATCTGCTTTAGACGAGGGATGCCACATTCCAAGGAAAGCATTTCTAAACGGTCATTGTGTGGCTGTGGGCTGACTTGCTGAAATCACTGACCGCCCGCCCCTACGGTTGATTTCAAGATGCCTGTATATTTACGCTTTACACAATGTTATTATATTCATAACTATTTATAGTGATGACTGCAACTACCGTTGAACAACATTATTTTTGTTGTAATTATCATACTTTTAAACAATCATTGTTATTAGCAGTAGTAACAGCAACAACAGCAGTAGTAGCAGTAGCATTAGCAGCAATAGTAATTTCACCAGTAGCAGTAGTAGCGACAGCAACTACTTTTTCTTAAAGTCCATGCCATGTGGCGTTGGTAGGCATGTCCATCCACAACCTTCTGTCTCGTGTAATCTCAGTCAACTCTGAGACAGATGATCCTCCATGCCATGATGTCAAACTGTCCAGCACTCTCGGTCTCCCTCTGCCTCTCCTCCCCTCCAACGTTTCTACTGTCAGCACGTTGTTGCAGTAATAGTAGAAATAAGCAGTAGTAGCAGTAGTCGCAGTGGCAGCAGTAGCAGCAGTAGAAGTAAATTCAGCAGCACAAGTAACAGCAGAGGCGGTTTCAAAAGTTATAGTGGTGCTGCTGGTGGTGGTGATGGTGGTGGTGGTAGAACTAGTAGTAGGGACTCAATATTCAGCGCTGGTTCGAACCTCGAGCTAAGTTGTTGGAACAAGTGTTTTTGACTGGGAGGTTTTCACTCCAATTAATATTTCAGTGAGGAATTGATCTAACAACTGCGCCACACCAGTGCCTGGGGGTTGTATCACAGCTGCTTCCAATATGTGACTGTTTACTCAAGCCTGTGTATCTATATATTTGTGTGTGTGTGTGTGTGCGTGCGTGCGTGCACGTTGTGGTGTGTGTGTGTGTGTGTGTGTGTGCGTCTGTTGCACGTGTGACTGAGAGTGGGGGAGAGGGGAGAGATCCTAGTGGTGATGTTGATAAGTTGTCTGCTTTGCTGTGGTTTTGGTTCTGCATGACGTTCTCATTGAGTAAACACCCTTTCTATGGAATGACACCTAACCGTGTGGAATAAGACTTGATGCAGTAAAGTCTATATACTTGTCGTTAAACAACATTTTATCCTCGCGTCTGTGATATGTGGGGCGTTGCCAACAGCAACCTAAGTGACAAAGGAACAAGTGTGAAGTGTGCAGCCAGCAAGTCGATGATTCAGCCCCGAGCTGTGTCAAGTGTAGACTTGGGCGAGCAAAACTTGGAGTGTGTCATCCTGCAGTGACATAATGTATGTATGTAGGTCGACCCCTGTGTGTGTCAGCCTTACAGCGGATATTCAACCAGTGGTTGACTTAAATGGCTGTATTCAAAAGTGCCTATGTGGGCAGGGGTAAACGTGCAAAGTGGTTTTATGTTGTACAGCTAAATCAGAGAATTATGGGATGGGTGCGTTTAACCGCAAAATAGCGGCAGGACCCAGCTGTATGAGAAATTGTACATTTTCCAAGAAGGCGGTTGGCCGAGCTGTTAGACTGTTATGATTTCACGAGGAAGTCCCAGTTCAAATCGTTGGTGAATTGTGGATTTTTGTCTGTCGGGGCAAAAATAAAATCCTAACCCGTACAGTCAGTGGCGACAGCACTTGCCATACGGCCCTTAATCCTCACTTCACAGTAACGATAAGTTGACAGTAACGATAAGTTGACAGTAACGATAACTTGACAGTAACGATTACTTGACAGTAACGATAAGTTGACAGTAACGATAAGTTGACAGTAACGATAACTTGACAGTAAAGATAACTTGACAGTAAAGATAACTTGACAGCAACGATAACTTGACAGTAACGATAAGTTGACAGTAACGATAACTTGACAGTAACGATAACTCGACAGTAACGATAACTTGACAGTAACGATAACTTGACAGTAACGATAACGATAACGGATACACTGACAAGCAGTCAGAAACACAGTGACAAGGAAACAGGTATCATCATCATCAAGTGCTGTGCCGACTGGCGTGTGTGATCATGCCAGACCACAATGTGCAGTTTGCAACTGTGTTTCAGTTCGTGTGCTGACACCCCTCTAAAGACAGGTATATTGGTAGATAAGTAAGTAGGTTGCTGGATATATATTCAGACATACATACAGACAAATAGGTAGTCAGACAGGTAGCTAGCTAGCTAGGCAGGTAGACAGACTGACAGACCGATTATTGTGATGTCAAACCAAAATATGACTTCTGTTTTGATGATTACTCCTGTGGGGGGGGGGGGGGGGGGGGGGGGGTGGTGGTGAGACCAACTGGCCCTAGCAAACATTTGGTCAACAGCGATTATTGAGGGATATTTCCTTGCAGTTCGGAGTGCTTTAGACGCGAGGAACCAACGGTCAGCATCCACACATACTAGGATCTGTGCAACGGATATGCCGGCGAAACTCAAGTTCTGGCACATGCCTAAAGTCCAAACGTGAGGAAGCAAGCAGAGCTTTCCATGGAGTTTACGGTTGATGAATGCCAAAAAGAAGAAACAACGCTAATCACTGGCGTAGAAACTATTCTCCCCTCCCACCTACCTACACCAGGGCCTGGTCACGGGTAGTAGACTTTTTGATCTGTGGTGATATCATTTTGGAAACAGGGACAAGGTTCACATTATCTCCATCTGCTACCTGCAGGCAGTCAGCCATAGTCGGTTTCTTTTGTAGAAATATCTTTTTTTTCTTCTGCTCCTGCTGCTGTTGCATCTGCTTCTTCTGATGTTGCCTCTGCTACTGTTGATGTTGCCTCTGCTACTGTTGATGTTGCCTCTGCTACAGTTGATGTTGCCTCTGCTACTGTTGATGTTGCCTCTGCTACTGTTGATGTTGCCTCTGCTACTGTTGATGTTGCCTCTGCTACTGTTGATGTTGCCTCTGCTTCTGTTGATGTTGCCTCTGCTACTGTTGATGTTGCCTCTGCTACTGTTGATGTTGCCTCTGCTACTGTTGATGTTGCCTCTGCTACTGTTGATGTTGCCTCTGCTTCTGTTGATGTTGCCTCTGCTACTGTTGATGTTGCCTCTGCTTCTTCTGATGTTGCCTCTGCTTCTTCTGATGTTGCCTCTGCTTCTTCTGATGTTGCCTCTGCTTCTTCTGATGTTGCCTCTGCTTCTTCTGTTGTTGCATCTGCTTCTTCTGATGTTGCATCTGCTTCTTCTGATGTTGATCTGCTACTGCTGCTGTTGCATTTGCCATAATTTCTTTTGAATCATCCCTATCATCATCTTCTTGATTCGTTTTTCCTTCTATTTGCCTTTCATTGTTCTTTGTTTTCCCTTTTTTTCTATTTGCTTCAATATTTACACATCTGTCTTTCATTCTAATTTTTTCCTATAATATTTTACCCGCTTCTTCTGAATTCTGTCATGTCTGACTGTCTGTCTTCTTCTTCTTCTTTTTCTTCTGCTTCTTCTTTTTCTTCTTCTTCTTCTTCTTCTTCCTCTTTTTTTTTTTCTTCTTCTAGTAAAGAACCAGTCGACATGAATTCACTAAAGAAGACAAATACCTTCACCGATCACTCACATGTATTGGTGTAGAAATAAATTGGTATTTAAATCTTTGCTGCGGCATGTGTCATTTAATTCCTCACGTGACTCGTATGACCTGTCTAAACAGTAATGTCCTTAGCAGTCATCCAAAGAACTGATATGACAGGCCGGGGTGTACAAGAAGGAGGACACTGGGGAGGAGAAAAAGAAGAATGAGAAGAAGAAGAAGAAGAAGAAGAAGAAGAAGAAGAAGAAGAAGAAGAAGAAGAAGAAGAAGAAGAAGAAGAAGAAGAAGAAGAAGAAGAAGAAGAAGAAGAAGAAGAATAAAAGAAGAAGAAGAGGAGGAGAGAAGAAGAAGACGAAGAAGAAGAGAAGAAATAAGAAAGAAGAAGAAGAAGAAGAAGAAGAAGAAGAAGAAGAAGAAGAAGGAGAAGAAGAAGAAGAAGAAGAAGAAAAAGAAGAAGGAGAAGAAATAAAACTGTCTTGAAATGAAGAATGACTGGCGCTCGTATATATCATACAGAGTATTAAGAAACAAAAATCAGTCATTCGCAAATCAAACAGTTCAGGTGCTGTTGTGCAGGCAACAGGACAGAAACATCCACATTGAGCGTAGGCCAAACATCACAGTATGGTCACGGTTTAAATCTGCTTGGCAACTTCACTCACCCGTTAACCACTGCAGTCAGGCATCAGATACATGGAGTTTTCTAAAAGTAACGTTTCTCTTCTGCCATTATCTATTTTCCCTACGATGACACAGCAATTTTAGAACATTACCAATGAATTATCAGCCAACCCTTTCAAACAGACCACGTTCACACAGGAGACACTTGGTGACTTTCTTGCAAACTATATTGGTAATGACCTGAATAAAATCTATAAGATATGTACATACATATTTTTTTTTGGAAAGGAAAAGAAAAGGGGGGGGGGGGGGGGGGGGGGGTTTTACGCATTACCGACACATTTTGTGTAAGGTGTTTTTGTTCCCTCTACTCTAACAGACATTTTGTGTAAGGTGTTATTGTTCCCTCTACTCTAACAGACATCTTGTGTAAGGTGTTATTGTTCCCTCTACTCTAACAGACATCTTGTGTAAGGTGTTATTGTTCCCTCTACTCTAACAGACATCTTGTGTAAGGTGTTTTTGTTCCCTCTACTCTAACAGACATCTTGTGTAAGGTGTTTTTGTTCCCTCTACTCTAACAGACATCTTGTGTAAGGTGTTTTTGTTCCCTCTACTCTAACAGACATCTTGTGTAAGGTGTTATTGTTCCCTCTACTCTAACAGACATCTTGTGTAAGGTGTTTTTGTTCCCTCTACTCTAACAGACATCTTGTGTAAGGTGTTTTTGTTCCCTCTACTCTAACAGACATCTTGTGTAAGGTGTTATTGTTCCCTCTACTCTAACAGACATCTTGTGTAAGGTGTTTTTGTTCCCTCTACTCTAACAGACATCTTGTGTAAGGTGTTTTTGTTCCCTCTACTCTAACAGACATCTTGTGTAAGGTGTTATTGTTCCCTCTACTCTAACAGACATCTTGTGTAAGGTGTTTTTGTTCCCTCTACTCTAACAGACATTTTTTGGCGATTATCGCAACGTTTTTAGACACTGTACTGAGTACCGGCAAAATGTTTGTATGAAAAGGCCGTACCTTTGTAAGAAAGACGAAGGAAGGAAGCATAACAGATTTTGTCTACAGAAACAACTGTATTCACTATCTTAGTTCAGGTATCCAACAGTTTTGAAGTATCATGATCGCCGATCACAGAAGGGTAATAGTATTAATAGTAAGATATTAAGTTATAGGAAAATAAATGATATACCTTTTTCTGCGCGTCTAATGCTATTCCACTCTTTGTTGCTCTGTTAGTTGCCATTGTGCAGAAATATGGAAACACCGAAGTAAAGCGGATAACGTGCAGTGAGGCAAAGACTTTGAGCAATTGACGGGGCTGGATTTAAATAAATTTGCCGGTGACAAGAGTGACGACGAGGTTGGGGTCGGGACGGGACAGGGAGCACAGACCTGGTCGTTGTTGACACAGGCTTGACCTGACTTCACCTCGAGCCAGCGACGTCACCAACTGCCCTTTCATTGGTTCTTATACGTGGAGGCGTGTCTTTCTGAGGTACAGTCAAGGGTCTATACTTATTTAATATTATGTATATTTTCTCTAAAGTTTTAACTGACACTGAATTATTCCCTTAAACCAATTTTGATATAGGTTTGACTATATCTGTATGCTTATACATCATTAATTATGTTTAATGTGTTGTTGTTTAGTTGATCAAACTGCAGGACAGGCCTCACGGAATGCGACGGAAATCCGTCACATTGAAGAACGGGTGTGCCAAGTTTTGTTCTTTTTCTGGGATGCACAGTAAAACTAAATTCCTCAAGTGAAATCAAGATTCTAGGCCCTTCTAGCCTACGTCACTCCCAACATTTGTAAAGGTATAGGCGGCGTTACTCATCTCCATATATGGTACTGTGTCTCAAGTATCGCACACACAGAGAATTAATTCATTCACAACCACACGCCAACGTCAGGTGTAGAATAACAGGTACAGTGTTTTGTCGAGTTCAGAAATAGCACAACTATTTTCTGAAGCCATAGATAGAATTGCGCTACAGTTGTTCTTCGTTTTCTTGTCCCTGACAGAGATAAGGCCTTCCGACCACCCACACCAGGCACACTCCTGTCCATTGCTATCCACTCACACCAGACACACTCCTGTCCACTGCTGTCTACCCACACCTGACACACTCCTGTACACTGCTGTCTACGCACACCAGACACACTCCTGTCCACTGCTGTCCACCCACACCAGACACACTCGTGTCCACTGCTATCCACTCACACCAGACACACTCCTGTCCACTGCTGTCTACCCACACCAGATACACTCCTGTCCAATGCTGTCTACCCACACCTGACACCCCTGTACACTGCTGTCTACCCACACCAGATACACTCCTGTACACTGCTATCCACTCACACCAGATACACTCCTGTCCACTGCTATCCACTCACACCAGACACACTCCTGTACACTACTGTCTACCCACACCAGACACACTCCTGTCCACTGCTGTCCACCCACACCAGACACACTCCTGTCCACTGCTATCCACTCACACCAGACACACTCCTGTCCACTGCTATCCACTCACACCAGACACACTCCTGTCCACTGCTGTCTACCCAAACCAGACACACTCCTGTCCACTGCTGTCTACCCACACCTGACACACTCCTGTACACTGCTGTCTACCCACACCAGACACACTCCTGTCCACTGCTATCCACTCACACCAGATACACTCCTGTCCACTGCTATCTACCCACACCTGACACCCCTGTACACTGCTGTCTACCCACACCAGATACACTCCTGTCTACTGCTATCCACTCACACCAGATACACACCTGTCCACTGCTATGCACTCACACCAGACACACTCCTGTCCACTGCTGTCTACCCCCACCAGACACACTCCTGTCTACTGCTATCCACTCACACCAGACACACTCCTGTCCACTGCTATCAACTCACACCAGACACACTCCTGTCCACTGCTATCCACTCACACCAGACACACTCCTGTCCACTGCTATCCACTCACACCAGACACACTCCTGTCCACTGCTGTCTACCCACACCAGACACACTCCTGTCCACTGCTATCCACTCACACCAGACACACTCCTGTCCACTGCTATCCACTCACACCAGACACACTCCTGTCCACTGCTAACCACTCACGCCAGACACACTCTTGTCCTAACTACCCACACCAGACACACTCCTGTCCACTGCTGTCCATCACAGGTCCGTCCATGTCCTTCCTATATTCTACATATGTGTTCAATTCTCTACTCGTGGTTTTCAAATCTTTATACAGCTCACGCTCTATGGGTTCCACTGAAAGTACTGTTGAATTCCACCACTAACACATTTGTCCTATCCAGTGTCAGCGTCTCTTCCTCGCCTTCTAATTCACCTGAATATGTCCATGACTCCACCAGCTGCACATTCATGGAAAGGACATTGCTTTTCAGTCCTGTTCTGTCCAAGCAGCTCTTTGAACAATATTCCTAGTTGATCAGTAATTGCTGGCACCGTTGCGTCTGTCCACACCAAAGTGTTCAATAATTCTCTACGGATGAGGGCAAGTCTCAGCCTAACGTTCAGTTAGGGCTGCTGTCTATAGCACACAGCCCTGTCAGTATTGTAAAGATCACTTGTTGCAACACGATTCTTCTCTCGGCCTGTCTTGTTTACCCGAAAGGAAAGGTAACACCAACAATAGAGTACAGTGCATAAGTTCCTGGGTCAGAAAAGCAGTGCTCTATCTATCCACCTGTGGGAACTTCCCTCCCAGATCCGCTGTCAGCCAAGGCTCCTCCTACGTGGCATCATGTTTTCAGTCCTCATTGTCTCCTCTTAATGTCAGGGTCGTGTGCTCCCCATGAAGCTTCTACGCGAGAAGTGATTTTTAGTAATAATGTATCACATCATCAACCGATGTACTACTTGTGACAGATAATACAGGTATCCGCCTTACTAGCTTCAAGAAGCTGTCAATTCTCTCGGCTAGAAAGCACACAACAAAATGTCAACAAATCTTCTTTCGTTACAAACATGAGAAGATATTAATCACAATTATTTACCAGTGAACCGAGAATAATTTGAGAATGCCACAAACTGTGGGTACATCCAGGGCCGTCCTAACGTTTAGGTCCCCCTGGGTACATACTAAGGGCCCCACAAGCCTAATGGCTCCAAACTAAACTGTGAATGCCAAATGATTGTATATAAAAGAGTTCGCAGTAATGTGAATGCCAAATGATTGTACATAAAAGAGTTCGCAGTAATGTCACACTGCGCCGTCTAATCTGTGTTTATGCTTCAACAGTTTTGTTGCCATAGTTGACACAGATAGGTCAGTCATTAGGGGCAAGCGAAGCACACGGGCATTCACAGTAAGCTCAAGTGGGAAAACATTGAGGAGATAAATTGCGCCTTTGCTGTTACAACTAGTAGCCTTACAATGGACCCTATGGCTGTAACAAGGGCTTTATCATGGCTTGGTACTTAAAAGTTCACACACGTATGCATTCTTAGTTCTTCTTCTTCTTTTTTCGTTAACCTGAAATAAGTTGACTATATCAGCAATTTGTCTCTCGTAAAAATTTCACTGTCGTTGTTAGTTCATTCAGTGGTCTTTAGAGTTTATGTTTCACTGTTATTCTTTCCGGCCAAAAAAATTTGCCTGAATGTGTCAAATTCGGTGCAGTCCTGAAGTACATGCGCTGTTGTCTGGGGCACCTTTCCACATGTGCAGCATTCTTAGTGATTCGATGAATATGCTTAAAAAATTCTTAGCTGGATTGATCAGGCAAAAAGGGATTGGAACACTAAGCACTTCACGAATATCTGCCCTAACCTTCATCTTTGTGCCAGGTTACGCGGGTGTTTAAGGAAACGAGCGTGCAGACTATCTTGTCGACACTGCGGTTGCTATACTGGTCCAGTGCTTGTCAGAAGTGATGTTATTAATGCAATGCGCTGCACTTACCATACCGAAAAGCTCGTCAAAGGACATGACTCGGTATCCCTGTCTAGACTGATGGACATGGGGATGCAGCCTGGAGCTGCAAGAAATGAACATTTTACTAAGGGGACAAAACGTTTCATTAACCAACACAGGCCCGGCTCGCTAGCGCAGTTGGCTAAACCGAATTGCAAGGTGACCGGGTGACGAACTCCTTGTGGTCCGGGTTTACGCCCGGGGGTAGGCAGAAAAGTTACATTTCTCCCAGATTTACAGTATCTATCATGTAATCAAGGCCGAAGGGTTGCGATATCCATAGTACCGAGCCTAAGGGTTAACAACTCATGGCTTCTGGACCAACACAGAACAGGCGTCATCAGTCGTTTTACACTTGTGGAGCTTTTAAGGAGGATATTAAAATTTTACCAGATAAAGGTATAGATCAATATAAGGGACTATATACCTTTCCGGACGGGTTCAAGTTTGAAATTTGACTGTCCGCGAGGGAAATCAAAGTCGCGACTAATAGGACAGTGGACATTGTAACATTTCAATGATAATAGGACAGTGGACATTGTAACATTTCAATGATAATAGGACAGTGGACATTGTAACATTTCAATGATAATAGGACAGTGGACATTGTAACATTTCAATGATAATAGGACAATGGACATTGTAACGTTTCAAAGTAAAATAGAAATGGCAATGGGACAGTGCACAATGCACATAAGTTTTGTCTGCCAGTGCAATGATGCTTCTCTGGCTGGTGTATGCGTTGTCCTTCTTGATGATTGCAACTCGTGAGACTGCACGCCTGCTCCACAACAGCGCTCAAGCACGTACACATTCACACATCGACTTATAAGCCCGCATTCTCCAGTCTTCTCCCCTTTGTCACTAATGTCAGCTTGTCACCACCTCACTGTGTCAGCGCAACAAGGGCTGACTTTCTTATCTCATTTGTGAAAGGAAACAGGTGGGAGAGTAAAGGAAATGGTCACCCAACCTCGAAAACAATGGTGAATTAGGTGTACACGTATGCACAACCAATACATTGTCGCATACACGGCTACCTCCAACCTTTCAAATCTATGACCTTAGCCAGGAGTGGCTTGAATGGTCCTTGTAAATGTGAGTACAAACTTCTTGAAACCACGAGATAATGAAACATTGTTTTGTCTTTTGTCTTGCATAGAGCCGGTGTGCGGTTGAACAGTTGTTGACTCGACCACCACAATGGTAGTGTGAGATGGCCCCTCAATCTGTGTGTGGTTGAACAGTGGTTGAGTCGCCCACTACAGTGGTAGTGTGAGATGGCCCCTCAATCTGTGTATGGTTGAACAGTGGTAGTGAGATGGCCCCTCAATCTGTGTGTGGTTGTACAGTGGTTGAGTCGCCCACCACAGTGGTAGTGTGAGATGGCCCCTCAATCTGTGTATGGTTGAACAGTGGTTGAGTCGCCCACCACAGTGGTAGTGTGAGATGGCCCCTCAATCTGTGTGTGGTTGTACAGTGGTTGAGTCGCCCCACTGTGTGTGGTTACAACAGTGGTAGTCGTGAGATGGCCCCTCCAATCTGTTGTGCGGGTTGAACAGTGGTTGAGTCGCCACCACAGTGTATGTGTGAGATTGGCCCCTAATATGTGGGTTGAACAGTCGTTGAGTCGCCCACCACAATGGTAGTGTGAGATGGCCCCCTCAATCTGTGTGTGGTTGTGGTTGACAGTGGCTAACCCTCATAATCGGCCACCTCACCAAGTGGTAGTGTGAGATGGCCCCTCAGTCTATGTTATAAAAACCGTGGTTGAGGTCGCCCACCACAGTGGTTAGTGAGATGGGGCCCCTCAATCTGTGTGGCGGTAAACACCAGTGGTATTGTGTGGTTGAGTCGCCCACCACAGTGGTAGTATGAGATGGCCCCTCAATCTGTGTGCGGTTGAACAGTGGTTGAGTCGCCCACCACAGTGGTAGTGTGAGATGGCCCCTCAATATGTGTATGGTTGAACAGTTGTTGACTCGACCACCACAATGGTAGTGTGAGATGGCCCCTCAATCTGTGTGTGGTTGAACAGTGGCTAACTCGCCCACCACAATGGTAGTGTGAGATGGCCCCTCAATTTGTGTATGGTTGAACAGTGGTATAGTCGCCCACATCAGTGATAGTGTGAGATGGCCCCTCAATCTGTGTATGGTTGAGTCGCCCACCACAGTGGTAGTGTGAGATGGCCCCCCAGTCTGTGTGCATTTATGGCAGCTTAGAAGAGGAAAAAATCATAAACAATGTAGAGTTAGGAATCGCTGTAGGACGTGGCAAAGTATGCGGAGCTCAAGCCACAGAGGCCCAAGAACAAATGTCAAAACATAAACAGTCCATTAACTGTATAAAATCCTCTCATACCGAGCTACATACAGAAGTTAACATAAACAGTCCATTAACTGTATAAAATCCTCTCATACCGAGCTACACACAGAAGTTAACATAAACAGTCCATTAACTGTATAAAATCCTCTCATACAAGGCTACATACAGAAGTTAACATAAACAGTCCATTAACTGTATAAAATCCTCTCATACCGAGCTACATACAGAAGTTAACATAAACAGTCCATTAACTGTATAAAATCCTCTCATACCGAGCTACATACAGAAGTTAACATAAACAGTCCATTAACTGTATACAATCCTCTCATACCGAGCTACATACAGAAGTTAACATAAACAGTCCATTAACTGTATAAAATCCTCTCATACCGAGCTACATACAGAAGTTAACATAAACAGTCCATTAACTGTATAAAATCCTCTCATACCGAGCTACATACAGAAGTTAACATAAACAGTCCATTAACTGTATAAAAATCCTCTCATACCGAGCTACACACAGAAGTTTAACATAAACAGTCCATTAACTGTATAAAATCCTCTCATAGTACCGAGCTACATACAGAAGTTAACATAAACAGTCCATTAACTGTATACAATCCTCTCATACCGAGCTACATACAGAAGTTAACATAAAACAGTCCATTAACTGTGTATAAAATCCTCTCATACCGAGCTACATACAGAAGTTTAACATAAAACAGTCCATTAACTGTATAAAAATCCTCTCATACCGAGCTACATACAGAAGTTAACATAAAACAGTCCATTTGCTGTATAAAATCCTCTCATACCGAGCTACATACAGAAGTTAACATAAACAGTCCATTTGCTGTATAAAATCCTCTCATACCGAGCTACATACAGAAGTTAACATAAACAGTCCATTAACTGTATAAAATCCTCTCATACCGAGCTACACACAGAAGTTAACATAAACAGTCCATTTGCTGTATAAAATCCTCTCATACCGAGCTACATACAGAAGTTAACATAAACAGTCCATTTGCTGTATAAAATCCTCTCATACCGAGCTACACACAGAAGTTAACATAAACAGTCCATTTGCTGTATAAAATCCTCTCATACCGAGCTACATACAGAAGTTAACATAAACAGTCCATTTGCTGTATAAAATCCTCTCATACCGAGCTACATACAGAAGTTAACATAAACAGTCCATTAACTGTATAAAATCCTCTCATACAAGGCTACATACAGAAGTTAACATAAACAGTCCATTAACTGTATACAATCCTCTCATACCGAGCTACACACAGAAGTTAACATAAACAGTCCATTAACTGTATAAAATCCTCTCATACAAGGCTACATACAGAAGTTAACATAAACAGTCCATTTGCTGTATAAAAGGATACACACAATATTTCTGTAGCTGTATGTAGCCACATAGTCTGTAACCTTGGTGTATCTAACGCATATCAAAGAATACTGCCGGTATATGCGCCACACAGTGGCGATCAACTCAGATTACAAGTGATTGAGGATATAGTGACGAACAAAGGAATTTGAAAAAAAGCATTTTAAAAAAAACGGCTCGCACAGTTAAATATGAATCAGCTGAGCAAGGAAAACTACCATAAGTGACGTCAGTGTAGTAGCAGTAGAACATTCTACCCCACCAGGACATCACACAAACGATGAACACCCGATGACACAAAGTGCCACTATGTGGATGAGGATCCTCCGTGGAGAGGTCCCAGAAACTGCGTTCAGCCATTAGACCATATTTATAGCCGGGCTTTATTGCGGCCCCTGGCAAGAATTAGGGTGGGGCTTCAAATAACGAAAATGTGCATCCCACAAGGGGATGACAAATAACATGATAAGGTCAGTGTTTCAAAGCTTGGCCTAAATCCCTGTACAGGTGTGTCCCAGGTGTGTCCCAGGTGTGTCCCAGGTGTGTCCCAGGTGTGGGTAATCACATTAGGTAAAATAAGAATTGTTTTTTTCCGTATTTAAAACTGTTGACTGGCTCCAGTTTTTAAGACATGCGCTGCTAGTTTATTTAAACGGGGCGATTTTATATATGTATATAAAACGCAACTGTTGTGTCTGGTTGCAAGTTAATTTTTTTTTAATAATAATCAATAAAACTGTAATGAGAAGTTGATGATGCAGTCCGACTTATTATGACGTCGTCTCTGTGTATAAACATCTCTGCCCAAATGTTGCCGTTATTTGCTAATGTCTTTGTCTTAAGTGAAACTGACAGACATCGGCCAGTCATGCGGTCATTGCAGCCTGGCAGTGAGAACGTCGAAAACTCTGCACTTGTCGACATAAGCAAGATTTTGTTTGCTACCCTTGCACATTAGGCTGGGTCTCATGATAAATGTTGTCAAGGCCATGGAGTGAAGCTCAAATAAGAGAGCGAGTATCTGTTGGTGCGGAAATGTCTTCACGATGAGAAGCTTTTTTGCGTGTCGTATGTCAAGGAAAAAGCAGCATGGCTAGCATTGAAGTCATTGGTGGACACTTCTCTTAGAAACAACAGATCTGATCATTACAATGAGATTGTAGACAATTTCCTCCTGCAGTATAAGAGTCTTGGCTGCAACATGTCTTTTGAAAATCGTTTTATTCATTCTCATCCGGATTTCTTTACGTTAAACTATGGAGCCTTCAGTGATGAACATGGCAAACGATTTCATCACGACAATGCTGCTATGGAGCCGACAAGGTATCAAGGCAAGTGGAGCCCTTCAGTGATGAACATGGCAAATGATTTCATCAGGACAATGCTGCTATGGAGACGACAAGGTATCAAGGCAATTGGGAGCCTTCAGTGCTTGCTGATTGCGGCTAGACTGAAACAAGCGATACCTCATCGATTAACTTTAAGAAGCCGAGGCTCCCAAGTTCCGGTGCCCATGTTTGGTACTGGTTGCATGAACAAAGTGTGATGGCACGCTGGGTATGACTAAACTTGTTTTTCCTTTGTCAAAGGAAAGGAAAGCAGTTATTTTTTGGATTCGTTTGTATTTAGTAATTGCCTCCCTTCATCCACAAATATCACCTGTGCACAAATAATTTCTTTTAGTGACTTGTGGGAGCAGTAACGCAGCAGCTAACGGAATAGTCTCTATGGTCGGTAATCAGCGGTGTCAGGCACTAGTCTTGAATACACATTGACTGAGATTCCAGATTTCTTCTGCTTCTTCTTCTCTTTCCTTAGTTTCTTAATAATAGTTTCAGATAATAATTATGATGAGTTTAAAAAGGTTTTTTTTTAAATTCACATTTTTATAAAGTAAAAAGTTTAAAATTCTCTCTGCATCATCTGAACTCGTTAACATCTAAATCTTAGTCTCTGGAATCACCACCTTGACACTGTTGATACGGTCAATAGTTGATCTCTGAGATCACCACCTTGACACTGTTGATACGGTCAATAGTTGATCTCTAGGATCACCACCTGGACACTGTTGATACGGTCAATAGTTGATCTCTAGGATCAGAACCTTGACACTTTTGATACGGTCAATAGTTGATCTCAAGGATCACCATCTTGACATTGTTGATAAGGTCAATAGTTGATCTCAAGGATCACCACCTTGACACTGTTGATAGGGTCAATAGTTGTTCTATAGGATCACCACCTTGACACTGTTGATACGGTCAATAGTTGGTCTCTAGGATCACAACCTGGACACTGTTAGTGTGGTCAATAGTTGGTCTCTAAAATCACCACCTTGACACTGTTAATACGGCCAATAGTTGGTCTCTAGGATCACAACCTGGACACTGTTGATGTGGTCAATAGTTGGTCTCTAGGATCACCACCTTGACACTGTTGATACGGACAATAGTTGGTCTCTAGGATCACAACCTGGACACTGTTGGTGTGGTCAATAGTTGATCTCTAGGATCACCACCTGGACATTGTTGGTGTGGTCAATAGTTGGTCTCTAGGATCACCACCTGGAAATTGTTGGTGTGGTCAATAGTTGGTCTCTAGGATCACCACCTGGACACTGTTGGTGTGGTCAATAGTTGGTCTCTAGGATCACCACCTGGACACTGTTGGTGTGGTCAATAGTTGGTCTCTAGGATCACCACCTGGATATTGTTGGTATGGTCAATAGTTGATTTCTAGGATCACCACCTAGACACTGTTGGTGTGGTCAATAGTTGGTCTCTAGGATCACCACATGGACACTGTTGGTGTGGTCAATAGTTGGTCTCTAGGATCACCACCTGGACATTGTTGATGTGGTCAATAGTTGATCTCTAGGATCACCACCTGGACAATGTTGGTGTGGTCAATAGTTGGTCTCTAGGATCACCACGTGGACACTGTTGGTGTGGTCAATAGTTGGTCTCTAGGATCACCACGTGGACATTGTTGGTGTGGTCAATAGTTGGTCTCTAGGATCACCACCTGGACATTGTTGATGTGGTCAATAGTTGGTCTCTAGGATCACCGCCTGGATATTGTTTATGTGGTCAATAGTTGATTTCTAGGATCACCACCTGGAAACTGTTGGTGTGGTCAATAGTTGGTCTCTAGGATCACCACCTGGACACTATTGGTGTGGTCAATAGTTGGTCTCTAGGATCACCACCTGAACATTGTTGATGTGGTTAATAGTTGATCTCTAGGATCACCACCTGGACATTGTTGGTGTGGTCAATAGTTGATCTCTAGGATCACAAACTGGACATTGTTGGTATGGTCAATAGTTGGTCTCTCGGATCACCAACTGGACGTTGTTGATGTGGTCAATAAATGATTTCTAGGATCACCACCTGGACACTGTTGGTGTAATGAATAGTTGGTCTCTAGAATCACCACCTGGACACAGTTGATGTGGTCAATAGTTGATCTCTAGGATCACCACCTGGACATTGTTGATGTGGTCAATAAATGATTTCTAGGATCACCACCTGGACACTGTTGGTGTGGTCAATAGTTGGTCTCTAGGATCACCACCTGGACATTGTTGATGTGGTCAATAAATGATTTCTAGGATCACCACCTGGACACTGTTGGTGTGGTCAAAAGTTGGTCTCTAGGATCACCACCTGGACATTGTTAATGTGGTCAATTGTTGATCTCTCGGATCACCACCTGGACACTGTTGATGTGGTCAATAGTTAATCTCTAGGATCACCACCTGGACACTGTTGGTGTGGTCAATAGTTGGTCTCTGGGATCACCACCTGGACACTGTTGATGTGGTCAATAGTCCGTTTCTGGGATCACCACCTGGACACTATTGGTGTGGTCAATAGTTGGTCTCTGGGATCACCACCTGGACACTGTTGGTGTGTTCAATAGTTGATCTCTTGGATCACCACATGGACACTGTTGGTGTGGTCAATGGATAGTTTCTGGGTTCACCCCCTGGACACTGTTGATGAGGTTTAGAACATTGTCTATCGGTTCACCACCAAGATATTGTTGTTGAGGTTTAGTACTTCGTCTTTATTATCACCACCTAGGTACTGATGATAAAGTTTAGAATGTGGTCTCCGGTATCACCACATGGACATCCTTGATGAGGTTTAGAACATGGTCTCCGGTATCACCACAAGGACATCGTTGGTGAGGTTTAGAACGTGGTCTCTGGTATCACCACATGGACATCGGTGATGAGGTTTAGAACATGGTCTCCGGTATCACCACATGGACATCGTTGATGAGGTTTAGAACATGGTCTCCGGTATCACCACATGGACATCGTTGATGAGGTTTAGAACATGGTCTCCGGTATCACCACATGGACATCGTTGATGAGGTTTAGAACGTGGTCTCCGGTATCACCACATGGACATCGTTGGTGAGGTTTAGAACTTGGTCTCCGGTATCACCACAGGGACATTGTTGATGAGGTTTAGAACTTGGTCTCCGGTATCACCACATGGACATCGTTGATGAGGTTTAGAACTTGGTCTCCGGTATCACCACATGGACATCGTTGATGAGGTTTAGAACATGGTCTCCGGTATCACCACATGGACATCGTTGATGAGGTTTAGAACGTGGTCTCCGGTATCACCACATGGACATCGTTGATGAGGTTTAGAACTTGGTCTCCGGTATCACCACATGGACATCGTTGATGAGGTTTAGAACATGGTCTCCGGTATCACCACATGGACATCGTTGATGAGGTTTAGAACTTGGTCTCCGGTATCACCACCTGGACATAGTTGGTGAGGTTTAGAACTTGGTCTCCGGTATCACCACAGGGACATTGTTGATGAGGTTTAGAACTTGGTCTCCGGTATCACCACTTGGACATCGTTGATAAGGTTAAATGAGGATTCAGATGTATCTGCTGATATCGTCAGGCCACCTGTCCAGGAAAGCAAACAAACACTTGCACACAAAAGATCACCATTATTGAAATGTGTTATCAACATTATTCCGTTGTCTTTGCGACAGATGCTCAATTACTGTCACCACTTGCTGTCTCCTCAGTAAAGGCAGTCAGTTACTGTAACAGTTTCTATCCTGAATCTAGTTTTCATTCCGCTGTAGTGTATCCTGACCATATCTTGGTGTTAGCCATCTATTTATATTACTAGTAAAAGTAAAAAGTAAAGGACCCTTTTCCACGCCTTTAGGCATGTAGGGCATATAGGGCTAGACCTGTATTTTTATAGACCAATCGGCACAAGATGGGTGATGTGGTCAGCATCACGCCGGCCGCCTTTACTTTCCGGAACTGCACCCGGTACCCACTCAAGGCTGAGTCGACCTTAGAGCCAAGGTCATTTCTGAAAAAGTCCGGCTCCTCCATGGAGCGAACCCACGACCTTCCTATCCGCGTCGAGTGCCTAGCTGCTCGGCCACAGGGACTCCCATTTATATCTCTGATCTACTCTAAATTGTGCGTTCACAAATTTATTTCTCTAAATAATAGTGGCTGACCAGATCTTTCTAAATACCAGGGGAATTTCAAAAGAAACCTCATAGTTTGACAGAAACTACAATAACCAAGCCATTGTCTAGTGACATGTCAATATGGTTGTTAAGGATATCAAGAGTGTCAAGTACATGACATTATGGCGCAGACGAACATATTGCTTCATAATGTCAGTGTAAAGATGGCCGCCGCACTTTTGACATACACTGAAAAGTGTTCGGTCATCCGTATTTTATTTTGAATGCAGTGAAAGGGTAAACCCTACCGACATGTATCGGGGAATAAAGGTCCAGTGTGGGGTACATGCCTGTCAGACTAGCAAGTGGATGAGGGGATTAGAACCCCCTCCTCCGAAGACACTAGTTAGTGTGCATAAACAGTAATCTTGCTGGTTACAAATAAGCTTTGTTTAAATATGAACACACGCAAAAACACACACACACACACAAAACCATAATTTAGAAATGAAAAAAAATGGAGGGGGGGGGGGGGGGTCACAATTTGCATAAGACAATTTAAAAGATTTTGAGATTGTGCTGGTTCAGTGTGCTGGTTCAGTGTGCTGGTTCAGTGTACTGGTTCAGTGTGCTGGATCAGTGTGCTGGTTCAGTGTGCTGGTTCAGTCTGCTGGTTCAGTGTGCTGGTTCATTGTGCTGGTTCAGTGTGCTGGTTCAGTGTGCTGGTTCAGTGTGCTGGTTCAGTGTGCTGGTTCAGTGTGCTGGTTCAGTGGTTTTTAAAATAGTTTCACAGGCAACCCTCCCCATTTACCTGGGTTCGATTTCGCTGTTGGGGGTGGGGGGGGGGGCGAAAGGATATGATTGTTCACATAGATTTCAGATAGTTGTATAAGAATCACACCTTGGAAGAAATTAGAGCCTCTGCAGGCAATATCTCCATATTTAGCAAAGGTTACACTCTGTGCGCGGCAAGATCAGGTGGTGCCCGTTGAGGAAATTCTCCTATAACCCTCTCCACAAACACAAACTTATATATATATATATATATATATATATATATATATATATATATATATATATATATATATATATATATATATATATATATACACACACACAAACATGCACCCACACACAAACACACACACACAATCTGATGTTAGAAACACATATGTTTGCCATTTTGTCACCCCCTCAGTGATGACACCCGGAGCCGCCCGCACCCCCACACGCCCCTGACCACACCTTTGTTTTATCTTGCAGCGAACCTTCACTACGGAGACGCTATTATTTGGATATTATATGCAAATGTGCATTGTGTGTTCTTCTGTATTCTTTCGTCAATATTTGTTGAAGCTGCCAGGCGTCACATTTCGTCAGATGATCATCAGGCGAGCCAGGACGCGCTCAGTCGAATGATATGCAGTGAGGTCATGCAGCCTCAAGGTGTCAGTGACTGCTTCAATCCATTGTCTTCTCGGTCTTCCCCGACTTTTTGTGTGTTTCGATTGTTAGATTGTACGCTCTTGCTGCTGGCATCGTTGGTTTTCATTCCTATTATATGACCAAACCATTTCATTCTTTGTTTCTCGATAAATTCGACGATGAGTGTTGTTCCAACAGTTCTAGTGATCGTGTCGTTTCTCACTCGATCTCTTGTGGTTTTACTCGCAGCCATTCGCAAACATCTTATCTCACAGGTGGTTAGTTTTCTTTCGTGTTGTTCTGTCAATATTCAAGTCTGACATAGATAACCTAAAGTCGGTATAAATATTGTGTTTATAATTTTGTGTTCTTACCATCGGAAAATTCCGAAGTCTGCTCATCCAAAGACTGTAAACACCTTCGGACATTCACCATTGAAGAGTTGCGAGCCATAAACGTCGAATGGAACTCTTCCGGGTTTTTCAGCAACATTTCCTTGAGAAAACACGATTGCTAATGTCAATGGAAAGTAGTAGTATTGCAGGCATTTATACACTTTAACTGCAATGCGTATAGAAAGCAGTTGCTAATATGTATGTGTACATCTGTCCTCTAATGATTCAGTTAAACGATCAGTCAACAATGCACATTTTAGAACAACAAACTGATGACAACAACAGCGGGTAGGAGTGTCGCAAGAGGAGTATCGCAAGAGGAGTGTCGCAAGAGGGGTGTCGCAAGAGGAGTGTCGCAAGAGGAGTGTCGCAAGAGGAGTGTCGCAAGAGGAGTGTCGCAAGAGGAGTGTCGCAAGAGGAGTTTCGCAAGAGGAGTGTCGCAAGAGGAGTGTCGCAAGAGGAGTGTCGCAAGAGGAGTGTCGCAAGAGGAGTGTCGCAAGAGGAGTGTCGCAAGAGGAGTGTCGCAAGAGGAGTGTCGCAAGAGGAGTGTCGCAAGAGGAGTGTCGCAAGAGGAGTGTCGCAAGAGGAGTGTCGCAAGAGGAGTGTCACAAGAGGTGTGACGAGGGGATCCGACCGATACTCGACGCTCAGAGGAAAGACAAGACGGACATATAATCAGACTTATTGGAACTCTGCCCTGGCTGCTGAAGTAAGGGAAGGAGCGCTTATGGAAATGTCCTGAGTGCTTTGACTTCGCTTATACAATCAGCACCACTGAAGGCAAGATCGGAGCATGTATGGATTTGTCCAGAGATTTTTTTTAAATTCAAGACCTCACTAATTTTTCTTCTTCTTCTTCTTTCGTTCGCTTGAAACAGATTATATAAATCTGCAATGTTGTCTCTAGTGCGAACTTTATGGTACATCCGTCTAGTACAGTAGTACTAGTACTCCACTATCTAGTACGTTAGTACTGGTACTCAACTGCCTAGTATGGTAGTACTGGTACTCCACTGTCTAGTACGGTAGTACTAGTACTCCACTGTCTAGTACGGTAGTACTAGTGTTCCACTGTCTAGTACGGTAGTACTAGTACTATAGTGTCTCGTACGGTAGTACTAGTACTCCACTGTCTCGTACGGTAGTACTAGTACTCCACGGTCTAGTACGATAGTATTAGTGTTCCACTGTTTAGTAAGGTAGTACTAGTACTCCACTGTCTAGTACAGTACTCCACTGTCTAGTACGGTGGTACTAGTACTCCACAGTCTAGTACGAGGGTACTAGTACTTCACTGTCTAGTACGGTAGTACTAGTACTCCACTGTCTAGCACGGTAGTTCTAGTACTTCACTGTCTAGTACGGTAGTACTAGTACTCCACTGTCTAGTACGGTAGTACTAGTACTCTGATGTCAAGTACGTTAGTACTAGTACTCCACAGTCTAGTACGGTATTACTAGTATTTCACAGTCTAGTACGGTAGTACTAGTACTCCACTGTCTATTACGGTAGTACTAGTATTCCACTGTCTAGTACGGTAGTACAAGTACTCCACTGTCTAGCACGGTAGTACTAGTACTCCACTGTCTAGTACGGTAGTACTAGTACTCCACTGTCTAGTACAGTAGTACTAGTACTCCACTGTCTAGCACAGTAGTTCTAGTACTCCACTGTCTAGTACAGTAGTACTAGTACTCTACTGTCTAGTACGGTAGTACTAGTACTCCAATGTCTAGTACGTTAGTACTAGTAATCCACAGTCTAGTACTGTAGTACTAGCATTTCACAGTCTAGTACGGTAGTACTAGTACTCCACTGTCTAGCACGGTAGTACTAGTATTTCACTATCTATTACGGTAGTACTAGTGTTCCACTGTCTAGTCCGGTAAGACTAGTATTCCACTGTCTAGGCCGGTAGTACTAGTACTCCACTGTCTAGTGCGGTAGTACTAGTACTCCACTGTCTAGCACGGTAGTACTAGTACTTCACTGTCTAGTACGGTAGTACTAGTACTCCACTGTCTAGCACGGTAGTACTAGTACTTCACTGTCTAGTACGGTAGTACTAGTACTCCACTGTCTAGTACGGTAGTACTAGCACTCCACTGTCTAGTACGGTGGTACTAGTACTCCACTGTCTAGTACGGTGGTACTAGTACTCCACTGTCTAGTACGGTAGTACCAGTACTCTATTGTCTAGTACGGTAGTACCAGTACTCCACTGTCTAGTACGGTAGTACTAGTACTCCACTGTCCAGTACGGTAGTACCAGTACTCCACTGTCTAGTACGGTAGTACCAGTACTCTATTGTCTAGTACGGTAGTACCAGTACTCAACTGTCTAGTACGGTAGTACCAGTGCTCCACTGTCTAGTACGGTAGTACCAGTACTCTATTGTCTAGTACGGTAGTACCAGTACTCAACTGTCTAGTACGGTAGTACCAGTACTCCACTGTCTAGTACGGTAGTACCAGTACTTTTTTGTCTAGTACGGTAGTACCAGTACTCTACTGTCTAGTACGGTAGTACCAGTACTTTACTGTCTAGTACGGTAGTACTAGTACTCCACTGTCTAGTACAGTAGTACTAGTACTCCACTGTCTTTTGTAATTCACTCAGCGAGGCGTTAAGTTTGGCTTGCGCCCGTGTTTCTCCTGCCAACATGGCCTTTTAGACTGTAGCTCAGCGCTCAAAAGTTTAGCCTTTGCACTTTGGTATTTGTTAAACAGATTCCGACAAAGTCTGATTTTAGCTGTTTACCGATTTCCATATCATTATGCAGTTGTTCTAGATCAGGATTTCAGTATGTTTTATATTGCTTATGTCCACCGCTTGATATTTTTTTTGTCCAGGGCTGCCTGCACTATACATTTGCAAAACTATTGTACCACTTTGTATTGTTATCTCTTTTTATATTTCTATTGTTGCGTATGGTGCGTTCTCACTCATCACTAGCCATGTAATGAAAAGGTTAGCATATTTGCGGACTCACTTGCATCTTGTACAACTTGTCGCAGATGTCCCGTCCTACCAGGTTGGTGAATACGGCATACATGAAAGGATTGGAGGCGAAGTAGGCTTGCAGGATTGGGTACACCCATGACAACATCATAGCATCCTCGCTGGCGGAGATTGTCACCTGTAGGCAGGATTAGGTGTCTGTGCATGGTGGTTACGTGTGTGAAGGTCGTCTCTAGGCAGGCTCAGGTGTCTGTGCATGGTGGTTACGTGTGTGAAAGTCTACTGTAGACAGGCTCAGGTGTCTGTGCATGGTGGTTACGTGTGTGAAAGTCACCTGTAGACAGGCTCAGGTGTCTGTGCATGTTGGTTACGTGTGTGAAAGTCGTCTGTAGACAGGCTCAGGTGTCTGTGCATGGTGGTTACGTGTGTGAAAGTCACCTGTAGACAGGCTCAGGTGTCTGTGCATGTTGGTTACGTGTGTGAAAGTCACCTGTAGACAGGCTCAGGTGTCTGTGCATGTTGGTTACGTGTGTGAAAGTCGTCTGTAGGCAGGATCAGGTGTCTGTGCCAGATGGTTACGTGTGTGAAAGTCGTCTGTAGACAGGCTCAGGTGTCTGTGCATGGTGGTTACGTGTGTGAAAGTCGTCTGTAGACAGGATCAGGTGTCTGTGCCAGATGGTTACGTGTGTGAAAGTCGTCTGTAGGCAGGATCAGGTGTCTGTGCATGTTGGTTACGTGTGTGAAAGTCGTCTGTAGACAGGATCAGGTGTCTGTGCCAGATGGTTACGTGTGTGAAAGTCGTCTGTAGACAGGCTCAGGTGTCTGTGCATGGTGGTTACGTGTGTGAAAGTCTACTGTAGACAGGATCTGGTGTCTGTGCATGGTGGTTACGTGTGTGAAAGTCGTCTGTAGACAGGATCAGGTGTCTGTGCCAGATGGTTACGTGTGTGAAAGTCGTCTGTAGGCAGGCTCAGGTGTCTGTGCATGGTGGTTACGTGTGTGAAAGTCGTCTGTAGACAGTGTCACGCCTTGTTTTGTCATGTGTTTATTTGTCTATGTTAACTTAAATGGCTTGGAGATGGGCTAGAGACAGCAACCTTACATAAGCTTCAGAAACAAATGCACATCTATTGCCAAAGAAGAGTTCCCATGCTGGTACTACCAGTGACATGTCATTGAGAATTACCTCTTGCTGGTACTACCAGTGACATGTCATTGAGAATTACCTCTTGCTGGTACTACCAGTGACATGTCATTGAGAATTAACCCTTGCTGGTACTACCAGTGACATGTCATTGAGAATTACCTCTTGCTGGTACTACCAGTGACATGTCATTGAGAATTACCTCTTGCTGGTACTACCAGTGACATGTCATTGAGAATTACCTCATGCTGGTACTACCAGTGACATGTCATTGAGAATTAACCCATGCTGGTACTACCAGTGACATGTCATTGAGAATTACCTCATGCTGGTAATTTCCGCAGGCACTTCCAGTGACATCCAGTGACATCCAGTGACATCCAGGGACATCCAGTGACATCCAGTGACATCCAGGGAAATCCAGTGACATCCAGTGACATCCAGGGACATCCAGTGACATCCAGTGACATCCAGTGACATCCAGGGACATCCAGGGACATTCAGGGACATCCAGTGACATCCAATGACATCCAGTGACATCCAGTGTCAACTTTGATTCCCGCCTTCTTGTGTACATGATCTCAACAGAATAAACCAACATCTCTATTTTACAGATGCAGCATCACTCATGGGGATGGACTGGTAACCACTGGGCTTTGTGACACAATCATGCTCTTGTGTTATTATGATCGAGCTCACTGCACACTGCACACTGCTCACTGCACACTGCACACTGCACTGCACACTGCACACTGCACACTCCTATGTCTTAGTCCTTAGTCTTCCTATGCATCAACTATTCCAGCATTCTTCTTGGCATTGTTTTTTTCCTGGCAGTACGTAACGGTACGTAGTACTGGCACCACTTGTTAGGCATCACTTCTTTCAACACTGCTGAGATGGACACTTTGTGGTGAATGCTGTTCCTTTTTTTTAAGGCAGACTGTGGTCAGTACCGACACCTATTTTTGCAGAAAAAGAGCATTCTTCTCCGCAATGTTCCAGGGAGCAGTTTGTTCAATGCATCCTAATATTCAAATCAGAGACAACACAGACTGTCCCAGAGACAACACAGACTGTCCCAGAGATTACACAGACTGTCCCAGCGATTACACAGACTGTCCCAGAGACAGCATTGACTGTCCCAGAGACGACACAGACTGTCCCAGAGACAACACAGACTGTCCCAGAGTCGACACAGACTGTCCCAGAGACGACCCAGACTGTCCCAGAGACAACATAGACTGTCCCAGAGACAACATAGACTGTCCTAGAGACGACACAGACTGTCCCAGAGACGACATAGACTGTCCCAGAGACGACACAGACTGTCCCAGAGACGACACAGACTGTCCCAGAGACGACACAAACTGTCCCAGAGACGACACAGACTGTTCCAGAGACGACACAGACTGTCCCAGAGACGACATAGACTGTCCCAGAGACGACACAGACTGTCCCAGAGACGACACAGACTGTCCCAGAGACGACATAGACTGTCCCAGAGACGACACAGACTGTCCCAGAGACGACACAAACTGTCCCAGAGACGACACAGACTGTTCCAGAGACGACACAGACTGTCCCAGAGACAACACAGACTGTCCCAGAGACGACACAGACTGTCCCAGAGACCAGCAGAAATCAGATACTTTACCTGGAACTTCTCAGAGGCGTCGTTTGCGAACAGAGGCAGGGAGTCAAACTCTGGGGAGTCAATGAACTCATTGGGGTCAATGGAGTGTAGAAATACGCCTTCGTGTGTGACCTTTAACCTGTTATCGAGTACACCCAAAGACATGTGTGAGTGTTACACTCTTGAAATTGTTCAGCTGACAAAACTCAGTTACTTGCACAATTGTTACATGTTTTATAGTTCACAGTTTCTTTGCTTATGTTACTAAATCTTTCAACTATTTCACAACCAAGAAAATCTGCATTCTTCAATAATCGTCTTCTACTTCTTCTTTTTCCTTCTTTCTTCTTTATTATTTCTTCTTTCTTCTTCCTTTATTTTTCTTCCTTCTTTCTTCTTAATTTTTTCTACTTCCTTCTTCCTCCCCCTTCTCCCTTTTTCTTCCTTCTTATTTTTCCTTCTTCCTGCTTCTTTCTTCTTCTCCTTTGTTTGTGTGGTATGCTGTGACTTTGGAGAGTTACATTTCCTAGGCATTGCGTTCTTAGGGCTATCACCTGAAAAAGCCAGATCAGATATGAATGCATTCTGAGTCGAATGACCATATTCAATCAATGAATCAATCATTCGATCAATCACACAGGAACTATGCCCAGACGCCACCTTTTGCACTGTCGAGTGCCAGGTAGAAAACTCACCTGCCCATCAGCAGTAACGGACACCTTCTCCCTGGACGAGGTGTGATTCTCGAACGAATAGAAGCCACCTTTGTGAAGGGAGACAATTGTTCCCAGGCTGCACATCTCCCCGAACTCTTTACTGGACACGTTCAGCGGGCTTAGTCTCTTCTTGTAAAAGTCATTGACACAGGGGCTGAACTGGTTCTGCAGACAGACAACTCAAGTAAACCTCGAGTTCAAACACGCAGGCAGACAACTCAGCTGTTCATCGAGTTCAAACCTGCAGGCAGACAACTCAAGTAAACATCCAGTTCAAACTCGCAGACAGACAAGTAAATATCGAGTTCAAACTTGCAAGCAGACAACTCAGTAAACATCCACTTCAAACAGTCGCAGACATACAACTCAAGTAAATATATAGTTCAAACTTGCAAGCAGACAACTCAAGTAAATATCCAGTTCAAACACGCAGACAGACAACTCAAGTAAATATCGAGTTCAAACTTGCAAGCAGACAACTCAAGTAAACATCCAGTTCAAACTCGCAGACAGGCAACCAACGAAAACATCGAGTTCAAACCTGCAGCAAAACTTCTCAAAAATACATCGCATTCAAACCTGCATATTGACAACTGAAATAAACATATGGTTCAAGCCTGCAGGTAGGACAACACAAAATAGATAAATGTTCATTTAAAAAACAAGTATCAATGATTGCTTCATAAGGTTTTAATGACCGTATCATCATCAATCTCAAGGTCTCTTACATAATTGTGTTGTCCTCGCGGCACGCATAAAAGTTCCTCATCCTCTAGCCAATTCTCCAGCCCTGTGTCCTTACATGGTCACTGCATCTTGAATGTTTTGTATCCACATCCATAGAGGTCTGCCCCTGCCTCGGTCTCCCTAAATCTGTACCCAGTCGCCGTTCTCTCATGGTGACCTCGGCATTTCACATGGTGAATACACTTTCGCTTTGGAGACAGGATGATCTTTACGAGCCAGTTCTCCTTGTTGTTCAGATCATCTAGGATGTCGGTGTTTTTCCTTTTTTTAAAATCTTCTTAGTTGTACATTTCCGTTGTCTCCCATTCCTGTGCAGAAAAGTATGGATTTCCTGGCCACACAGCATAGCAGGTTACAAGAGACTTGTGTCTGCAGGTTACACGGGACTGGTGTCTGCAGGTTACACGGGACTGGTGTCTGCAGATTACACGGGACTGGTGTCTGGAGATTACACGAGACTGGTGTCTGCTGGTTACACCGGACTGGTGTCTGCAGGTTACACGGGACTGGTGTCTGCAGGTTACACGGGACTGGTGTCTGCAGGTTTCACGGGACTGGTGTCTGGAGGTTACACCGGACATGGTGTCTGCAGGTTACACGGGACCTGGTGTCTGGAGGTTACACCAGACTGGTGTCTGCAGGTTTCACGGGACCTGGTGTCTGGAGGTTACACCAGACTGGTGTCTGCAGGTTTCATGGGACCTGGTGTCTGGAGGTTACACCGGACCTGGTGTCTGCAGGGTACACGGGACTGGTGTCTGCAGGTTACACGGGACTGGTGTCTGGAGGTTACACCAGACTGGTGTCTGCAGGTTACACCGGACTGGTGTCTGGCTGGAGGTTACACGGGACTGGTGTCTGGAGGTTACACGGGACTGGTGTCTGCAGGTTACACCGGACTGGTGTCTGCAGGTTACACGGGACTGGTGTCTGCAGGTTACACGGGACTGGTGTCTGGAGGTTACACGGGACTGGTGTCTTCAGGTTACACCAGACTGGTGTCTGCAGGTTACACCAGACTGGTGTCTGGAGGTTACACCAGACTGGTGTCTGCAGGTTACACGAGACTGGTCTCTGCAGATTACACCGGACCTGGTGTCTGCAGGTTACACGGGACTGGTGTCTGGAGGTTACACGAGACTGGTCTTTGCAGATTACACCGGACCTGGTGTCTACAGGTTACACGGGACTGGTGTCTGGAGGTTACACCAGACTGGTGTCTGGAGATTACACGGGACTGGTGTCTGGAGGTTTCACGGGACTGGTGTCTGCAGGTTACACGGGACTGGGGTCTGGAGGTTTCACGGGACCTGGTGTCTGCAGGTTACACGGGACTGGTGTCTGCAGGTTACACGGGACTGGTGTCTGGAGGTTGAACAACGTATCCGGGCTTTGTTCGGTTGACCCAACTGACATTGTGTATTATCATGGTATCATTCCTTCAGTTAGAATCCCACTGCTGGAAATCGGTACGCGAGGCATTCTTGTATTTTTTAGCGCTTTCTGATATTTCTTTATAACTGACGACACATATAAGACCATGTCAGTTGTTTGGTAACTGACGAAAAATATAACACCATGCCAGTTGTTTGGTAACTGACGACACATATAAGACCATGTCAGTTGTTTGGTAACTGACGACACATAAAAGCCCATGTCAGTTTTTTGGTAACTGACGACACATATAAGACCATGTCAGTTGTTTGGTAACTGACGACACATATGAGACCATGTCAGTTGTGGTAACTGACGACACATCATGTCAGTTGTACCTTCTTCTTCTTCTTCTGCGTTCGACATCATTCATGCTAGACATTGAGTCCCGTCTGGGTCACAAATAGGATTGTGCGTTTAAGGTCGCCACCGGTCACCCATAGCTTCTCTTTCAATGTGGCTCCCTTGGGTCAGATCCACAGTCTTTGCTGGGAGAGGTTAGGGCAGTACTGTAGTATGTGCTCATGGGTCTGTCTTTCTGCTCCACAATCACAGGCAGAAGATTCTTTTATGCCTATCCTGTACAGGTGTGCTCGAAGACCACAGTATCCAGTCCGAAGTCTAAAAATTGTTGTTTGTTATTTCCTGTTGAGTTTGTTTATGCTGTCACTCTCTGGTCTGTAATCTCCATTCTGCCTTCTCCACTCCCGCTTGAAAGACTGCTTTAGCGTTGTTTTGGTTTCCTTGTAGCTGTGTGGTGGATGAGGTTATACTCCCAGCTTTTGCCAACTCATCTGCTCTCTTATTTCCTTAAATATCACAGTGGGCTGGTATCCACTGCAAGGTCAGTTCTGCTTCCTTGGAGAGTAAGCCAATGTTGGTCCTTAGATCTGCAATTAGTTTGTCTTGTTTTTTGCTTGATAGTGCTTTGAGAACAGACAATGAGTCACTGAGTATAACAATGTTGTGCCCTCTGTGTTCTTGATTGATGAGATGTTGGACTGCAGAAAGGAGTACCAAACAACTGGCATGGTCTTATATGTGTCGTCAGTTACCAAACAACTGACATGGTCTTATATGTGTCGTCAGTTACCAAACAACTGACATGGTCTTATATGTGTCGTCAGTTACCAAACAACTGACATGGTCTTATATGTGTCGTCAGTTACCAAACAACTGACATGGTCTTATATGTGTCGTCAGTTACCAAACAACTGGCACGATGATGAGAGAAAGATGGTGTGTTGGTGGGGTGGTGATGATGATGAGAAGGATGGTGTGTTGGTGGGGTGGTGATGATGATGAGAAGGATGGTGTGTTGGTAGTGGTGATGATGCTAATGCTGAAGAGGTATATGGGAAATATAATGAATATGAAAATGAGATGATGCACCAACATACGTGAATGTGGACAGTACGGGACACTCCCTGAGGCTTTCTTTAGGCTAGATTGGTGGTGATGATGATGACGACGATGATGGTGATGATAATGAGAACGATGATGGTTATGATAATGACAACGATGATGATGATAATGATGATGATGATGATGAGGATGATGATGACAACGATGATGATGATGACGATGTAGACGGTAAAGTGTGCGACACTCACTGGGATGTTTGTATAGGCCAGGCTGATGATGTGCATCACGTCGATGAAAAAGAGCAGACAGTTCCAGACGAGGACGTCCAGCCTGCAGACCACGAAGCCGGCCCACATGACCACCAGGAAGTAGCCGATGGCCAGCAAGCAGCGCAGCAGCAGCATGTGGTGGCGGAAAACTGCAGGGCGTGAACAGCGGGACCACAGCACACAACTGCGCCAGCTGCGACACAAGTTCAACGGTTGAGTTACTCAATGGGTGTTCCTATTACAGGGCTGCCCATGATGGGGTTTACCCCCCAGATCTGGGTTTTTATTTGAAATTTGTACTGTTTAATAAAATGAGGTTTTTTTTTTTTTAATCGTTCTTTGCCTATGTATTGCTTGGCAGCCCTGGTTCTGAAGTGTCTGTGTGAATATAGTGGGTGATGTTTGAAAGAGAATTTCTTAGCTCAGTCACACTGTCAGATGCCTAAGGAAGAGAAGCGGCGAAGAAGAGAACTGGTCACCCGAGCTCATTAGGGCTAAGATCTGACAGATTTAAAACACTAAACATCCCAATCTGTGCGACGTCGGTAAGTCAGTTCCATGCTTGATTGTTTGAAAACTGACCTCCGTAATGTTCTCTCAACACAAGGAGGATTGGCTTCCAAAAAGTGTGATGGTTACTGCTTTCAAAAAAAGCGTTGTTTGGCCTTCCCTGCCCTACAGTCCAGCGTAGAGAGACTTAGTCTCCGCTGAATTACTCTTCAGCTGGCATCTACTAGCTTACTCTCCGTCCTAGAAAGGATTAGACTCATTTGTTTAGCTAGATCTTCAACGTTAAGGTCAATGCATTATTTTTTGTGTGTGCTTCTTGAGCGGCCACTTAGCTCATGGAAAGTGCATGCAGAGCTCTCGGAGCTCCAGGGGCGATCGTTTGTGAACCGTTGCACTAAACACCTGACCACGTAGTCTTAGTCTTCCCTCGAAACGATATTTTACAATTGGCCGGGGCTTTCAGATTGATCTAGATTAGAATCAGTAAAAGGAAAGTTGTACCTAAACAAAAGAAGCGGCCGGCGTAGAACTGACACATTATCATCATCATCATCAGGTGCCTTGCCGACTGACGTGGGCCATCATGACTCTCCATAATCTACGATCTCCTGCAGCATGTATCAGTTCGTGTGCCGACACACCTCCATGCTATGCAACAAGACTGTCAAGCATCTTCTCTCGTTGTCTTCCTCTATCTCTCCTTCCACAGATCTTTTCAGTGGTCACAACATGTTCTATTTTCCCTCTTCTCATAACATGGCCAAAAAATGGTGACTGTCTCCTTCTGATGCCTGTGATAAGTTGTCTTCGGGCTCCCGCCTCTTTCAAAACCTCTTGGTTGCTCTTTTTGGCTGTCCAAGGTATTCTAAGCATTCTTCTGTAAAACCACATCTCCAAGGGCTCCAGAAATTGTTTGGCCCGCCTACCGATTGTCCAGGATTCACAGACATATGTTAAAACGGGATGTATGTAGCAAGCAAGAATTCTTTTTTTAACTCTCAATGACAAGGATATATTGCACAAGATGTTTTTCATTTTATAAAATGCAGTTTTTGCCTGTCCTATTCTGTTTCTTATCTCAGTTATGCAACTTCCATCTGATGTTATCCATGTGCTCAGATACTTAAATTTCTGTACTTGTCCTAAAATAACACCATCAACTTTTATTACACGCTTAGGAATAATTCGTTTCTTTGATACCACTATTACTTCTGTCTTCCCATTATTCAAACTGAGGCCCATTCTTCCACTTTCTAACACCACAATGTCTATCATTTCCTGTAGTTCTTTCTGACTTGTTGCTATCAAGACTGTGTCATCAGCATAACGTAAATTGTTTATATTGTGCCCACCAATCAAAATTCCGGGCATATCAATTAAACTGACTATATCAGCCGCTCTGACAATTCTCAATTAACATAATGTGCTCAATTTGCCACAAGGGTATGAAGTGTTTAGGGAGTGTAGACAAGCAGACAGTCAGACGCAAAGGTAGTCAAACAGACAGTCAGAAGGGCAGACATATGGACAGTCAAGCAGTGAGAGAGATTGGCAGGCAGACAGACAAACAGACAGTCAGAAGGGCAGACATATGGACAGTCAAGCAGTGAGAGAGATTGGCAGGCAGACAGACAAACAGACAGTCAGAAGGGCAGACATATGGACAGTCAAGCAGTGAGAGAGATTGGCAGGCAGACAGACAAACAGACAGTCAGAAGGGCAGACATATGGACAGTCAAGCAGTGAGAGAGATTGGCAGGCAGACAGACAAACAGACAGTCAGAAGGGCAGACATATGGACAGTCAAGCAGTGAGAGAGATTGGCAGGCAGACAGACAAACAGACAGTCAGAAGGGCAGACATATGGACAGTCAAGCAGTGAGAGAGATTGGCAGGCAGGCAGACAAACAGACAGTCAGAAAGGCAGACATATGGACAGTCAAGCAGTGAGAGAGATTGGCAGGCAGACAGACAAACAGACAGTCAGAAAAGCAGACATATGGACAGTCAAGCAGTGAGAGAGATTGGCAGGCAGACAGTCAAACAGACAGTCAGAAGGGCAGACATATGGACAGTCAAGCAGTGAGAGAGATTGGCAGGCAGACAGACAAACAGACAGTCAGAAAGGCAGAAATATGGACAGTCAAGCAGTGAGAGAGATTGGCAGGCAGGCAGACAAACAGACAGTCAGAAAGGCAGACATATGGACAGTCAAGCAGTGAGAGAGATTGGCAGGCAGACAGACAAACAGACAGTCAGAAAGGCAGACATATGGACAGTCAAGCAGTGAGAGAGATTGGCAGGCAGACAGACAAACAGACAGTCAGAAAGGCAGACATATGGACAGTCAAGCAGTGAGAGAGATTGGCAGGCAGGCAGACAAACAGACAGTCAGAAAGGCAGACATATGGACAGTCAAGCAGTGAGAGAGAGATTGGCAGGCAGACAGACAAAACAGACAGTCAGAAAAGCAGACATATGGACAGTCAAGCAGTGAGAGAGATTGGCAGGCAGACAGACAAACAGTCAGTCAGAAGGGCAGACATATGGACAGTCAAGCAGTGAGAGAGATTGGCAGGCAGACAGACAAACAGACAGTCAGAAAAGCAGACATATGGACAGTCAAGCAGTGAGAGAGATTGGCAGGCAGACAGACAAACAGTCAGTCAGAAGGGCAGACATATGGACAGTCAAGCAGTGAGAGAGATTGGCAGGCAGACAGACAAACAGACAGTCAGAAAAGCAGACATATGGACAGTCAAGCAGTGAGAGAGATTGGCAGGCAGACAGACAAACAGTCAGTCAGAAGGGCAGACATATGGACAGTCAAGCAGTGAGAGAGATTGGCAGGCAGACAGACAAACAGACAGAAAACCAGATATAAATGCATACCTGAAATAGAGCGTGTTGAGCCTCCTGCCAACTAGAGCATAGCCCAGTCATCGAGACCAATACTGAGGGTGTAGCTGAGCCCAGTCCACTACCGGTACCATTCTTGTCCCCTGCCCAGAGACTGTCATATGCGGCTGTGTCGTGGTCGTGCACATAATTGCCGCTAACGTTCAGCAACAGACTCCAGTTGGTGAAGGGCAGCAGACGGGACAGCTCGCCTCCAACAACACCCATTTCAGCGTTGAGTGTTCAACGTCACTCTCGGCTTCTAATCACCGTCTGCCTTCGTCAAGTATATATCCAGATGGCTATCCACTTCAACAATATATCCACCATGGCTATCCACTTCAACAATATATCCACCATAGCTATCCACTTTAACAATAGGTCAGAGAGTGAGGAAAATGTGATTTGACTTTTTCTAATGAGATGCTTTGCACTTAGAGCCTTTATTCTTGGCCTTGTCACAAAAAAGGCCACTTATATCAATAACAACGAAGCAAACAAAACACTGTGATCAGATAATGTACACGTCATCAGGTTTGAGGTTTGACCAACAGATCAACATCATGGCACACGGGTAGTAACCCTTATGGGTTCTTCTTCTAACTAATTTTTGAGTCCGCAGAAGCTCAGCACAGTGCACAAGCTCTGTAGCACCGGCGAGGATCCTTAAATACTTTGGGTAGATAATTAATTCCAAATTTTGCCCAGGCAGCGTCGTTATACTCCTCTTTTCGATTTCCAACTGCCTAGGGATTTTTTTATGTGTGCAACAATGTACACATGCGTCCGATCTCACTATCCAGAGACCAGGGGCGAACTACTAGAAGGCCGGTCAAAATGGACGTTAGGCAGCGGCACTGTTCGAAACAGAGGCAATTTTTTTGCTTCTACTTGACGGTGGCCGATGCATTTTTGTTCCATTTGTAGACTGGATATAGTTTCGTCGCCCAGCTTCTGAGTTGAATGCATGGCGTGACCCTGTGAGCTACGGATTGCATTTGGAATGTTGTTTCGACTGTGACTAATGTGTTGGTGGGAATTGTAGATTCAGAAAATGGCGCGACGCCTGTCGTCGCAATTTTGGTGGTGCCCGTATGTGATTAAAATTGATCGCGTGGGCAACTGCTGATCTGTTGGCAACTTCTGCTACCATCAATGATGAACTGCAATTCTAATACTGTGATAAACATTCTGTGTGTTTTTCGTTGGCACAGGAGCGGAGCAACGATGGGGTGACCCGTTTGCTATGAAGCTGAAACTAAGACTACCAGACTACCAGACTACTAGACTAGAAGTCCAAGTCCAAGTAAAAAATCCCAGCCCTTACCGGGGATTGAAATCGGAACCTCCAGCACTCGAGGCCGACACCATAACACAAGACCACGCAGCCTCCTATACACTTCATGATCAAACTGAGTGTCGGAAATGCGGAAAATAAACAATTGTAACATGGAAAGAAATCATCAAGGTTGTGTATTATCACCTTTACTTTTCATAATATTTATGGACAATATTAATAAAATAGACATAACACCAACAGATGTCGATAAACAGGAGGACTTCAATGAGCTGCTCTTTGCCGACGATCAATGCATATTCCACAGTGATAGTAAACAGCTGCAAGACCACATGAACCTACTACACGACAGTTGTCTCAAGCATCATATGAAGATCAATACTGAAAAGACAGAAGTCATGAGCATAAGTAGAGAGCAACAGACCATCGACATAAAGATTCTAGATCACAGCCTAAAACAAGTGCAAGAATTTAAATACCTGGGAAGTATCTTTACATCCAATGGTAAAATAGACAGAGAGATCGAAGCAAGAATCCAACAAGCCAACAATGTCGCATACCAGCTTGCCCCAATTTTAAAACACCCTGCTGTCCCAGCTGAGATAAAAAGACAAATTATAAATACAATCTTTATACCGACATTAGGTTATCAATGTCAGACTTGGACATTAACAAAAGAACATGAGAGAAGACTAACCACCTGTGAAATGAGATGTTTGAGAATGGCTGCGAATAAAACCAGAAGAGATCGAGTGAGAAACGATGTGATTACAAGAACTATTGGAACCATACCCATCGTTAAATTTATTGAGAAGCAAAGAATGAAATGGTTTGGTCACCTAATGAGAATGGAACCAACGATGCCAGCATCAAGAGCATACAACATGAAAATCGAAACAACAAGAGGCAGGGGAAGACCAAGAAGAAGATGGATTGAAGGAGTCACGGACAACTTAAGACTTCATAACATCACGGCATATGAAGCGACTGAGCGCGCCCTGGCTCGGTTGCCGATCATCTGATAGACTGCGACGCCTAGCGGCACAAGCAGATTTTGACAAAAGAAGAAGAAGAAGAAAGAAAGAAATCATAGTTATACTGGAAAGCCTAGAAAGGTAATCACTTGGATACATTTGATGAGATCATTGATAAGCTGTCAAAATGACGACACAGGCATCTGAAGACATCTCACTGTCTCTAAAACACGATGACTTATGTCTGATCTAGATTATATATCCTCACCATCAGATATTACTTTGCACAATAATGTATTAGTCTTTTGCATTTTCACAATAATGGACACAATTGGATGACACAAGTTGAAAGGTTATTGACTCAGTTTAGTTCACTTTGTAATATCACACAGACAGGCAGGATTTACTGGAGGCAAACGGGGGCTTTAATATACTGCGTGTTGTTGAAAACCTTTGGCAGGAACGATTCGGCTGCAGAGAGAAAACACAATAAAACATTGTGTATGCAGGAAATACTGACAGACACATTACATTAAAGTGTTACTAACATGTTTAGTTAGTTATTTAGTTTTAACAGTCATGGTAGGCGGAACTAGCCTTCGCCATCATATCACTATCATCATAAGTATCATCATCAACATCCTCATCATTATCATCAAGTATTGGCTTGTCACTTCATTCCACTCTTTCACGTTCACCATTACAAGTGGAGGGTTGTGACCAGGTTTACTGACAAGCTCCTGTCTGCGCCGTGTCGGACTGACATGTCCAAATTCAGCAACAAAACAAACGAACTAAAACAGTACTAACCGCTCGCAATAGTCCAGGTACGTGAAGAAAAGATAAGTCAACGCACAATAAAATGCCAAATTGTTTTTCTTCGCAATCGGTATGGTCATCTGACACAGACAGAGACTATCATTATGAAACAAAGATAATATTGTGACGAATGCCGATGCAAAAACCAATTATTTATATTCTTTAAAAATACCGGAAAAAAATACCGGAAAAAATACCGTACCTGTAATAATTCATGGAGAAAAATATCCGGCTAAATACTCGGGCAAATATCAAAGCTAGCTTGGCATCGTGTACAGGAGGTTGGAGAAGTAGCCCCATCGTTTGATGGCTGTTTGGTTTTACTAGTCAATTTAAGGTTCACTAGTTTGCCATTGCTCCCTGCATACCGTTTGTCATAAAAAAATAAAAAAGTGACCTGCAGTTGGAGTGGAAAATGGTATATCGGAATTACGAAAGGTGTTTGCAACGGCTAAGTGACAGGCATGGACAAATATAATTATCATTATTACCTACAAGAAAACACACGCACAATGCGGTGACTTGACTACAAGCCAGGAAAAGCTTTCCAATACATACGGACAGAAAATAATCCATTACGCCAGCCAGTCTCTACAAGGCTGACGTCAACTCTGAGGCCGGGATAACAAGCGGGTTGTCTAGATCGGGGTTGGCGTGAGCTGGCCACGTCAGGGAGCTGGCTCGTGGCGTTACCTGCGACATGCTTGGGTCATCGAGATCGGGGTTGGCGTGAGCTGGCCACGTCAGGGGGCTGGCTCGTGGCGTTACCTGCGACATGCTTGGGTCATCGAGATCGGGGTTAACCATAAACTTTCCTGCTAGCTCAAACTTCATAAACATCTTGTATCTATTGATCACTACGGTCAGTTCCTCAAGTTATGCACAACTTTAAAAGTCTACAACTCAGTCACCGTTCGGTATAAATTGTAAAATTGTGCACACAGCCTGTTTATGATCATGTTTTGTAATAATGTAAATAAATGTCTAGGCTTTAATTTGCATAATTGAAGGTTTATTTTTTTTTTTTTTTAAATAGAAAGCAAACAATTAGCTTGCTTACAGTTAATTGATGGAGGCAAATAGTTAGACAGTCCTGCAAGGTGCTCTTTTTCTAAATACTGGACTGAATAAGTCATGTACTGTCATAATCTCATGGACATAATTATAACTTCAGTCCGGAAAGCCAAAATAAAATCGTCTCAGTCTTTTTATGCTCAGTGGCCAGGTTTTTCTCACACACACAAAAAATTCTGTTTAGAAAGTGGGTGAATAAACATCCCATTTCACGCCTTTTGAGCGCATAGGGCATAGGATAAGAGCATCCATATTTCTATAGAACAATCAGCACGAGGTTGGTAATGCGGCTAACATTAGGCCGGCCGTACATCCTAGTAAGCAGTTTAGGCTGGGTCGACCTGCGACGCCCCATACCATGAGATTAATCCACGCAGCAAGCAGTGGGTTTTGATCGCGGTACGTTGGAATTATTAGTCGGACTTGCAACGCCTAAGCCACGGACGCCGCTCCATTTAAAACACCTACAAATAAGACAATAAACAAAAGCAGACAAATATGCCTCACCCATTGCTGAGAAAATCACGGGACACAAGAAGTAAACAACGAATGACTGCACGATGTATCGATTGTGTGCCTGACGCATGTGCGGTTGTCCAGACCTGCATGCAGATATTAATCTAATCTCCATCGGTTCATGGGCCTGGAGCAGATGTCAAGATTGAAGACTTCAGATGTTGGCGGTCTCTCCTGTCGAGCACTTGATGGGAATACGGTAAACACGAAGGGATTTTGATTGTTCGGGAGACAAGAGAGGGCCTCGTGGCTTTAGGGATGAGTCCTGTCTGCCTCATGGAGAAATAATATACATGGACACAAACGTTTATACAGGTGTAGGCAGACAGGTTTATACAGGTGTAGTCAGACAGGTTTATACAAGTGGAGGCAGACAGGTTTATACAAGTGGAGCCAGACAGGTTTATACAGGTGTAGTCAGACAGGTTTATACAAGTGGAGGCAGACAGGTTTATACAGGTGGAGGCAGACAGGTTTATACAAGTGGAGGCAGACAGGTTTATACAGGTGTAGTCAGACAGGTTTATACAAGTGGAGGCAGACAGGTTTATACAGGTGGAGGCAGACAGGTTTATACAGGTGTAGTCAGACAGGTTTATACAGGTGTAGTCAGACAGGTTTATACAAGTGGAGGCAGACAGGTTTATACAAGTGGAGCCAGACAGGTTTATACAGGTGTAGTCAGACAGGTTTATACAAGTGGAGGCAGACAGGTTTATACAGGTGGAGGCAGACAGGTTTATACAGGTGTAGTCAGACAGGTTTATACAAGTGGAGGCAGACAGGTTTATACAGGTGTAGTCAGACAGGTTTATACAAGTGGAGGCAGACAGGTTTATACAGGTGGAGGCAGACAGGTTTATACAGGTGTAGTCAGACAGGTTTATACAGGTGTAGTCAGACAGGTTTATACAGGTGGAGGCAGACATGTGTATACAGGTGTAGTCAGAAAGGTTTATACAGGTGTAGTCAGACAGGTTTACACCGGTGTAGTCAGACATCTTTATACAGGTGTAGTCAGACAGGATTATACAGGTGTAGTCAGACAGGTTTATACATTTATAGTCAGACATCTTTATACAGGTGTAGTGAGGCAGGTTTATACAGGTGTAGTCAGACATCTTTATACAGATGTAGTCAGGCAGGTTTATACAGGTATAGTCAGACATCTTTATACAGGTTTAGTCAGACAGGTTTATACACGTAAAGTCAGACATCTTTATACAGGTTTAGTCAGGCAGGTTTATACAGGTGTAGTCAGACAGGTTTATACGGATGTAGCCAGACAGATTTATACAGGTGTAGTCAGACAGGTTTACACAGATATAGTCAGACATCTTTATACAGGTATTGTCAGACATCTCTATACAGGTATTGTCAGACATCTTTATACAGGTATTGTCAGACATCTTTATAGAGGTATTGTCAGACATCTTTATACAGGTATTGTCAGACATATTTATACAGGTTTAGTCAGACATCTTTATACAGGTGTAGCCAGATAGGTTTATACAGGTATAGCCAGACATCTTTATACAGGTGTAGCCAGACAGGTTTACACAGGTATAGTCAGATATCTCTACACAGGTGTAGTCAGACAGGTTTATACAGGTGTAGTCAGACATCTTTATACAGGTGTCGTCAGAAAGGTTTATACAGGTGTCGTCAGAAAGGTTTATACAGGTATAGTCAGACAGGTTTATACAGGTGTAGTCAGACAGGTTTATACAGGTGTAGTCAGACAGGTTTATACAGGTGTCGCCAGACAGGTTTACACAGGTTAGTTAGTTAGTTAGTCGACATATTATCCTCATTGCACGTCGAGCCACTCAGTCCATAAGTAATCAGATCCCCTCCTCGGTAAATCCCGCAGCGTGTAGCGGCTAACAGCACCAGTTTGTGATAATTTATTCTTCTTCTTTGGCTACCAGCGTAGTGTTCTTGTTTGGCGACAACCCGTTTAACATGTTGTTCTTGCAGTCTGACCAAGGTTGCAGATTCACAGTTCTCAGTTGGTTCATGCAAACGTCTTAATCTCTTAGAGCATTCAGTATATCTGCCTGGTGCATGCCTTGTCCGGCTTTCACAGTAGCCTAACCTGCAAGCCTATCAGCTTGCTCGTTTCCTTGTACCCCTACATCTCCTGGCACAAAAAAGAATCTAATTCTTGTCAGCCGTGAATTCTGTAGAGCCACCAACCACTGCCTTCGGACCCAGTCCGTCTCTATCTTCCTGAGCATACTCATTGAGTCACTGAGAAAGCATGCCCCAGTGAAAGTCTGGGTCTCTAGCCATGTTACTGTTTTAGTCACAGCCATGACCTCCATAGTCAGACTACTTGTAGTTACGGCAAAAGCTAGAAAATCTTTCTTCACAACTCTGCCTCCAAACTGAGCCGTGAAAGCCCACGAGCTTCTAACGTGGCGGATTACAGAACCATCTGTGTAAATGACAGCGTCACCCTCTAGAGCGTTCTCGAAAATCAAGGCTTAAACTCTTGCTTCCACAGCAGTCGGACTCTGTTCTGCATTTTCTGTCTGGTTGGATGCAAACATAAAAAGATGTACAGCACTCTGAAGGCACTTGCACCCACTCCTCGCCTGGTTCTATGTGCTCAAGTGAACATACCTGTAAAAACAATGTCATCTGCTTCACCCATCCACGACCTCCATCTGTATAACCTGCTGCCTTTCGTCATTTTAATTTGACCATGTAATGGGTGTTGGTAGGCGTCTGTGGCTTAGGCATTGCCAACGCGCTTCGTAATGTCGGGGTGCCGGGTTTGATCCCTGCTGCGGACGGTTTCTCTTGCGATGGTTTCAAATGTGGTACCAAGAGCCGACCGTCCAGTAAGCAATGGCAAACAACTGGACGTAAATTTGTCTAGAAAAACCACAACAGCCAGAAAGTGCTGGCGTTGGTTCTGCAACGTCCTGTAAAGGATACACAACTAATTTTTTTAAAAATGGATGTGGCGTGCCCGAATGGACTGAGGTGGGCACGAGATCGGGAAATTGGTATTCTGTCTTCCATAGTTTAACAAATCGAGAAGGTAGGGCATAGCCCTGTATCTCTTGTACACCCAAGTATAAAGCGCATAGCCTCGTTCCTTTTCTTTTATATCCTTTCCATTTGCTTCTGTCTGAGAGTCAGGATCGCCATCGCGTATTCAAAAAGATACAGGTGGAGGCAGACAGGTTTGTACAAGTGGAGGCAGACAGGTTTGTACAAGTGGAGGCAGACAGGTTTTTACAGGTGGAGGCAGACAGGTTTGTACAAGTGGAGGCAGACAGGTTTTTACAGGTGGAGGCAGACAGTAGTGGAGGCAGACAGGTTTTTACAGGCGGAGGTACAAGTGTTAGGCAGACAGGTTTATACAGGTGGAGGCAGACAGGTTTTTACAGGTGGAGGCAGACAGGTTTGTACAAGTGGAGGCAGACAGGTTTGTACAAGTGAAGGCAGACAGGTTTGTACAAGTGGAGGCAGACAGGTTTGTACAAGTGGAGGCAGACAGGTTTTTACAGGTGGAGGCAGACAGGTTTGTACAAGTGGAGGCAGACAGGTTTATACAGGTGGAGGCAGACAGGTTTTTACAGGTGGAGGCAGACAGGTTTATACAGGTGGAGGCAGACAGGTTTATACAGGTGGAGGCAGAAAGGTTTATACAGGAGGCAGATAGATACAGGTTTATACAGGTGGGAGGCAGACAGGTTTATACAGGGGGAGGCAGACAGGTTTATACAGGTGGAGGCAGACAGGTTTATACAGGTGGAGACAGACAGGTTTTTACAGGGGGAGGCAGACAGGTTTATACAGGTGGAGGCAGACAGGTTTATACAGGGGGAGGCAGACAGGTTTATACAGGGGGAGGCAGACAGGTTTATACAGGGGAGGCAGACAGGTTTATACAGGGGGAGGCAGACAGGTTTATACAAGTGGAGGCAGACAGGTTTATACAGTTGGAGGCAGACAGGTTTATACAGGTGGAGGCAGACAGGTTTATACAGGTGGAGGCAGACAGGTTTATACAGGTGGAGGCAGACAGGTTTATACAGGTGGAGGCAGACAGGTTTATACAGGTGGAGGCAGATAGGTTTATACAGGGGGAGGCAGATAGGTTTATACAGTTGGAGGCAGACATGTTTTTACAGGTGGAATCAGACAGGTTTTTACAGGTGGAGGCAGACTGGTTTATAGAGGTGGAGGCAGACAGGTTTATACAGGTAGAGGCAGACAGGTTTTTACAGGTGGAGGCAGACAGGTTTATACAGGTGGAGGCAGACAGGTTTATACAGGTGGAGGCAGACAGGTTTATACAGGTGGAGGCAGACAGGTTTTTACAGGTGGAGGCAGACAGGTTTATACAGGTGGAGGCAGACAGGTTTATACAGGTGGAGGCAGACAGGTTTATACAGGTGGAGGCAGACAGGTTTATACAGGTGGAGGCAGACAGGTTTATACAGGTGGAGGCAGACAGGTTTATACAGGTGGAGGCAGACAGATACAAGTGGAGGCAGACAGGTTTATACAAGTGGAGATAGATAGACAGGTTTATACAATAGTGGAGGCAGACAGGTTTATACAGGTGGAGGCAGACAGGTTTATACAGGTGGAGATAGCAGACAGGTTTATACAAGTGGATAGCAGACAGGTTTTACAGGTGAGTGGATAGAGATAGACAGGTTTATACAGGTAGGCAGATAGGTTTATACAGGATAGGCAGAGATACAGGTTTATACAAGTGGAGGCAGACAGGTTTATACAGGTGGAGGCAGACAGGTTTATACAGGTGGAGGCAGACAGGTTTATACAGGGAGATAGACAGGTTTATACAGGTGGAGGCAGACAGGTTTATACAGGTGGAGGCAGACAGGTTTATATACAGATGGAGGCAGACAGGTTTTTACAGGTGGAGGCAGACAGGTTTATATAGAGTGGAGGCAGACAGGTTTTATACAGGTGGAGGCAGACAGGTTTTATACAGGTGGAGGCAGACAGGTTTATACAGGTGGAGGCAGACAGGTTTTATAACAGGTGGAGGCAGACAGGTTTATACAGGTGGAGGGAGGCAGACAGGTTTATACAGGTGGAGGCAGACAGGTTTATACAGGTGGAGGCAGACAGGTTTATACAGGTGGAGGCAGACAGGTTTATACAGGTGGAGGCAGACAG
>CAJHNH020002851.1:15000-91700 GCA_905116865.2 Candidula unifasciata | reverse complement strand
TGTTTGAAATAGATGGACAAAGAGTTTAAAGGGACATCGTGTGGTTATTTTTTCAGTGATCTTTTGTTCTATTTTTATCGGGGGAAAAACTTCACCCCTGGCTTTTTAACAAGGGGGGACAGGGACAGGGGAAACTTTGCAATAAAAATCATTTTTCGACGGGGTGATCCCCTGTATTTGGGCCCCACTTCCGCCGCCAGGGGCATATCCCTTTCATTGCACCTTGAATTTTTTAGAGGACCAAAATGCTTAGATTTTCCTAGAATATCTCACCCGTAGAGCAAAGGGGCAAACGCAGGTTAATTTTTGGTTTACCATTCCTCTTTGCCTCCCCCCCCCCTGTTTTTGGTTCTGGCGCCCACCCAAAACTACTTGGTTGCAGTTTGGTCAGGGTTGCCGATTAGTCATCACGGTTTTTGGGTTTCATTTCCTCCACCCTTCATCATCATCCATCGGTAGCGGTCCTTTTTTGCAAAACGTCGCTCTCATCACGGTCTGCCTGAAAGAAACTTGGTCTCTCACCAGCTTTCCCATCTCGTGTACTTTCATATCGAAGGAGTCACTTATATCCTGTGCCCATCTTTTTTTTTTTTTGGTTACATTTCTCCTTGTGTTTTCTGCATATATATTGAATATGCGTAGTGAGAGAATGCAACCTTAAACTCATCTATGCTCATCGAACCAGTCCGATGTTTCGGCGGCTGCTCTAATGGCTGTTTGTTGTTCTTGATATAGGTTCACTAAATGTACTGGAAATCCCCTACTTCCCGTGAGACTCTACAATTTATGATGTTGGACGCAATTAGAGACCTTGCTATAATCTTTGAAACAAGCGTGGAGATCTGCGTTGTAATTCTCTATATTTTTGATAGATTGTTACCACCATTAAAAGTTCTGAGGTAACTCAGGATTCTTACTACCATGTCTAGCCACCTGCATACGTTAAACAGCAAAGTCGAGAGGATTTGACTATATTGCAACCACAGTTTATATACCATATTACATTCAGGTCTCTCTTCTCTCTCTCTCTCTCTCTATAAATATATATATACTATACTATTTATATAGTAGATATATATAGTATCATAATATTACTATATATCCCCAGATCGGACTAGCAGCCTGCCGAAAGAGTCTCAGTCGCACAGAGCACGAACTCCGCTGCTTCAAAGACGATCGCCAGGGATCGCCGTAAAAATTGCACTCGTGAACTGAACGGCGAAGCCGTAAAACGAACCCACGACTTTCAGAGCGCGAGGCAAACGGCTTGGCCACAGAGACCCCCCGAAACACGCTTGTGCTTCGTGTAGCTCATATTGTAGTTTTCTTTCAGACCTCTTCGTGATAATTAGTAACAGGATTTTGCTAGCTTGACTTATCACAGCGATGGTGCAGCAGTTGGAGCATAGTTTTCAGATTTCGATTCTTTGTGAGAGGGTTCAGATTGTTCTTTTCCGCGCTTTAGGCCAAATGTCGCTGTTCCAGATCTTCGTGCACAAGGCATGGCAGATTCGGACACTGGCTTCTCTTCCTGCCTGAATTATTTCTGTTGGTATTACGTCCAGTTGACTTTCCTCTTTTCAGACTATGATTTACCACCATTGTCAGATTATTTATTGTCACAACAGTGCCTCAGTTGTCCTTTATTGTAATACTGTACTACTTGCTTTTATAAAGGGAATTTAATACACTTTACCCAACATTGCAATCCAGCACAAGCATTTGTTTGCAGTTTGTGGTTTTACTAAGCAATTTTACATCGGTAGTTTGCCATTGCTCGCTATACAATTAAATTATTTATTTACTTTACCAGTGCCCCCCCCCCCGAAACACACACACTCGTGCGCGCACGCACACACACACATATATATATATATATCTATATATATATAAATCAATGTTTGTGTGTTTGTTTGCCCCTTATAGACTCGGAAACTACTGAACCGATTTAGCTGAAATTTTCAGGATATGTTTGTTTTGATACTGTATGTTGAACCATCATGGTTTAAAATTCAACCTGTCACTGTTAGAGATAGGTGACCACAATTTAAGCCATAATATTCTAAACTAATATTTATAATTTTAGTGATTCCTTATTATAGCCACGTTAGTATATTGCGCATGCGCCGTAGTCAGAAGCAAGGCTTCTCACCATTCGCCGGGAGTTACGTGCAGCCAACGCCTTCTCTAATACATAGAGTAGGTCGTGGTACAGCAAACCAAGGACTATCTCTATATTTGCACAATAACCATATAAACACGATTTCTATTTTCTGTTTTTTTGTTCTAATCAAACCTTCGAGGGGGAAAAGGGGGGGGGGGCGTGGGGGTCATCAAGGACTATTTTGACGTCGGCGCAGACATTGACTGCGACATTAACTTCATTAACCGTGTTAGACACGTGCGATTTCTATTGTTTGTGCCGTTTCATTATATATCTGGAGTATCTGTCTACGAGAAAACAATTGCCTGCGGTTTTGAGTTGTGTTATAATCGGGACACAGTAGTAGGGACACACATCTCTAATAGTTAAGTTCTCTTTTCGTTGTTCCGATTAAGTGGCTACTTGGTCGAATGGTTGGAACACTGAGTTCCTGTGCAGGAGACCAGGGTACAAATCCGCAGTAGTTAATTTTTTTTTACCCCGGACTAAAATAATATCCTCATCTGCTCTGTCGTGGTGACAGCACTAGCCATGTTTGCCATTAATACTTTAAAAAAAAAAAAAAAAAAAAAAGACAAGTAAATGGGTAAACCATTTGATAATTAAATTTGACCATTTCGCATACTTATGATTGCATTTTTAAACTTTCCGATTGCATGGTTATGCTGAAATTTCATAGATTACCATTTATTTTCATTTAGATTTAGTTATTTCATCTGCGTTGGAATTTTAAGCTGTGCTGTTTACCATGGCGTTCATTTCCTAATTATGGTGGGTTTTTTTTCCTGTGTTCATTTGCTTTTCAAGTGTTGTTTTTTTCTCCCATCTACTTCAATGAGGGAAAGAGTTGTCGGTGCTTAACCATAGACTTTTAAGGCTGTTCAATCTTTGCATTGCCAATACCGACATTACCTGGAGAAAATATCCAAACGATGCCATCTCCCCAGGACCTCGGAAATAATGCTTGCCACTCTGCACGAAGCATGTCTGTTTTCACCTTTCTCAACATGCTCTGTGAGTCAGTTACAATCACGACATGTGTGTACAGCTGATTCTCAAGCCGACGGAAGACAGAAGAGACTGCCTCCAATTCCATTCTCAAACTAGACGTTGTGATTTCAAATGCAAGACTTTGCTGCACTAGACGACGTCCATTCGCCTTTGCTATGAAACCCCATGCACTTCGTCTGCCTCTCAACACAGAGCCATCTGTATAGATTATGTATGTATGTTGATGTATGTGTATATGAATGTATTTATGTTTATGTAGCTGTGTAAGTATGTATGTGTGTGTATGTATGCAAGTATGTATGTATGATCGATTTGATTTGATTCAAGAACAGACATCACAGACTTCGGGGCATTTCCATAAGCGCTCCTTTCCCATCTTCAGCAGTCAGCGAAGAGTTCCGATACTAATGGTGCCAGTAGCATTCTGATTAAATGTCTGTCTTGTCTTTCCTCTGAACCTAGAGCATCTGCCAGAACCTCTCGTCACTCCCAACTGCATCAATCTCACCACACTGTGGTGATCCATCTGCTCCTCCGAACTGTACAAGCTCTCCCATAAGGCACTAACCACGTCTGCCTTATCATGCATCAGTATTCCACCAAGCTGTGCAGAGCCAGCCAGTCTGTCCTTCTGTTCATTGCCCAACATACTGGCATGCCCTGGTGAAAAAATCCATACGATACTCCTCACCCGTGTCTTCCGCAGCGAGGCATGCCACTCTGCACGAAGCATACCTGTCCTGATCTTCCTCAGCATGCTTTCTGAGTCAGTTAAAATCACGATGTGTGTGTCGTGTTCTCTAGCCAGCGGAAAGCTGCAGTGACCGCCTCCACCTCCAGTCTTAAGCTGGATGTTGTGGCATCATATGCTAGGCTCTCCTGCACCAAACGTCGACCATTAACTTTTGCTAAGAAACCCCAAGTACTTCTTTTGCCTCTTGACACTGAACCGTCTGTGTAAATGATCAAATCTTCTGAGCGAGCAGCGCAGCAGTTATAGAATCATAACTCTGCAAAATGTGTAAGGCAAATTGCTGGAAAATATTGTGGTGAAGAAAGTGATGTTAGACTTAGAAAGAATGGGCATGCTACCGGATACCATTGGCAGCTATATGCCATAGAGGCAACATGAGACAATGCTGGAGCGTTCGCGTATGATGTGTATGAAGAATTTCAACGAAGGCAAGTAACAGTCGAACAATCTTGAAGATGTCTATAACAGCGTTGACTTCACATATTCTATGCAGTGTGTGATGGACTTTGGTGTGAACCCGTGGTTAGCTAATTGGATGGGGGCATTATTGTTGGGGAAAAACAGTGGTATTTTGTTTGGGAACATGGAGATCAGATCAAATACGCATTTGCCCAAGCCTTCTCCAGGGATCACCATTGTCACCTGTCTTGTTTAACATACACAGTAGAACCTCGCTTAACGGGCACCTCTCATAACGAGTAATTTGCATAACGAGCAAAACTAATTGTAAAAAAATGACTTGCTTAACGAGCGACGTTTCGCATAACGAGTGTCGAGGAAAGGGACAGTCCCGGATTGTGCGCATGTTACATCAGTCTATGATTAGCACTCGTTTCAGTAGCATCGTAGAGTCGCTTGTGATCACACATTTTCTCAAACTTGTGTTATATTGTGATATATGTACATGAATCCTCCAGGCCTACAAGATGACATCTTTGAAGAATTTAAGTTCATCAAAATCCAGTTTCTGCTTCCCACCACCACTCCGTTACTCCAGCCCATGGACCAGCAAGTTATTTCTAAATTTAAGAAGCTCTACACTAAAGCACTCTTCGAGCATTGTTTTCAGGTGACTGAAGGGACCAACCTCACTCTCAAAGAGTTTTGGAAAACCGACTTCCACATCGTTGCCTACCACAAGATGATCGACAAGACGGGGAAAGTGGTTACCAAGAGAACCCTAACTTCTGCTTGGAAGAAGCTTTGGCCGGAGAGCATTGTCGATTTTTGACTTTGAGGGGTACGAGACAGTACCCAGTTAGAACAATGAGGTAAATGATTGGGCTGACATCGGTAAAGTCTAGACTGTCACTGGCGCAAGCTAAGGCCGGCTCTACTTGGAACGGCACCATAAAATGGCGGCCGTAATATGATGCCGTACGAAAGAGAGCTAAATTGGCCACATTTTGGCCATAAAATATCCAAAAATATCCGAATGGGGCCCAGTTCTATTAAAAATATATATGCCGTCTCCGTACAACGAAACAAATGCTCTAACAGGGTCTCGGCGATATGTTACTTGCGGACCTGCTTCTGCGAGTGTGCCTCACCGCCGACAGTATCCTCCGCACCGCTAAGCGCGGCGCGGATGGAGACTAAACTAGATGGCTGGGACTCACGAGCGGCAGCTACCGCATCTCCTGCAACTTCCTCCAATTACTTTACTCGTAAGTCCCAGGAACCTAGTTTAGACCCCCCCCCCCCATCCGCGCCGCGCGTAGCGGCGCGTGAGATAAGCTCGGCGATAAGTTTATCGCGTTTGGCGCATGCCGACAAGTCTGACATCTACCGCTGCTAAATCCTCCAATCGGAAGAACACAGTATTGCTAATCGGCTTTCATCGCCTGTAATGTCTCGAAATTGGTCAACGGTCGCTAATATCGTCTGCTAGTATCGTCTGCAGAAACGCTCGAAATTGTTGTCAACGGTCGGTATTTATCGTCTGCTACTACCGTGTGCAATGTTGATATTGATTGTCAAGTAATCCTAGGTTTGCCGCGAATTGTTCCTTGGCAGAAAGTCCGTATTTTTAGATACGCCTGAACACCGTTCGGATATTTTTGGATATTTTATGGCCAGAATGTGGCATCATATTACGGCCGCCAGTTTATGGTGCCGTTCCAAGTAGAGCCCTAAGGCCTATATGCGAGTTACCAGTGATGAGAGGCATCCGCTGTATGGTAATTTAAACTATCTAACAAAAGAGGAAAGTCATGGATGGCACAAGCTGAAGATACCATCGAAACGGCGGCCTCAGTCAAGCAACTATACAGGGGGCAGGAATGGATCAACACCCACAACAGCAGTTTCCATAAGGTCATTATCACGACAGGAAAAGAATGTAGAGAGTGGTGTAACGGTATGGCAGAATTAGAGGTACAACAACTGATAGATGGAAAGGCTGGACTAGATGATGCAGTAGTGTACACCGATGGTTCTGTTCATCGTGATGTAAGATCTGGCAGGGGATTTTCAGTTAGAATAAAGAGAAAAATTGTGGCAGAACAAAATGGAGCTTTTTTTCTTTTATCTACAACAATCACTGCAGCTCTGAAGTGGATAGCAGAAAACAAAGTTCCTAGAGGAATTGTTGTGTTTGATTCTCAGTTGGCATTGCGGAAGGTTCAAAATGGACTAATGTGGCATGAGTGGATACCATGCATCAGTACGCCAACATTGCAGTGAAATCACGTGGATATATTGTCCGGAATATGCAGGAGTGTGAGAGAATGAAAGAGCGGATTTTCTGGATACAAAAGCGAAAGCTACGGTAACACTCGTATTGGGAAAGGGAGATATTCTGAAGAACATATATGAACGACGTTTGGCAAAAGACAGATTAGATGAAATAACATGGACAAGAATGTGTGAACGAGGTGTTAAGTGTGGATCTAGCAAGGAGGGACGGATGAGAGGAAGAGGTCGGCGCGTATCTGATCAGTGTGCTACAGGAACAGTTAGCATCTATACCTTATGCCATATACTGCAGGAGATGGAGCATCTATGGGTAAGTCCGGTGTGCTATAATGACGATTCTTAAATCAGTAATCGGTGATGTCAGCAGCATGGCCCGTCAGCTTCAGCCGGTCTTGGCTAGGGCATATTGCGAAAATGTCAGATGACAGAGAGGTAAAAACTGTATACACTAGGAACCTGAATGATCGTAGACCACGAGGCAGACCAAGAAGACGATGGAGAGATAATGTCCAGACAGACCTGCAAACGCGTGGTGTTACCAACTGAAAAGAGAATGCCAGCCAGAGAGATGAATGGAGGATGGCGATATATGCGGCAATGAACCTCAAGGGCCCGGAATGCTGAAAAAGAAGAAGAAGAAGAAGAAGAAGAATATACGCAAGCTAGTATTTTCCTGTTCACTGTTCTATAATGCAGTCGCTATCCACATTCTAACCTTAGCTACATTTTCTACTTGCTTTGCATATCTCTGATTCCCACCCATCCACCAGTACCTGAGCCCACAGCCTTACGATCAACAAGCGAGCCTCTAACCCTACACCACAGCGACTCCCGTGATGGGTTATTGTAATCACCTGCGACATTAGGAAACTCGTGCAGGCCTCTCAGCCAGCGTGCTCACGAATTCAAATCTTTTCCCACGAGCGCACAAATTGATTGCCAACGGAGAATGCCGAAAGTTTCCGAAGTTGCTCCGACAAACCTCGGGTGTTTCCGTTCTTTGAAATGCATAATATCCAGCTGCATCATGGGAGTTTTGGGGGCAGACCGGTTACTAACAGCTTGATGACCTACTAAATGCCAACAACGCTTTCAGCAGGCTGGAAAACACAGGGATTAGCTGTTCTTTAAGTCACACTAGCTTTGATTTAGGCATCCAGGTAAGTTTTTCCATAGATTTTCCGTATTTGTTGTGGATAAACTCATGTCTACGGGCGATAACTACAACCCCTAGTGCTCTTCCCAAGTTGTCCTTCTCGTAGCTAGCAACATGGCGAAGATTATGTGCCCTTGGAACAAGGGGGACAATTTCTTGTCCATCCCAGTTGTGTCGGGGCAGGAATTACGGAATCTTATTACGGATGATTCGATGTTCATATCAAAGCTTTACATGAAGGAACAGTCCGTGCCTAGTAGCCACAATGAGTGCATTCTTTCAACAAGCAAAAGCCTACAAATGGCGACCGGAAAGATGGCCGACAAGGCATCTGTTAAAAAAAAAAAACGAATTTATCGACTTGTTCTAGATTCCTCAGTATGGGGTAGATGAATAGTAGTTGAAGTAGAAACTGAAGCGTAGCCAGAGGGTAGTTTCACAGGATCGTTTTTTGCAAAAGGGAAAGTCGGATTACTCCGGATGCTTCGCACTTTATACTTTATTGTAAAATTATAGTATATAATATAAGTATACAGATTGAGGATGAGACTGAGGTGGGGGAAATGAAAACACGACCAACTAAGGCTAGGACTAGGAATCAGCTTGTTACTCATTAAAATGATGGTGTTGTGCCTCACTTAAATCAACTTACTGGTGATGAGATACAATAAATAAATTAATCTAGCCTGTTTCTTCTGTAAGTATATAAATAATTAGATTCCTCATTTCAAACTAAAACTATGCTATAACTATATATATAGGATAGGAGGCAAAAATTAGAATGAGTGAGTATGATAAGATGAGGTTATATTAAATACAGTTGAATCATATCATATCATAATATTTGTATAATAAAAAAATTAATGGGTACTCCTGTCAAATCCGGACGAAGACTAAAAAGCCTTGGACGACTTAGTCAGAGTTCTCTCCCGTGGCCGCACTCCAAACAGTAATCGGAAAAGCCACAACGAAACAAAGAAGACAGTGACGTCGACATCAGGGCTGCCAATGCTTGGTTGTTTCCCCCAGATCTGGTTTTTTTTCGACGCTGCAGGACAAATCTGGTTTTTTTTGGGTGTGTTTTGTTAGTTGGTTTTTGCCGATTTGTATGCTTTACTGATCGATAAATTTGCGTGGTTAGGGGTAGGGGTTAGGGCTAGAGAGTAGAATTAGGATTAGGGTTAGCGGTAGGGTTAAGTTTAGCGTTATATTTGACAATTTTGACGCCGGAGTTCCCTATAATCGCGCACAGTCCCATACACACACAAACAATCGAGGGCCTCTGGATGCTAATCAAACGCACAATTCGCCAACGATTGAGGGCACCAGCCGCACGCTATTGGCGTCATATTTGTCAGAGTTTCAGTGGCGCCACTCCCACAAACATCTGATTGTCGGCCAGTATTTCGAAATCCTACGTCAAAATTTTCACATCTAACCCTAACCCTAACCCTACCCCTAACCCTAACCCTACCCCTAACCCTACCCCTAACCCTAACCCGACCCCTAACCCTACCCCTAACCCTACCCCTACCCCTAACCCTACCCCTAACCCTAACCCTACCCCTAACCCTAACCCTACCCCTAACCCTAACCCTACCCCTAACTCTAACCCAACAACCGCATGATGATGACTACACAACCATTCACAATGCCTCACGAAACCGTACGCAGCCCTACACGCAACCGCAGGATGATAGGTAAGTGTGTCGTTTATTTCGTTTGTTTTCCGATTACTGTTCGGAGTGCGGCCAAGGGAGAGAACTCTGACTAACTCGTCCACGGCTGTTTATTCTTCGTCCGGATTTGACAGGAGAGCCAATTAATGTTATGTTTATCGCAGATGAAAACGATATTTAGAAATGACACTTAAACAGTAATTTTGAAGTAACTACTTCCAGCTAGTGTGCACATCATATATATTTAATTATGGCTATCCTCCGAATAACGGGCACTAAAGATGGCGGCCGCAAAATATCCTTACGAGCCTCAGTCACGTGTCAATTGCGCACTTCCTGCGACTTAATTTGCGGTTTTCCAGTGGTTTTCCGCCGACTACCGCCACCGCCACGAGTCCCCCACGCCGTGTGAGCGGCGTGGATTGGGGCTAAACTAGATGGCTAGGACTCACGAGCAGCAGCTTCCGCATCTCCTGCAGTTTTGCTCGTGAGTCCTAGCCATCTAGTTTAGCCCCAATCCATGCCGCGTGAGCAGCATGGGGGAACTCGCGGCGGTGGCGGTAGTCGCCGGAAAACCACAAATTAAGTCGCCGGAAGTGCGCAATCGACACGTGACTGAGGCTCGTAAGGATATTTTGCAGCCGCCATCTTTAGTGCCCATTATTTGGAGGATAGCCTTAATTACTATTATTTTGTAAACTTTTTTCCTACTCTGTTAATTTAAATTTCAAATAGTACTAGTAGCCGTATTGTATTCTGATAACAGCTGTTGTCTTTCCTTGTTAAAAATGTATTGTGTTGTGGTCAAGATCGTTGTCATCTTCAGCATTCTGAGCTGTTTAGATTCACAGCTGCAGATATCCCCCACTACCATTCACCTTTGTGACTGGCCTTCTCTTTCCAGCAGGTGATTCCAAGTGTCTCTGCTTGTCCCATGGTCTCCTCCTGTTTTGTGCTTGCAGTTTTGTCTCTTTGCTGTATGGCATTCTCTCTGTATGCCCCAATCATTGCAGTATATAAGCCCTCATGATGCTAGTAATTAGTGGGGTATAACAAGATTTCCTCTGTTTTCACCTGTGTGTATTTTTGATGAGTCTAAAGATTCATCATAAGACTGTTCTCAAAATGTTGTAATAAGACTTTGTCTCTTTTAGTTGTACTCCAGGTTTCAGAGCCATAAAGGACAAGTGATTCTTATAATTGTTTTATATATTGTGTGATCTTGTGTTAAAAAGATGTTAATAGAGCATGTTGATCAATGTGATCATACAGAAAGTAATAACAGTTGTGTTTGACTGATAAAATTGAGAGCAAAGTAGTAGGACTAAATAAAAGTTGTAAATTCAACTGTTCATAATTGCATTTATTATGATGGCGATAATGATTTTGATAAAGGAAATGATCGCTAACCAGATGATATTGGTAGTTATGAATAAAACAGTTATACACATGATCATTAGTAAATGATAATAATTATGATGACTAGGCTGCTGATATAGAAGATGATTTAAAAAATGGCAACATAAAGGCAGTTAAGGAAAAAAACAGACAAGGTGATCATACGGAAAATGACAGTAGTGTTGCCTAATGGAACACAAATTGTGGAAAACTTTATGAGAAGATAATGATGGTGAATATTTGATAATCATATTAGTAGTCACTAACATTACAGTCAAGAGAATTAATTACAAGAGGCTAATGATAGTAGTGATGGACATCTCAGTGTTTTTGAGAGGATAATGATGGCATATGTACTGATCAGTGCTACCAACACCCAGAAAATAAGCCTCAGCCCCCACCCCCCATCTGCACCTTACACATTTTCTAGGTTAAAAAAATGCGGCATCAAGGAGCCTAACCCTAGTTTAAGAACATAAAATAAATAGTACAGTACTGAGTGAGGAAAAATATAATTATATATGTGAAATAAAGGAAATGTGTAAACACATACTTTTAAAGAGAACTTTTATATACTATGGATAAAGTGGGCTGCAAGGAATCTGCTTTCTGCCACGATTCAGCTTTATATGATTACTACAACATAGCTACTTGTACTGCTCCTAACGTCTAGGATTGATAACACAAATGGCCCTCAGTTCCTTTATACATTCTGTCAGTTTATTCTGGCGCATTCTTCCACAATGCTCCAGCATTATTCAAACATCCACGAATCATACACAAGACATTAAAACTATATCTCCTAATACCATAACTGTCTTCCTCAACTTCTGTGTAGGCAACTGACCACGAGTCCACCTCGGACTCTCCCTCGCCTACCCGTCCAGCCCCAAGAATCTTGTGTGGTCATTTGTCGCACTGATTTTCCACTTTGCTCGCTATGAGCGCAGAGACCATGCCAAGCACCTCATCGAGCCTCCGAGTTCCCTTACAGTATTGGGGTAGGGGAAGCCTGAGTCTGTTACACATGCTGCTGATGACAAAACTGATGATGGAAAAGATAACAGTTCTGAAAGTGAACAGAGATGCTGCTGATAATGAGGTCAGAGTTGGATAATCTGGAAAACTTAAGGATCATGACAATTTGCTTTGAAACCAAATAGATAGAGAGTTGACACCACTGCACTCGGGAAATTCCAGCAAGCACCGCACCCACTTCCCCAGTAGCCATTGAAGAGTCAACATGCTGATAGTACCAGTTGCAACCTGACTAAAGGTTTGCCTGTTTCCCCATCTCGGTGTTAAGTTAAGAATCTGCATTACAGCACTTGGAACACTCCCATAAGTGCTCTGTCTCCTTGTTCAGCAGCACAGGAAGAGTTCCAATTCTGATGGCACCAGTAAGTGTCTGATTGTATATCAATGTAACCTTTCCCTTGAGTGTTGAGCATCAGCCAGATAACCAGCGCCATCTTCCTCAGACTGTAAGGATCTGTTTGTGCCTCTTCACTGTTCACACACTTCCAAAGTGCCCTAACATCTCACTTGTCATACATCAATTCACCACTAGGTGGTGCAGAACTGGCCAGTCTATCTGCCTGCTTGTTTTCTAACACACCAGCATGACCTGGAGAAAATATCAAAAGGACCTTAACTACTTGGGGCCTCTGAAAGGATGGTTGCCACTCCGCACTGAGCATGCCTCTCTCCACCTTTCTTAACATGCTCTGTGAGTCATCAGTGCCTGGATTAATACATTGAGGAGTTGGAACCGTTGTCAAGTGACAGAGAAGAGGAGATACAATTACAATGCAGTTATATACAGTATTAAGTTTTTTTTTTAAAAGTACATTTAATGGACTTATTTTACGCCAATGGGTCATATGATGCTAAACTCATATTTTTATAGACCTGTCCGCACTTCGGGGGTGATGTCTTCTTCTTCTTTTTTTGGGTTCGGTTTCATATCCTCAGATTAGACCATCAGGTGGGTTGCCTCTATGAACTCACATGTCAGTATGTCAGTAGCAGGTCCTTCAAGGTTCCTCATAGCTTGATCTGCACACTTTGCTCTTCAGGCCAGGTGTCTTTTTGAAGTTGTAGGTAGAGTAGGCAGGTCTGCAGAATGTGCTTATGTGTTTGTGGTCCTGTCTGACAGGCACACTGTGGGAACTGTACAATCTTTATTTTATGCACGTGGCAGTTGAGCCTGCAGTGTTCTGTTCATAGATGGTAAATTGTTGTATGTTACTTTCTGTTGAGTCTGCTGATGGGGTTCGTGTTGATGTTAACTGTTAGTTTGTTCTCTCCACAATTCCTTGTATTTCCCTTTGATAAGTGTTCTGATTTCTGGTAATGACAGTAAATGTGCGTGTTGTTTCTCCTTTGTTCCATTTTTTGCAAGTCTGTCTGCTAACTCATTAGCCGGAATGCCACAGTGAGCTGGGATCCACTGGAGACGATTTGTTGTTTTCTGTGTCTGTTTGGCTGGTATGTTAGTTTTCTCTCCATGTTGTCTTCTGGATTCCCCTGAGTCGCCTGGGGGACTGATATGCAGTCACAACAGAAAACAGTTTTGCTGTTTTTAATTTTTCTTTCCTCGAGAACTTTGGCTGAATCAATAATTGCTTGCTGCTCTGCTCTTAAGTTTGTTAAGTCTTCTGGAGGTGCATGACGATACTACTGTGGTCCCATCTTGCAGCATGATGACTGATCCAGCTCCTCCGTTTTTTTCTGTTCCCTCCAGTAATCCATCGGTGTAATCGTGTGTCCATTCGGGTTTTGGATAACAGTTGTGGGGATGTGTTCAACATCACGCCAGTCATCTTTACTTTCCAGCTGGTACCCTTTTTAGGATGAGTTGACATGGGAACCAGTGTCACTCTTGATGAACATTCACCTCGATGCAGAATGAAACCAAGACTTTTAGGTCAGCAGTCGAGCATATGGCCAATACACTACCATGGCTGTTATAGTATTAGTAGCAGTAAATCTTCAGTTTCATTCAGAAGGCTCTTTGGCTGAATTATGTTGTATCTAAGTCGTTAGTGTCAAGTATTAAACAGTTCACTTTGCATACAGCTTGCGTTTATTTTATTTGATCTCATTATGATATCTTCCAGCTGAAATGTCTCAGAATGGTTTGCCAGAGTCAAACACACCAGACACAGAAATGAGCCAGCCAGTACCCACAGAAAATACCCCAGCAGATGATGTAAAAGATGAGACTGAGGTTAAAGCAGAACTATTGGTAAGTCAAATGTATTTATGTCATTTATTGTCTCTTTTGGCTCTTTTTTGTTGTTGCACTTTTCAAACTAGTAAAATAAAATAAAGGACTCTATTCCATGCTTGCAGGCATATTGGGCATATAGTGCTGGGCATATTTTATAGACCAGTTGGCACTTGGTAGGTGATGGGGTCAACATCAGGCCGGCCATCTTTACTTTCCAGGACTTTGCCTGGTACTCATTTAAGGCTGAATCAACCTGAGAGCTAAGGCCATTTCTTTAAATGTCAGGCTCCGTTTACAGGAAAATAAATAGTAGAAATTTATGAAAACTAGCATAAGAGTGCACAGTTTTGTGAAAATCACTAGAGAAAAAACAGCCAACACATGCTGGGGGGAATTCTTCCATAGAGTAGATTCAGTGTATCTAATTTACTAGCATATGGAGTAGAGTCAGTGTACTTGATGATTGTACAAAATGTAAAGATATATAAATGCAATATACCTGACATACTAACATTTGAAGTAGACTGAATGTTACCTATAATGTGTTCCACAGAAAGGGAACATTGAAGACAAAAACAGCCAGTCTCAGAAATTGCAGCCAGGAGAGGTAACTATGACATCATTGAGTTCTATTTTGTGTTGAAACTGATTTGCTTTACAGCTGTGGCTAATGATGTTTGCGTTGAATTACTTCTGCATGTCACTTAGTTCACATCTGTACTTGGACCAGGTAAACAACAAGCAATCATTAGATCAAATGTATAATTTATTGTATCTTTTAAACTTCTATTTTTGTGTGAAACTTTCAGTCCTGATGAGGTGAGGCTTATGATGTTTCTGAACATATAAAAGGACAGCACTATGGGCTATAATGAAAAAGCCTGATAGGTATAGAACTTATAAGACTGATGCATTACAAAACACAAGTAATACAAATACATTTTGTATCATAGAAAGTCCTGGGGTAGGAGCCTGTCCTACTACTAGGCGTGTCCACCAGGTGGCGGATGGTGGAAAGGCCTCTAGATATAGAGGTTAGCCACGAATATATTGAATAAGTGGCCGTGGACCCAAAACAGGTGATGGTCATTGAGAAGAGGCGAGTTAGTTGGTGGGACAGCTAACTCTATAAAATATCTCAAAACTCTACGACATTTCCATGGAAATGTGGTTGGTGGGCACAATATAAACAATTTACGTTATGCTGATGACACAGTCTTGATAGCAACAAGTCAGAAAGAACTACAGGAGATGATAGACATTGTGGTGTTAGAAAGTGGAAGAATGGGCATCAGTTTGAATAATGGGAAGACCAAAATAATAGTGGTATCAAAGAAACGAATTATTCCTAAGTGTGTAATAAAAGTTGATGGTGTTATTTTAGGACAAGTACAGAAATTTAAGTATCTGGGCACATGGATAACATCAGATGGAAGATGCATAACTGAGATAAGAAATAGAATAGGACAGGCAAAAACTGCATTTTATAAAATGACAAACATCTTTTGCAAAATTTCCTTGTCATTGAGAGTTAGAAAAAGAATTCTTGCTTGCTACATACCTCCAGTTTTAACAAATGGCTGTGAATCCTGGACAATCGGTAGGCAGGCCAAACAATTTCTGGAGGCCTCAGAGATGTAGTTTTACAGAAGAATGCTTAGAATACCTTGGACAGTCAAAAAGAGCAACCAAGAGGTTTTGAAAGAGGCGGGAGCCGGAAGACGGAGACAGTCATCATTTTTCGGCCATGTTATGAGAAGAGGGAAAATAGAACATGTTGTGACCACTGGAAAGATATGTGGAAGGAGAGATAGAGGAAGACAATGAGAGAAGATGCTTGACAGTCTTGTTGCATGGCATGGAGGTGTGTCGGCACACGAACTGATACATGCTGCAGGAGATCGCAGATTATGGAGAGGCATGATCGCCTACGCCAGTCGGCAAGGCACCTGATGATGATGATCATAGAAAGTAAGGACGATCATTAGATTTTAACATGTGTGATTCCCCTTCTGGGTTCTTGGGCCCCATTTAATTGAAAAAAAAACAATAATAGGACCACTGCCCTTTTATAAGCGGTTTGTAAAAGATGACTAATGAAGGATTTGCTGAAATCAGATGTTTTGGGCTAAAAGACGCTGTTCTTTGCAGCCCAGATATAACCAGCAACACAGAATGCCAACCAGGGAGAATGAAGAAGAAAGACAATCAATAATTAGTTCACTGGAACATAAGGCAGCATCTGCATCAGTTCACACTTCTCAGTTTCTGTTCATCAGTTTATTTGTGTGTGTGTGGATCCTGTGTATGCCCTCCCTTGGTTATGTCAGCCTTTCATTTGTATCCTGCTGTTTTCTCCTTTTCTATTCACTACTAATTTGAGTCTGTCTGTTCCTGTCCATCCAGGCATTTATAGTCTCTTCTAGCTTCTGTCCCATCTGTTTATCAGCTAGTGTTTAGTTTTTCCCCAGTCTTCCATTAATTTCAGCCCAGTCTTGACAATTTTTGGGGGTTAAACCTGTCCATTATTCTGTATCCCATCATTTTGTATTCAGTATTTTCATCACCTTCTTCTCATTCTGTTCATCATCTTCTGCTCATTATGTTTTTTGGTGTCTGTTCATCAGCATCCGTTCATTCTTTTCATTGACTCCTGCCAGTTTTTTTCATCACATTTTCACTTCATTCTTTTTATCAGCTTCTGCCAGCTTGTACCTCAGATTATGTTTATCACCTCCTGCCCATATATTTGTCCGCTTTTATCTGTTGTGTTATCAGTTTCTGTGCCAGCTTGTTGTCCACTTTCTAGCCAGTGTGTTCATGAGCTTGTGTCTAGTCTGTTTGTCATCTTCTGCTCACTTTCCACCAGTTTCTGCCCATTCGCTTCTGTTTATCACTGTCTGTCTTACTTATTAGTTTAATTTCTGGAGTTCTTTTTCTTTTATTGGGTAGCCTTTCTCTAATTTCTATATTTGTTCAGTAAAATTCATTTTTACACTGTGATTTGTTTTATATTATAGCAATTATAAGGTTTTTTTTAAAGCTTTATTCAGTTATTTTTTATAATGGCCTTCTTTAGAAATAGGTATAATAATACAAATGCTTATCTTCTTTTCAGGTTTTAACAAGTGGACATGAGGGAGAATCTAGAATCATCAGTGTTGAGGATGGACTTTTTGATGAACTGGAGGAGGACAATGAAATTGAAGACAAAAATGATGATAATGAACATGGTATAACTGAGGTTGATGAAGAGATTAATAAATCCACTTTTGGTGATAAAGGTCTGACCTCAGATGTTCCAGATATCATGCAGCTTCCAGGGTTTGTTCATGAGGATCAGACATTGAAAGGAGACTTGGAACAGGATGAGGAGGACATTGAGATCACTCTGAAGTCCAGAAGTAAAAGACCTATCACATCACCTGAGAAACTGGCGGCTGTTCGCAGAGATACTGAAATGTCATTTGGCTTTGATGACGAGGCAGCCAATGACAGCAGTTTGCATAAAGAGACTAATAAAAGGGGAAAGCGTGCTGAAGATAAAGACAGATCTGAAAAAGAGACTCCTCCGGAACCAGCAAGGCGAAGGGGTAGACCGTCAAAATCTAAAAATGATTCGATAGTATCTGAGGAATCTTCTGCCCCAAGGAAAGGGAGAGGTTCGAAGAAAGAAAGTGGTATAGTAGATGCTGAAACTCCATCTCAACCTTCGAAGAAACGTTCAGCCAGGGCTTCAACAAATGATATTGATTCTGCTGAAGATGAAGCTGAAGACAAGGAGTCAGAACAAACAAATTTTAAACGCAGAAAAGTGAAGCCACCTCTGAGATATGGAGAAGATTCATCTCCGTCAGTTAAAACAAATAAAGCTAAAAGTGTCAGTAAAAGTGACAAACAAGCTAGTAAAGGAAAGAATACCATAGATCGTGAAGAAGTGGAAGCTTCTACAGTTGTCATAAAATCAGAAGATTCATCAAGCCTAGTGGGAAAAGCACGCTTAAAGGAACCAGAAAAAGAAGTAGTGCTTCAGAAAAAAAGAGGGAGACCACCAAGGAAGGAGGCTGAAATAGAAGAGACAAAACAAAATAAAGAAAAAGAGAAAAAACCAACAGCAAGACAAGCTGTTAAAGATGTTGCTGCAGTTAGTTTCGCAAGTAAACCAGTTGCCCCAAAAGAGAAAAACTTAGCAACACCAAAGTTCAAAGGTGGTCGGGGGCAACAAAAGAAGAATGATGATCATGATACTGAGGAAGAAGAAGAAGAACATATAGTATTGCCAGCTCGAAGAGGGCGTCCTCCAAAATCTCCTGCTGCAGCTCCTGAACCTAATAGTAGAAGAGGGACAAATATTGTACAGGTTACAGATTACCTGGAAGAAGAGGAGGAGGAGGAGGAAGAAGAGGATGAGGACGATTTTGATGAAATGGAGGAGGAGGAAGACAGTGAAGAAGAGTATACACCTGTATTGAATGCAAGGAGAAAGATGATCTCCTCTGATGTTAGACGTAAGCGACCAAGATCTCAGGCTGAGGTAAGATCCAGTTTTTTTCTTGTTTTTATTTTCTTCTTGGAAGAAGCTATTATAAGGTTGAAATACAACATATCAAGGCAAAATAGCTGAGAGAAACATCAGCAGAAGGCAAACTGTACAGGCCTCTGAATGAATTAAAAAAGACAGTGAAGTTCATACTACAGACAACATTGCAGATACAGATAATCTATTTCAAGCAAACAAAAGAAGAAGTCAAATTAGGCTAATTATCATAATGTCCTCTCTAAGTATCATCACGTTGTCAGAGATAAGTGAAAGCCTTTCTGACGTTTGGACTACAAGCAAAAGCTGTGTAGTTTTCTAGTGTTTGAGAAACAGTCTTTTGGTGGGTCACTAATAAATAACAGAAACATTGTTTATCAAAACACACACTCTGTCTCTCTCTCTCTCTCTCTCTCTCACACACACACGCACAGAGAGAGAGAGAGGGATATTTCAAAATATATTCAGGGAGTAATCAATAAACATGAACGGAGTGAAGCCTACATTGCCTGGAACCTAAAAATGTGTATGGGATGACTCTTGCCATGTCCTCATGACCTCTAACACCTGAAGCAGATGGCTTTATTAAAGCTATATATATATATATCATAATCTCCTAAACGCACATGCACTATCACAGCCAGTGGCAATAACTAGGTATTTTCAGGGTAATAGAGTTAAGGGACTTGCTGCCTGGTGATGATTTAGAAATAAGAGGAATGTGACTTGTTGCTTTCTTCTGTTATCATTTTATAATCTAGTTTGTGTGGCTTTGATAGTCATGTCTGGTAATAACTTTCTGTTTCATCTACTGGTAATTATTTTGATTCTGATATTTTTCTATGCCATGATGCCTGACTGTGCAGTGTTCTCTCTTCTTTGTTTTTTCCTGCCTGTTTTACTCTCCCATTTTTGTGATGTCACAGTTTACTCGTTTCACCCCTTCTATGATGTACTTTGAGAGTGTAAAATTTCTCTTCTGACATGGATGGTGAGGAATGCCCATGTTCTGCACCTGCCTTCCTTTGAGGGTCTGCACACGACTGTTCTCTAGGGACAGCACCTATGGATCAGGGGATGATAAGGCCACCACGCAAATGAGTGTAAAATGCCCCACATTGTCCCACAAAACTGACCAGACAGGCTAACCTGGAAAAGAAATGCCTGAAGTCAAGTGTGCCAGTCAGAAGGTGCAAATATCACAGCATGGCTGTAAACAGGTACAACGCATTTAATGTCACTGAAGTGAATGATGACATAGAAAAAGAATACCTTTCAGGGGATATATAACTAATCTTTCGGCTTCTGTGCTTATTTTCTTTAATACATCCTATGTCTGCTGTTATCAGTGTACCCATATACTTTTGCTTCATCTAGTCCCATTTCACTTTGATACTATTTTATAATTAAACAGATAATTAAGTTCATTTACTATTTGTTTATAACTGACATTATTGTGTTCCCGTCTTTACCGTCCACCCGAGATTGTTTGAAGAAAATTATGATATCACCCATTTCTACACAAGTGAGTTGCAGTTCCAGAACTTACCTCTGTTGATTAACAGGGACTAATCCCATCTGACTATGATTGATAGAATCAGGGATTCAGTTTGGTAATATCAGGAAAGAACTTGGCCACTGAAACTGTAACTATCCATAATTTTCATCTTCTGAAGGAGAAAAAGGAGCACATACATTTGCCGTATGAGTTCCCACAGTATACATGCTTGCTGAATCAGTTTGTCTACTCATGTTTGTGTGAGCTTCTTACCACGGTCACAGTTTAAGCACACATCTTACAGGTGGTGATTGTCACTCCTGGACTGGCAAATGTGAAACAGGAACTTGAGGAAGAGGAGGAGGAAGAAGGAATTGTTGTCAATCACTTCATCCCTGCTTCTGAGAATGCAGGTTAGTTGCTAGTGTTGACAGTCTCATTTATTGCATTGTTGTTATGTTGATTGTGCTATGTTGTAGCATTGAGACAGTTAGCTAAAAGAACAAATAAAAGCTCCCCACCCCCAAATGTAAGAAAAAAATTAGAGACTGGTAAGGTTAATAAGATGTGTCAGTTGATTGTGTCAATCGATTATTATGGATAATTGTGGGAAAAAAAAGAAATAATTTTTGTAAGCTGCCTGAAAATTCTTCATTGTTTTGCTTAGCAGTTACAGAAAATATTGCTTATCTTCCATTTTTTAAAGATATCAGTTAATATGGCAACACTCACTGTATTCGCTAAATTCTCTTGTACTTGTGCAGAAGATATAAAACATGCTTGTTGTAAATATGGTAGCTATATTGACTAATTAAATAGGTCTATCATTTGCAGGTAGCCAGCACATAACCAGCTTAGATGACAGCCAGGTAGGAGAGGAAGAGGTGGTGGTCCGCGAAACTGGAGATAATTCCTTAAGTGATAACTGTATGTCCACCCAGACACCAAACTTTGATGATTTTGTGGAAGTGGAAACCATCTTTGAGACAGCAACTCGGCGCTCGGTACAAACCCAGACAGACCCTCGGCTGAAGAAGAAGAAGTTTGGCCTGATCAGCCAAGACACTGGCATTGATGCTGTAGATTTTGATGACTATGAGTATGAGCTTTTTCAGCGCCACCGCAAGAAAGAAGATGATTATGGTCTGTTTGAAGATGGGGAACATAGGAGAAAGTCCATTCGTCGCAACACAGAGGAGGCCTTGAAATGTCCTTTCTGTGAAAAGGCATTTATTGGTTTGGTTAAACACATCAAGGGCAAGCACAGAGACGAGCACAGTTATGAAGAGGAGATGAGGAACGCCAAATGGAGGGAACGAATCATGAAGGTATGGTACAGTTTGTATTCTTTTTGTGTGAATATTTTGGTTTGTTCATCTTATGCTTTCTCTCCCTCCTATTGACACAGTGTTACTTCTTTCAGTTCTTCTGCTTATTGATCTTCTGATAGTGCTGCTCTGAGAGAGAGAGAGAGAGATTCCAAACAAACAGGCAGGCAAGAGATAGAGAGTGAGTAAGAGACATACACACAGTGTGTGAGAAAGGAGCAACAGGCTTCAAAGGGGGAAAATCGTGGCTCGGTAGGGCAAAGAACAATATCATACAGGTCTGCAGTCTTACAGACATCAGCCTCAGCGAAGAATGGAAACATGTGCCCCAGGTGCTCAAATGCACCGTTTACTTAGTTGGCACGTTTGATAGGATCTCTTGGAAGCAGAATCCAGTTGCTGTCAATGCAGAGGTCCACGTGCTTATCTGTTAAAATTCAGATGAAACGGATGTACTGATCTACACAGAGGGGTCCATTGCACGAGGACAAAAAAGGGCATGGGCATTTACTGCCTGCTCTGCAGGCAGAACAGTCCAGGAGGCCAGTGGTGCCTTCTGTATGACTACTAGCAGCATGACAATGGAGGTGATGGCGGTAACACAAGCTTTCATGTGGCTAGCATCGCGGGACTATTCTCACATGTGTGTGCTGAGTGATTCCATGAGCATGATCCGGTGGGTCTAGGCTGGCTTTGTACGCAGACAGTGGATCGAGTCATTGCAAAACTCCACTGTGTATGGAGTTACCTTCATGTTTGTACCAGGTATGTTCTTCGCAGTGAAGGAGCTGACAAATTAGCCAGCTGTGCCTTAGTTACAGAGGGCCAGCCCATGGATTGTGCCAACATTGTTAATGCTATTAGAAAGATGGGACATTCTGAGGATTTTGGGAGCAGCATTTCCACATCTTCGCTAAGAGTGCAAGATTTGGAAGTAAAAATTGGCACAGCCAGGCACGAAAAGCACACCGGACGCACAAGAAGACTTGTTAACCAACATAGGACTGGGACTATCAACCGTGGATGCTAAAGTATATGTTGAAGGGAGAATCTGAGCACCTGTGGACGTGTCTGGAGTGCCGTGAAGATAACCCAAATCATAAATCATAACTCAGTTCGCACAGACATGAACTCCAACACTAGTCATAATTGAGTGAATTTCTCTTGGTCATTAATCTGTTTCATTAGTAAACAATTTGTAATGTGTTCAGTGGAACTCTTAAATGCAGAATACATTCACTAGTGTGCTAACTTGAAAACAAAAATTCCTGTTTATAATGATTTTCTGCTGACATTTCTGACCTTTTCAATGTGTAGATAAAGATGCCCATGTTTTTAAATAAAAGTACTATCCTATACCATTGTTCCTGCTAACAAATATATGTTCTGCACTGTGTGCAGGTGTCAACCATTGGCATTGATGTGTCTGGAGAGACTTGTACTGAGTGTGGCAAAGTCACCAAAAATATGAAGAGGCACATGGAGCTACACCAACAAAATCGCATGCAAATACCTTGCCCTATCTGCTCCAAGGTTAGTATAAGGGTTTGAAGAAGCTTCCAGGCATGTTGAAATTTTAGAGAGCAGTTTCATAAATGGACTATTAATGATAAATGTAACTTGAATTGATTAGTCAGTGTTGGCTGGCATACTCATCATGTGTAGAGCAGAGAAAAGTTATTGTGGACTATTTTCATTCATGATCCTGTTGTGTCATTACATGTCATAGAGGGCTGACAGTCTATTTCTTTATTCCGTTCTATCTTGTGCAATGTCAGTATCATGGATGGAATCCAGTCTAGTATCTTTGGCTTCCCTCATCGTTTGCCTTCGGGTTTCTATTGAACATCATCATTTCCTCAATCCCTCTGTTTCCTATTTCAGTGCCTCTCTGGTGATTCTCCGTTCATCTCTACTCAGAATGTGTCCAGTATACAGCCATCTTCTGTGTCTTATAACTGTTGATGGTATTTTGGTTTATACCGACTCCTTCTAAGGACAAACCATGGAGATGTCGGCAGACTCACATGGAATTGTATGTCTGAAGGCGTACACAGAAAATGAAGCCCAGTATGTTGTTAGCTGAGTTTATGGAGTCAGGAATTTAGTTAGTTTTATAAATGAACATGATCTTGTGACTACTTGTCACTGAATTGTCAACATCACATGAACACTTTCCTCTAGGCCTGAAAATGTTAGGCAGATTTGGAGAACAATGACTTGGTTGCCTAAATAAAATGCCAGGAAATGTCATGGGAAGTCAACAGGGATGCCATAGTGTTGACCACTCATATAGTGCCAACTGGCGAGTCATCATATGCTGGTGTGAAAAGGGTCCTTCACATGTTTTACTCACATAGGGACCTAGTTAGGATGTGATTGACTAGCTTAGCACTCTAAAAATAGCAGAACATGATTGATTTACATGCCCGTTCAGTGGACATATTGCCAATTGATAGATTTTTACAACAAAATGGCAAAGTGAGAATCATGTGACAGAATCTCATTGTGGAGTTGACTGAATAAATCATACACATTAATGGCAGGATAAGAGAGGATAAGAGATATACAGTGAAACTATTCTCATATTATACATTTACATGCTGAATTCAGTGAATAGGGCATATAACACATTATCGTTCAATGGACAAACAGGTGACAACCAGAAAATACTGTGGTTCTTGAAAGAGAAGACCTGCTGCATATCCAGACATTGTTGAAGAAATATCAGCCTCACTGAGCTGGTCAGTTAGCCTGAATAGCCTGAATAAAGACTGTTAACTTTTTTTGTAGAGAGAATAGTTACTGTGAAACTGCAGTATGGAAAAAGATGGCGAGAAATAAATACTTCAGAGATACTTAACGTTTCTCTTTGGATTCAGTACAGACATATGTAAAGCTGCCCCCCAAGATCGATCTAGTTGATTTACATTTTTTCAAATGGTGCACTGACAAATGAGGAACAAACAGATCACACTGACAAAACAAATGAAACAAGCTAAAAAGCTCAGTATCTTAAACTCCTCCTCTACAGTCTGCTTTGTGTCCACAGTTTGCTGTCCACACTGCCAAAGAACTTTTCTTGCACTCATCGGTTTCATAAGTAATCTTCACATACTCATCATATTTAAATCCTACTGGAGGATTAGGTGTCTTTATCTCCTTTGAAGGATGGCCATCAGTATTATTTTAGATTTACAGATAAGGGAAGTGAGAAATAACACACATAGGAGCATGAGAAGTAGAGGCTTGAAGAGAGATTGAAGAAGGAGAAACATAACAACGTTGTGCTTTTGGGGTTGCCTACAAACCCGTGCTGCTTATAAACAATAAGAAACCATTAAAAATAAACAATAAAGGATTATATTTAAATAATATGATGAGAGACAGGGAAATATGCCACACACAAAAAATTGTGGAATGTATTTTTTGTGTTCGCATTATTTAAATATACAATGTGAAAAACATTGTTTTAAGCATGGGTATATGATTTAGTCTGATATCAATAACCTTGCTGCTTAGTTTCAACATTACGTGTCACACATAGTGAGCACATACTGTATATGTATGCAGTTTATGTTCTTGCTATTTCTGAAGCAAAAATTGTTATCCTAATTTGTTTTCTCTCAGATTGTGCTGAAGACTGGCATGAGTTCTCACATGAGGACCGTCCACTCTGGAAGGAAACCTTACAAATGTCCCCACTGTGAATATGCATCAGCTTTTAGGGGTAATCTCAACACTCATATTAAGGTGAATTTTTGTGTTTTATATATTTTCTGCGTTTAAACAGTTGTTTTTATTAGTTTCTAAGTAATCAGGCAATCACAGTTCCAACATTGCAGCAAACAGATAGCCTCATACTTGCATCTTTCATGTGTAAGTGAAAACCATACAGAATGTCAGTTACTGTTCCTTCTTGTGAGACTGCAGCCTTGGAAAAGCAAGTAGCTTACACATGCATCAAAAGCATAAGGCAGCCATCAGAATTACCAGTACACAAACATTCCGGCAGTAGAGCAGCAGTTCACCTTTGGTGTTAGCAGCAGTTAAAACAGTAGTTGCATACACCGTTAAGCACACTATGATTGGCCATTCATTCATGCTTCCTGACTTTTCACACGGGCTAGTCCAAGTTACAGGGGTGTAACGTTGTGTTATGTTGGATCTTCTGAGCCATGTATATTTCGCTTTGTGTACTAGTTGATGTGAGCGGCCGGCAAGATTGCATATATTATAGCTTTGCTGAACTTCAAGTAGGACATGAATTTACTTCAGCTGTAAGCGTTGAGGGGTGACAAGGAGAGCAGCATTGATCTTCAGCAGCATGACGGCTTATTAAAACCAGATGCAAATTGTTGACAATTCTGAAACAATGGAACGTAGGCTGCACTCTCTCGTGGGATGTAGTTTGTGGTGGGGGTGTTAGGGCCAGTTCTGGATGTTGTGGGGTCGTTAAAAGCGGTCACATCGTGTAATATAGAACACAGGATATCACCAGTGATTACGTAGAAGAGAACACATCGTGACTTCCCTGTAAATTAGACTAGCACGTGTGAAAGGGGCGATTAACATTTGAAGAACCCATTAGAAATACAAATGTGCATATAGGTAGGCAAACATGTTGCAAATGAAAGGATGCTGCATGTTTTTTCTGTTTTTCTGATGCAGCCAAGTTTGAGTCCCATGTTCTCAGCTATATCCACTGAAATGATTGTTGCAAGTTTTATAGTTTTTTTTATTTTTCATTCATACTTTGCTCTACATGCCTATGAGGAAGCCAAGTTTTTCTTTTAATACTTTTTGTAATATTTTTGAAGTCATAAAATATAACATATTGTATACTAAGATTAAGTGGACACCCCTTTGTGCTTTCATTTTCTTATTCTGGTACAGAATGAAGACATACATATATATTTAAGATGGTAGCAGTCAGACAAAGATTGCTACAGCAGCTATTGGCTGGTAGAAGAATGATTGGAATGTTTTCACCACGGCATTAGGACATAAATATGCCATGGAAGGAAGAAAGAAAGGGAAAATTTTCAAGCACTGAAATAACTGGCAGTCATATAGTCTTTGACAAATATCTCTACTAAAAATATTTGTGCTTCTCCGTGATAAAATGTTAGTCCCAATTAATGCCAAGCAGAAATGTCAGTTCTCAGTCAGTGTAGAGAAATGTAAATAGAGGTGTAAAGTCCAATCAGTCTAGAGAAATGTTAACAGAAATGTAAAGTCCCTGTAAATGCAAAGAGATATAAACAGAATTGTAAAGTCCCAGTCAGTGCAGTAAAAAAAAAAACGTTGTGTAACATATGAATTTAATGGGAAACGAAAGCAGCTAAGAATTACTAATATTGTAATAAAGTGTATTTCGGTTTGATGTTGGATTTTTAGATGTAGAGAATGACTGGAGAAAAACCCGAACAATATAAGGTTCCATGTCAAAACCTATGTTTCGTGCCACCCCAAGATTTATTATCTATTCAACCATCTTCAGGTATTTTCTGGTAGGATACAGTAAAATGGATGATGAACTATTATTGATTTTAGCCACTTTATTTACAAACTAGAAAATTTAAAAATGACTTGATGCATGAGGCATGGAAAGATGGCATTCATTTTGTTACATTCAGCTCTAATTGATGTCTGCTTTCTTCCAACTTCAGGGCATGCATTTGCATACTCGTCAGTATTTGTGCAATACATGCAAAGCAGCTTTCAAAACACTCGGAGCTTTGATTGGACACACCAAGCGGGTGCATGAAAATTGGAGGTCACCAAATCAGAAGATTTTTATATGCTCCGTGTGTGAGAAGAGATTTACCAAGAAATACCACGTTGACCGGCACATGTTGATTCATACAGGAGAGAAGCCTCACAAGTGTACGGACTGCGGCAGATGCTTCAACAATAAATCTAATCTTATGTCTCATATACAGCTGGTACGTTGTGTTGCTGTCTATATTCTTCTGAGGTAATGGGATAGGAGCAGGACTTGGGCAAAGATCCCTTTTTACTTGTTGTCTCTTGCTAGTTGTCTCTCTTTTTTTTTGGTATATTTAACATTATGCAGAGAGTATTTAAAGAAATAGTGCATCTCGGTAAGTGCTTAATCAATTATTTTTGTTATTGTCCCAAATACAACATATCAAGGCAAAACTTTTGGTCATGAGAAACATTGGTGCAAGTCAAACTTCACAGGTCGCTGAGTGAATTACAACAGACAGTGAAGTTCATACTAGAGACAACATTGCAGATGTAGATCATCTGTTTCAAGCGAACACAAGAAGAAGATACAAAGGGTTCAGTGATTTATTCCACATTATAGCATAAATATTGTATTAACCCTTTGTCTCATAAACATTTTAGAAAATCACCTTTCCTCCCTTACATTAAAAAAAATGCATCCTTATAATTCTCTGAAACTACCCGAAGAAACTAGAAAAAGAAGCAGAAGAAATTTGGTTTGTTGGTCAGTTTTTATCCAGGAGGTCAAACCCCGTGATTGCCGCCGAATAGACAGGCAGGCGAAAAGCCCAATGTTTCTTTGATGACGTCAGAATAAAATCTTAACCCACACAGTTGTGGCGACAGCACTAGCCATGCAGCCGTAAATCCTCAGGCTGAAAGACCCACCCTGCCTACACCGCACAAGTGGGATAATAAAGGCAGTAATTGACAGAGAGGGTCAAGACTAAATTAATCTCACTGTTCAACTGCTATTTTGGATGTGTCAGGTCTGTTACTCATTTGTATCCACTTTATGTTCAGTATGCTCTGTCATTTCTCTTTCTTGTTTTATAGTATCTATTCAACACTACTTGTTTGCAAAGTGTTCACATCACTGTATGAAATGTTTCTGTTGTTCAGATGTTTCATATGTATATAGGATATATCATAATTTTTTCAAATACTCTAACAGCTGTAACTTTTAAACGAAGTCTAAACTATTATTTATAAAAAAAAAATTTTTTTGAAACATTTTTTGGAGGTTACTAGAGGTTTAGTTACGTTTCGTAATTCCTGATATTAAATAAATGTGTACCTAAGTACCATGTATGTGTATCTTCAGTTCCTCAGGCAGAAAGGCATATAGGTGTGCCCTACAATTTTTATATTGTGAAACAGTTGAATTCTAAACTATTCTAGCCATTGCATAATTGGCACACTTTGAGGAAGAAAAGTAACATTGCCTCTGTCCTAAGAGGTGTCAAAGGGTAGGGGTGGTCTTCATGTTGGCTGCTTGATCTCATTAAAAAAACTTTGGCCACAAAAGCCAGTCAACTATAAACTGGTCTAAAGCTTGTTGGTTGCTCTGTGTTCTAATAAGAGCTAGAGGACAGTGGAAGTATGGTTGGAGGGGGGGGGGGGAGAGAGCTAGAGGGTAGTGGAGGTAGAGAGAGTCTTGGGGCTAGAGGGTAGTGTAGGTAAAGAGAGTCTAGGAGCTAGAGGGCAGTGTAGGTAAAGAGAGCCTGGGAGCTAGAGGGCAGTGTAGGTAAAGAGAGTCTGGGAGCTAGAGGGCAGTATAGGTAAAAAGAGTCGGGGAGCTAGAGGGCAGTTTAGGTAAAGAGAACCTGGGAGCTAGAGGGCAGTGTAGGTAAAGAGAGTCTGGGGGCTAGAGCACAGTGTAGGTAAAAAGATGCTTGGGAGCTAGAGGGCAGTGTAGGTAAAGAGAGCATGGGAGCTAGATGGCAGTTTAGGTAAAGAGAACCTGGGAGCTAGAGGGCAGTGTAGGTAAAAAGAGCCTGGGAGCTAGAGGGCAGTGTAGGTAAAGAGAGCCTGGGAGCTAGAGGGCAGTGGAGGTAAAGAGCCTGGGAGCTAGAGGGCAGTGTAGGTAAAGAGCCTGGGAGCTAGAGGGCAGTGTAGGTAAAGAGCCTGGGAGCTAGAGGGCAGTGGAGGTAAAGAGAGTTGGAGGCTAGAGGGCAGTGTAGGTAAAGAGAGTTGGGGGCTGGAGGGCAGTTGAGGTAAATAGAGCCTGGGAGCTAGAGGGCAGTGGAGGTAAAAGAGAGTTGTGGGCTAGAGGGCAGTGTAGGTAAAGAGAGTCTAGGTGCTAGAGGGCAGTGTAGGTAAAGAGAGTCTGGGGGCTTGAGGGCATTGGAGGTAGAGAGAGTGGGGGCTATAGCTTAGTGTAGGTGGAGAGAGTCCGTGGGCTAGAGGGCAGTGGAGGCAGAGATAGTTGAGGTAAAGAGAGCCTGGGAGCTAGAGGGCAGTGGAGGTAAAGAGAGTTGGGGGCTAGAGGGCAGTGTAGGTAAAGAGAGTCTAGGTGCTAGAGGGCAGTGTAGGTAAAGAGAGTCTGGGGGCTTGAGGGCATTGGAGGTAGAGAGAGTGGGGGCTGTAGCTTAGTGTAGGTGGAGAGAGTCTGTGGGCTAGAGGGCAGTGGAGGCAGAGATTGTTGGGGGTGAGGGGGGGGGGGTGCGCTAGAAGGCAGTGGAGGTATAGAGAGTCGGAGGGGAGGGGGGGGCCTAGAGGGCAGTTTAGGTAGATGAGTCAGGGGGGGCTAGAATACATTGGAGGTATATAGAGATAGGGGGCTAGAGGAGGTAGAGAGAGTCAGGGGTGATGGTTTGAGGAGGTAGAGTCATGAGTGGAGGCGGGTTTAGAGGGCAGGGGAGGTAAAGAGAGTCGGGAAGGGATGGGGGAGGCAGATGGCAGTGAAAGTAGGGAGAGTTCGGATCTGATATTTGAAGTCAGTTGCCATTGATCAATGAACATTGGAGACATGCTGTGTCTAAATATTTAGGCAGCTGAGATAGGAACCATTTAATGGAAAGCAGATTGCCTCATAGGTAAAGTTAAACAGTAGCTTTCTTTTTGTGAAAGCAAAGTGAGGCTACTGGAAATAACAACTTTGACCTGATGTCTGCAGGTGCACAAGAAGCTGACTCCATACCTGTGTGATTTATGTCATGAAACTTTCAAGCGCAAGAAGCTGCTGTTAGAGCATATCGGCAAGATTCATGTCGCACATGGGGAGGCAGCAAAAGCTATGCAGGCATACATCCGTAAAATTGAGGAGACTGGGGATGATGATGATGATGAGTTGGGTCAGCACACAATCACCATCGCTCCCGCAGGCTCATCACATCATGATGCAGATGATGGAACTACAACGGTTTATGCCCAGGTAGGTTTATGTGTATCACTGCTTTGTGCTTTTAACAGTTTGTGGAAATTAGACAACACTGTGTTTATTGATACATGTACAGAGAAATGTCTGCATAGACTGGGATTTTAGCCGGCTTTCCAGCAGTCAGTCCTGATGGGGACTGAGCAGAGTTTATTGGTGTGGTGGGTTCTTCTTGTGAGATTGGGGTCTCTGCTAGTGAGCTGAGATTGGGGTCTCTGCTTGTGAGCTGAGATTGGGGTCTCTGCCTGTGAGCTGAGAATGGAGTCTCTGCTTGTGAGCTAAGATTGGGGTCTCTGCTTGTGAGCTGAGATTGGGGTCTCTGCTTGTGAGCTGAGATTGGGGTCTCTGCTTGTGAGCTGAGATTGGGGTCTCTGCTTGTGAGCTGAGATTGGAGTCTCTGCTTGTGAGCTGAGATTGGGGTCTCTGCTTGTGAGCTGAGATTGGGGTCTCTGCTTGTGAGCTGAGATTAGAGTCTCTGCTTGTGAGCCGAGATTGGGGTCTCTGCTTGTGAGCTGAGATTGGGGTCTCTGCTTGTGAGCCGAGATTGGGGTCTCTGTTTGTGAGCCGAGATTGGGGTCTCTGCTTGTGAGCTGAGATTGGGGTCTCTGCTTGTGAGCTGAGATTGGGGTCTCTGCTTGTGAGCTAAGATTGGGGTCTCTGCTTGTGAGCTGAGATTAGAGTCTCTGCTTGTGAGCCGAGATTGGGGTCTCTGCTTGTGAGCTGAGATTGGGGTCTCTGCTTGTGAGCTGAGATTGGGGTCTCTGCTTGTGAGCTGAGATTGGGGTCTCTGCTTGTGAGCTGAGATTGGGGTCTCTGCCTGTGAGCTGAGAATGGGGTCTCTGCTTGTGAGCTAAGATTGGGGTCTCTGCTTGTGAGCTGAGATTGGGGTCTCTGCTTGTGAGCTGAGATTGGGGTCTCTGCTTGTGAGCTGAGATTGGGGTCTCTGCTTGTGAGCTGAGATTGGGGTCTCTGCTTGTGAGCTGAGATTGGGGTCTCTGCTTGTGAGCTGAGATTGGAGTCTCTGCTTGTGAGCTGAGATTGGGGTCTCTGCTTGTGAGCTGAGATTGGGGTCTCTGCTTGTGAGCTGAGATTAGAGTCTCTGCTTGTGAGCCGAGATTGGGGTCTCTGCTGGTGAGCTGAGATTGGGGTCTCTGCTTGTGAGCCGAGATTGGGGTCTCTGCTTGTGAGCTGAGATTGGGGTCTCTGCTTGTGATCTGAGATTGGGGTCTCTGCTTGTGAGCCGAGAGTTGAGTCTCTGCTTGTGAGCTGAGATGGGTCTCTGCTTGAGCTGAGATTGGGTTCTGCTTGTGAGCTGAGATTGGGGTCTGCTTGTGAGCTGAGATTGGGGTCTCCGCTTGAGCTGAGATTGGGGTCTCCGCTTGAGCTGAGATTGGGGTCTCTGCTTGAGCTGAGATTGGGGTCTCTGCTTGTGAGCTGAGATTGGGGTCTCTGCTTGTGAAATCCATTTTTCAGATCTAGCTTATTTGTACACAGACTTTATTCCTTGCCTCGAAGGCAGATGCACTCTGACTTTGAGAGTTTTAACCAGTCATCTGATATGCTGTCTGATATTTGTGAGTTAAAATTAAATTCACTCAGTGTAACTCACAGAGAAGACAAAAGTACAGTCCATTTCCATGACGAAGAAAATTGGCTCGGCAGTCTAGCCCTAACTTACAATAAGTCAGTCTGTACTCAACAAGTGATGTGGTTAATTACCTGATGTCAATTTTATACTCAGCGCGTCTCAGTTTAAAAATAATTTTGATGGGGATTTGAACCTATGGCCGTTGGACTGGAAGGCAGGCATGTAATCTACCGACAGCTGTGACTCTCAGGTTCCATGTGTAATAGTACTGTGAACTGTGATTTTGCTGGATCTCAGGCTAGACTGGAAATGTCATTTTCTACTACTTTAGCTTGATTTAGTTGGAAAACAGTGATGAGTTTGACCTCTTTCTCGGAGCATTTTCACATAAATTGAATGCTTGCAGGCTGTAAGTATGTTCACATAAATTGAATGCTTGCAGGCTGTAAGTATGTTCACATAAATTGAATGCTTGCAGGCTGTAAGTATGTTCACATAAATTGAATGCTTGCAGGCTGTAAGTATGTTCACATAAATTGAATGCTTGCAGGTTGTGAGTATGTTCACATAAATTGAATGCTTGCAGGCTGTAAGTATGTAGACATGATACTAAATGTTTGCAGGTTGTGAGTATGTAGACATACAACTGAATGTTTGCAGGTTGTGAGTATATAGACATACAATTGAATGCTCGCAGGTTGTGAGTATGTAGACATACAATTGAATGCTTGCAGGTTGTGAGTATGTAGACATACAATTGAATGTTTGCAGGTTGTGTGTGTGTAGACATACAACTGAATGTTTGCAGGTTGTGAGTATGTAGACATACAATTGAATGCTCGCAGGTTGTGAGTATGTAGACATACAATTGAATGTTTGCAGGTTGTGAGTATGTAGACATACAATTGAATGTTTGCAGGTTGTGTGTGTGTAGACATACAATTGAATGTATGCAGGTTGTGAGTATGTAGACATACAATTGAATATATGGAGGTTGTGTGTGTGTAGACATACAATTGAATGTATGCAGGTTGTGAGTATGTAGACATACAATTGAATGCTCGCAGGTTGTGAGTATGTAGACATACAATTGAATGTTTGCAGGTTGTGAGTTTGTAGACATACGATTGAATGCTTGCAGGTTGTGAGTGTGTAGACATACAACTGAATGTTTGCAGGTTGTGAGTATGTAGACATACAACTGAATGCTTGCAGGTTGTGAGTATGTATACATAAAATTGAATGCTCGCAGGTTGTGAGTATGTAGACTTACAATTGAATGCTCGCAGGTTGTGAGTGTGTAGACATACAAATGAATGTATGCAGGTTGTGAGTATGTAGACATACAACTGAATGTTTGCAGGTTGTGAGTATGTAGACATACAATTGAATGCTCGCAGGTTGTGAGTATGTAGACATACAATTGAATGTTTGCAGGTTGTGAGTATGTAGACATACGATTGAATGCTTGCAGGTTGTGAGTGTGTAGACATACAACTGAATGTTTGCAGGTTGTGAGTATGTAGACATACAACTGAATGTATGCAGGTTGTGAGTATGTAGACATACAATTGAATGTATGCAGGTTGTGTGTGTGTAGACATACAATTGAATGCTCGCAGGTTGTGAGTATGTAGACATACAACTGAATGTATGCAGGTTGTGAGTATGTAGACATACAACTGAATGTATGCAGGTTGTGAGTATGTAGACATACAACTGAATGTTTGCAGGTTGTGAGTATGTAGACATACAACTGAATGTATGCAGGTTGTGAGTATGTAGACATACAATTGAATGCTCGCAAGTTGTGAGTATGTAGACATACAACTGAATGTATGCAGGTTGTGAGTATGTAGACATACAACTGAATGCTTGCAGGTTGTGAGTATGTAGACATACAATTGAATGCTCGCAGGTTGTGAGTATGTAGACATACAATTGAATGCTCGCAGGTTGTGAGTATGTAGACATACAACTGAATGTATGCAGGTTGTGAGTATGTAGACATACAACTGAATGTTTGCAGGTTGTGAGTATGTAGACATACAACTGAATGCTCGCAGGTTGTGAGTATGTAGACATACAATTGAATGTTTGCAGGTTGTGTGTGTGTAGACATACAACTGAATGTTTGCAGGTTGTGAGTATGTAGACATACAACTGAATGCTTGCAGGTTGTGAGTATGTAGACATACAATTGAATGCTCGCAGGTTGTGAGTATGTAGACATACAATTGAATGCTCGCAGGTTGTGAGTATGTAGACATACAAATGAATGTATGCAGGTTGTGAGTATGTAGACATACAACTGAATGTTTGCAGGTTGTGAGTATGTAGACATACAACTGAATGCTCGCAGGTTGTGAGTATGTAGACATACAATTGAATGCTCGCAGGTTGTGAGTATGTAGACATACAACTGAATGTATGCAGGTTGTGAGTATGTAGACATACAACTGAATGTATGCAGGTTGTGAGTATGTAGACATACAACTGAATGCTCGCAGGTTGTGAGTATGTAGACATACAATTGAATGCTTGCAGGTTGTGAGTATGTAGACATACAATTGAATGTTTGCAGGTTGTGTGTGTGTAGACATACAATTGAATGTATGCAGGTTGTGAGTATGTAGACATACAATTGAATGTATGCAGGTTGTGTGTGTGTAGACATACAATTGAATGTATGCAGGTTGTGAGTATGTAGACATACAATTGAATGCTCGCAGGTTGTGAGTATGTAGACATACAATTGAATGTTTGCAGGTTGTGAGTATGTAGACATACGATTGAATGCTTGCAGGTTGTGAGTGTGTAGACATACAACTGAATGTTTGCAGGTTGTGAGTATGTAGACATACAACTGAATGTTTGCAGGTTGTGAGTATGTAGACATACAACTGAATGTATGCAGGTTGTGAGTATGTAGACATACAATTGAATGTATGCAGGTTGTGTGTGTGTAGACATACAATTGAATGCTTGCAGGTTGTGAGTATGTAGACATACAACTGAATGTATGCAGGTTGTGAGTATGTAGACATACAACTGAATGTATGCAGGTTGTGAGTATGTAGACATACAACTGAATGTTTGCAGGTTGTGAGTATGTAGACATACAACTGAATTTATGCAGGTTGTGAGTATGTAGACATACAATTGAATGCTCGCAAGTTGTGAGTATGTAGACATACAACTGAATGTATGCAGGTTGTGAGTATGTAGACATACAACTGAATGCTTGCAGGTTGTGAGTATGTAGACATACAATTGAATGCTCGCAGGTTGTGAGTATGTAGACATACAATTGAATGCTTGCAGGTTGTGAGTATGTAGACATACAACTGAATGTATGCAGGTTGTGAGTATGTAGACATACAACTGAATGTTTGCAGGTTGTGAGTATGTAGACATACAACTGAATGCTCGCAGGTTGTGAGTATGTAGACATACAATTGAATGCTCGCAGGTTGTGAGTATGTAGACATACAACTGAATGTATGCAGGTTGTGAGTATGTAGACATACAACTGAATGTATGCAGGTTGTGAGTATGTAGACATACAACTGAATGTTTGCAGGTTGTGAGTATGTAGACATACAACTGAATGTATGCAGGTTGTGAGTATGTAGACATACAACTGAATGTATGCAGGTTGTGAGTATGTAGACATACAACTGAATGTTTGCAGGTTGTGAGTATGTAGACATACAATTGAATACTTGCAGGTTGTTAATATGTAAACATAAAATTTAATGCAAGCTGTAAATGCGTATACATAAAATTAAATTCTTGCAGGCTGTGAATATGTAAACATAAAACTTGAATAATTACAGGTTGCAGACGGAACTTACCAGGCCATGGTGACAGACTCATCTCAGGTACTGCATGGCCAGACTTTCACCACACTGCAGACAGACGGAGGGGAGGAGACCATTATTATTGTTCAGGCGGCAGATCCAGATGAAGTGACCCATGCCATTGTTGAACAAGATGGCAATGTCCAGTTTGCCTTGCAGGCAAGTGATAATGGACCAGCTGATGGTGGCACCAGCTTTATCACAATGTGAACATCAGGATATTTGACTCCTGACTCAGCTGTAGCAACTGGCATGTGTCCGAGATATTGATTACCCCCAGATTGGTTCTAATGAGTTCACTTCTATCTAATGAATGCACTTGTGTGTTCTGGCTGATTTCATTTTGGTGTGTTTGCTTATCTAGTTTAGAAGCAGTGAATGATCAGCAGACAGCTATGTCACTAGCTGTGGCACCCTTTCATTTTCTTTCTTTGAAATAGTTTTCATTGCCATGGTATTCCACAGACTTGATTATTGAATGCTTCTTGAAACACATTGAAGCTGGCTTGACTTTGGCTACATTTATTTTGTGGGACTACAGCGGATTAGCATATGTGATGTCTCCTGTATGAGCAGGCAACTGAGTGTCATTGATAAAAGGTTTGCTAAAAATGTTGTGTACTGACTGTAGAGACCAAATAGCAGCATTTCACTGACTGCGCACAATTATTTCACATCAGATGTGGTGTCTCAAAATTTCTCAGCTTACACAAGGACTGGGACCGACTAGAAATAATAGCGTCCATGTTTGGATTGCGCAGGCCTGTTTTATTTCACCATTTGGACTGCTTCTAGTAATTAGTACAAGAAATATAAACTCCTTCCGTAAGCCTGGGGTGGTGGCTCACTTGTCTAGCCTTTTCTCAACAGGGTTAAAAAAAAAACGTTGAGACCTTGTGTGGAATTTGCACATGTTAAAACTGTCTCAACAAATGAAACAGCAGCAAACTGAATAGGTCACTGCCAGATTAGGCAGGTGAGTGTTTATATTAGCCTTATTTTTCATATAGACCAGTTGTATTTTTCAAAAAACAACATCAGGAAAGGTTTTGTCCATGTATTGTTTTATTTTTCTAATATAGTCATTAGAAATTGTTTTTCTTGGTTCCGCTGTCTCGGGGGATTGCCACACACACACTGTCCACTTGTTAGCATTGTTTTTAGTTTAAGTTTCCACTTCTGTTTGCGATGTTCACTGCAAGTGTCAGAATTTGTGACGGTTGCTTCCTTTCTTGAATCGTTCACTTGTGGGCACAACCCTGTGCTTGATTTACTCGTATGCGGACACAAGCATTATGAAAGCTTCATTATGTTTTGGCATCTTTTAGTTTCTGTCTACATATTTTATTTGATGCTTTAGTGGTTTCATATTCGTGGGGGTTCTGGGGCCCCATTGTGGAGAAAACAAGAATAGACCCACAGCTCCTCTAACGAGCATGTCATAGGGGTCAAGATTGGGGACGTCCTTCGAAGTCGGAGTACATCTGCCTGAAAGGCAAGGAACCACAAGTCTGCATATAAATAATCCACATCTGTAGAATGGATGTGCACGCAACACTCAGGTTGTGGAGCAAGACTAAGTCCGGAAGGTAACGAACACCCAGAACTTTCCACCAGGGATTACAGCGAAGTGAACATGAGAAGAAGATTTGCAGTAATAAATTAATATAAATTTTGCTGGCAACTTTATCACATTTTGAAACAACTATTGTCATCTTGATTACTTTGCAACAGTGATTATTTTGTTTCTGTGTGCATTTTACAGATATTTGCAAATATTTGTTCAGAGGCTTGTTTGTAGCCACTGGAAGAATTCCTAAAGGAAGATTCACATATTTGTGCAGACTTTTACACAGCACAGTTAATATTGTGAATCCACTTAATTGATTTCATGGAGATATTTTTTTTTTAGCTGCATCACCATTTACTTTGATTCCAAATTAATTAAACATTGAATCATAACCTTGGAGGTGGAGTGTTGTGTGAATCTCAGCCTGTAATTTGTTTCCTTCTTTTATCATTTCTGAAATGCTTCTATTGAGTTTCATAATCTGAAATGCTTCTATTGAATTTCATAATCTGAAATGCTTATATTTTTGTAAACCTAGAATGGTATTTTGTAAAGCTTTCTTTTCTGTATGTAAATATTTATTACATTCCTGTGAATTGGTATGCATCACATTTAAAATTGTAAATGATGAAAGCGTTTATCTTTCCTTTTATGTTTAACAACCTTTCTCAACAAAAGCATGCAGGGGACATGCTATTTTTTAGGTTCTGGTTTGATGTGATTGATGACACCTTTTAATGTCATCTAGAATGACAGTGTCATTCCACACTTACCATAGACAACATGTCTGACATGTGAATATGCCCCAGTTAGAATATTTGTTGAGATGTCTACAGTAGATCAGTCTCCATGCTGCTGTTGTCTGACAGTTCTGTCTCTGGGTGGTCACTTTCAGAGTCACTGACCAGTCAGGAGGTCCATGAAGCTTGTTACCTGTACAACATTCATACTAAGTGTATATTTTTGTCCTCAGTGTTTTTTTAACTGTTTGAGTTTGTGATGTAGGGTAATCTTGTCACATAGCTGAGCCCAACAAGTTAGCCAGAAATCAGGTGTCTGTGTGTGTGTTTTTTTTTCCAGTTCATGCTCTTGTGTAAATATTTTTTGAGATATTTACTAATAACTTGACAAACATCAGCACTTATGTGTCATTGATCACAAATGTGCATCTTTAACTAGACAGTTTCTAGAATGGAAGAACAAAGGATACGTGTATATAGGCAGGAGCCAGTGGCCGGCACAACCGATGACAGTCATGTGACGTAATGTCTGTGTCTCAGTTGATGTAGTTTTCAGTGGATCCTGCTGCTGCTGCTGCTGCTGCAACATTATAAACTTGGAAATGGACTACAGATGTTGTTGAAGCTACTGTCTGTTTTTGTTTTTCAAATGTATTGAAGTTAATAAAACACTGACAGTGAAATACATGTTTAAGCTGGTGGGTTTCAGTTTTGCTTGACACATGTTCATCTTTGTCCTGGAATTGATGTTTATGAACAATCTTCCATTTAATTGTAATATATCTGCATTATTGTTGCTTGTTTCACTGTTGTTCCCTTCTAAAAACAATACAGCAGTGATATTATAGTGATTAGTTCCCTGGCCTATCAGTGTAGCAGTCCTAGTTCCATCCCCTGCCATGCTGGGATTGTTTTCATGACTGTAACCACAGGGTGCTCTCATGTGAGAGGCCCTGGTTTAATTCCTAAACATGGATACTGGAGGTTTATGTTGAAGCACAGACAACTGGTCACCTTAGCTGATAATGCTGGGAACTAACTGTTGCACCATAGGATTACTGCACCTTAACTGCCTTGTAAAATATATAATGTTTGATGGTTTGTGTATACAGGGTTTTGAATGAGTTAAATTCATTTGTCAGCAAGTATTGTGTCATCTAGTATTGATTGCTTGAAATGATAACTGAAGGAACAGACCATGATGAAGATTGTATTTGTCACTTGTTTTAAGTTAGTATGAATTCCATTATCCATAAAACCTTCACTGATTGATTCTTTTTCATGTTTTTTTTTTTTAATACCATTTTAGTCAGTACTAAAATAAATCATGTAACTTGTCAACATTCTTGGTGTTTTAACTCGCTCATAAATTACGTAGATTTAACGAACGAACAAACTAACTTTATTTTCAAAGCTTTAAGAATTGGGCACACAGGTCCATCTAACATTCTGCCCTTCCACTCCCCTCCTTGAATACAATTATTCATTTGTACCTCATTTCATAGTTAATAATAATAATAATAAGAAGAAGAATTATTTTTTAAAAAGTTTACAATATCTAAGTCTTCATTACAAATTATGGGATGTGCTCTAATTATACTGACATGACTGAACGTTTTAAAGAATATAGTCTTCTTCTTCTTCTTTCGTTAGCCTGAAATAAGTTGTCTATATCAGCAGTTTTGTCTCTTGTATAAATTTCACTGTCGTTGTTAGTTCATTCAGTGGTCCATAGAGTTTACGTTCCACTGTTGTTCTTTCTGGTAAAAAGGTTTGCCTTAATGTGTCAAAATCGGTGCAGTCCTGGAGTACATGCTCTGCTGTCTGGGGCACATTTCCACAGGTGCACATGGCTGATACACCTATCTTGAATTTTGTGTACATGTGGTTACGTAATCGGTTGTGCCCTGTTCTGAGGCAGAGGATAATGACTTGTTCTGGCCTGTCCATAATAAAATAGTCATCTTGTGCTGGGGCTGGTGGTTTCCTGATCGATTTAATGATTCTTTTCTTTTGGTGGTATGTGACTGGTACATCCGGCTGCTCTTTTGTCGCACTTTCCCCTGACAGTTGATCAGCTTTCTCATTTCCAGGCACTCCACAATGAGACAGTATCCACTGCATTACAACACTTCGCTGAAGGCTGAGTTGTGTCAGCAGTGTTTGCAATTCTGGTAGTTTCCTAGACTGGAGTGTTTCAAGTACTGATTTAGCATCTGTCAGCATTACCACATACTGTGAGCCAAGGTTGGTATTTAGCAGTTTCTCTGTAGCTATCTTGATAGCCTGGGTTTCTGCATCATAGTTATAAGAATATAGTAATAAGCCTATTCCAAAAATGATATAAGTCTTACAGGTCGCATAATATAAACATCAACATCAATTAAATATTAGTTAAAAACGTTGGCATGCGTTTGACTGGCATCTTCATTTTTTAAACAATAATAACCTTCAGTTTTTAAACCCCAAAAAAATTGAATAAGACATCTCATGGAGATACATCATAGCCTTAACATACTGTAATCTTGGAGGGGACATATAGTCAGTAGATTTGAAGAGGCAGGGGTCTGTTATTGTATCAAGTGCAGTCCTGTGGTCAGCACTAAGTTACTGACATGTACAGGAGGACCTCACGATCAATATCCAGTATAGCCAGTGTGGGCTGATGCAAGGCTGTTCTGTCCAGACATCATTATTCATGATGGTTATGGACTAGCAGGTTAGTGAGACACGTATGGCAGTTTGTGGTTGTCTGTGAAGGATGCACTGGAATGCTTGGCTCAGTAGTTAACAACAATGGATTTTGCTCACCAAAAATTAGAAAGACACCTGAGCCACAGTGGCATAGTGGTTTGAAATCTTGATAAGGATGTTTTGCAAAAGACCTGCTACATAATGAAGTTGAAGAAAAATTCTGCCAAATTCAGTAAACTGGAAACAGCACTTTGGTCACTGAAGCTTTCTCCGTTTCTCAGAGGAAGGGCTATCAGACATGACCAGCTGCTTGACTGAAAGACATCATAGCAGAAGTTAACCTGACTTGTTCATTTCCACAATGATCTCAGTATGTTACCAAAATTATCTGCCAATTACACACACACACACAAAATGTGGTAATGTTTGAACAGTTGATAGAGGGTGTTTCTCAGAGGAAGGGTAATCAGACATGACCAGCTGCTTGACTGAAAGACATCATAGCAGAAGTTAACCTTACTTGTTCATTTCCAAAATCTCAGTATGTTACCAAAATTATCTGCCAATTACACACACACACACACACACAAAATGTGGTAAAGTTTGAACAGTTGATAGAGGGTGTTTCTCAGAGAGCAGAGAGAGGTGCTGTTGGAACCATTGACCAGTTAAAAGGTGTTTCTTAGAGAGAGGTGCTGTTGGAACCGTTGACCAGTTAAAAGAGGGTGTTTCTCAGAGAGCAGAGAGAGGTGCTGTTGGAACCGTTGACCAGTTAAAAGAGTGTTTCTCAGAGAGAGGTGCTGTTGGAACCGTTGACCAGTTAAAAGAGGGTGTTTCTCAGAGAGAGGTGCTGTTGGAACCATTGACCAGTTAAAAGAGGGTGTTTCTCAGAGAGAGGTGCTGTTGGAACCGTTGACCAGTTATAAGAGGGTGTTTCTTAGAGAGAGGTGCTGTTGTAACCGTTGACCAGTTAAAAGAGGGTGTCTGTCAGAGAGACTGGATGGCATGGAACAAGTAGGTGAGATGGTTATTAAAGAGACCCAGGACACAAAGTAACTCAAAGATGATAGCCCTCCACCTAAACACAAATCTCCACACAAAACAAGCATGAGACAAGTCACACACTTCATGGAAGGAGGATGTACTTCTACTAGGAAATGTCTGAACAGAAATGAGTGTCAAAATCTGTCATCTGTATTCAGAAGAGATATGCAAGAGCTGCCAGAAAGACAAGTTATAGAGTTGATATACATTTAGCATTCTTAAGGAAATAAAATGAAGTGGTATTCAAGTGTTATTTTGTAAAAATTATCAGTATTTACTGGGTTTCCAGTCAAAATGGACGAAAGGTACTGTCACTGTTTATAGTCATGAAAAATGTGTTGCTTCTGACAGATGGTGGCCGCTGCAATATCTTTCATTTGTAGTCTGAAAGGATATAGTTTTAATGCCCAGCTACTAAGTTAAGGGCGTTGTGTGACACTGTGAGCTGTGAATTTCATTTGGAATGTTTTTCAGCTGTGACTTGCTTGTCGCTGTGTACTATAGATTCAAAAAATGGCGCATGTTCTGTTGCCACAGAATTGGTAGTGCCTTATGTGATTGAAATGTGTGCAACTGCTGATCTGTTTGTAAGTGTGTATGCTGGTCCATATGCTGAGACTGCATTTGTTTCCATATTTCCACAACGGACAGTGATGGACATTCTGTGTGTTTTTCGTTGACACAGGAGCGGAACAACTATGGCATGACCTGTTTGCTTTGAGGCTGAAACTAATATTACCAGATTACCAGCATTTACAGTGACAAAAAATCTTCTTCAGCATTCCAAGCCTTTATGGTTCATTGCTGCAAAAATCACCCACCTCTATTCATCTCTCTGGTTGGCCTTCTCTTTCCAGGTGGTGACACCAAGTTTTTGCAGGTCTGTCTGGACATTATCTCTCCATTTTCTTCTTGGTCTATGACCATTAATCTCCCTTGTGTTTACAGTTTTTTTTTTTCTCTGTCATCTGACATTCTTTCAATATGCCCCCATCATTTCAGTCTATTAGCTCTCATGGTGCCAGGGATCAGTGGTGATTTAAACAGATTTTGAATATCGTTGTTGCTTCTCACTCTCCATTCCTTGCTGTTTGCATCTTTGACGTGTCCAAAGATTCGTCATAAGACTGTTTTTTAAAACCTGTAATAAGGCTTCATCTCTTTTAATTGTGCTGCACGTTTCAGAGCCATATAAAACGACTGGTCTCATCAATGTTTGATAGATTTTGATCTTGATGTTGCGAGACAGACACTTTGACTTTAGCAGATATTAAAGGGCATAGTATACTTTATTTCCAGATTGTATTCTAGATTGTATTTCATCTCTCGGCATGTTGGAGCAGTTGAAGTTTGCACCCAAGTACTTCTACGTTTCCGTTCGTTTCATTTTCATGTTATCCACTTGTATGCGGCCGGAGATTATATCCTTTTCCTGTCTAGTTATTATCATGCATTTTGTCTTATCTTGATAACTAGTCCCATTTTCTCTAATCTCTCCAATGATATCAATGTCATGTGCATATCCAAGTATTCTTGTAGATTCTCCTATAGTACACGCTTGTTTCAATTTCCTTATAATTTTCTCCAAGGCCAAGTTGAAAAGAAATGGGGACAGAGCATCACCTTGCTTTAAACTAGATGTTATTTGAAAAGGGTCTTACTTTCTGCCTTTGTATATTATCGTATTAATGGTATCTTCCATACATAGTTTGGTCATGGTAATTACCTTTTTTGGTATTCTAAAGTCTTTCATAGCATTTCATAAACTGTTTCTATGTACTCTATCATATGCTTTTTAAAAATCAGCAAAAAAAAAACATTTTGTACATATCTTCTATATTCCCAGATCTGCTATTTGCCTTCAAATGAATATCTGTCTGATCTATCGCTGATCTGTTCTGTCAGAAACTTGCTTGGCAATCTCCCAGTATGTCTTTGACGTATAGTTTTAGCCAGTTTAGAAGTATCGCTGATAGTATCTTACAGCTTGAAGATAATAGTGATATTCCTATATAATTTTCACATTTATATTTGTCTTCTTTCTTAATAATGGGTATACTATTTGTTTAAATTTGCCATGCGAAATTTTTTTTTCCAAATTTATTTTGAAACAAATTTTCTGCTTGAACTGCATAAAATAATTAATGCACTTAAAAAGATAAAAAAAATAATTGATCACGTAGTTTTGTGGACAAAAGGAATTCAATAGTTCTCTTTACAGCAATCCTCTACAGTTTTATTTCTCAACTAATAAAAGTGTGAGGTGCCCTAGATGGTAACATTTGTACAGTCTCTATGCATGTATAACAATTCAATCAATAGCTGGTACTTTTGATAATTTAAGTTGAGTTTTTGATACTGAGGGGAAAAGCAAAAAGATAATAAAAACCTTAAAGGCTTGGCTACAAGCAAAAGTAATGCACCGTAATATTGCTAATTGCTTACGACGGGCTGATTGCTTACGACGGGCTGATTGCTTACGACGGGCTGATTGCTTACGACGGGCTGATTGCTTACGACGGGCTGATTGCTTACGACGGGCTGATTGCTTACGACGGGCTGAGTGCTTACGACGGGCTGATTGCTTACGACGGGCTGAGTGCTTACGACGGGCTGAGTGCTTATGACGGGCTGATTGCTTATGACGGTGAATCATTACTACCTATGGTTACTGACACATCACATGAAGATGGTTATGACTTTGTCACTGAGAGAAAAGGGGAAGGGGGTGACTAAGTTTTTTTTATTTTGCATTTTTTTGGGTAACAGATGGAGTTGTGGGCGCCTCCAAAAATCTAATTGTGAACATGTGATGTAGTTGGAGTCTGAATGAGGTTAATCTAAAAAAAACCTTTTTACAGTCACTCAAGAATATTGCAGTTGTGCTTGAATTATTTTTAAGGAAAATAGTGTGTCTGCAAGATACTTTTCTTGTTAAACATTCATAGAAATATTGCACTGTTTCATTTAGGCAAAACGTTTTTATCAGTTTCTTAATCTTATTCCCACCAAATGTCAGCTTCTTTCCAGCATTTTCTGGCCAGTAATGTGAATATAAAACATTTTAACATTCAGGCCCGACAGCATCATTTCTTTCAAGTAAACACTTTTAAAACAATTTTTAAAGGCTCTATTTAAAACAGAAGTGCAGATTTATCACAGGCCATGTTTCTCATGTTTTATGCAGCTTAATCCCACTGAATTTCATTGTCTCCTGAACTTTAGGAGAAATGTCATAGTGCTGATCAATGAACTCCTATAAATAATCAGAGGGGGGAACCATCTTTCTACTTCTTTCTATGAGTGCCGTTCACAATACTTTCTGTTACTTGATTAATTGATCAATGAACTGTGCTCTTTATTTTCCTGAAAGTTGGCATGCCAGGGCTTCCACACAGCTGAAATTGTGAAAGCTGGACACAACCCATCAAGTTCAGCTTTCAGAAGCTTCATTTCTAGTGCTGGTGCCTGCTCAAACAATTCTCTCGAATTGTACACATTCACACAAACACAAACAAAATGCACTGTGTCAGATTACACTCGATTTTGTCAATGGAAAATCACACATCTGTAAAATAAAGGAAAACAAGTTTTCAGTGATTCCAAACACACTGCCAGTGTGGGTTCTTGGGCCCCATTGTGGGGTAAACAAATAGACTGTCTTCCCCAACAAGCCTGTCGTTAGAGTCTACTTACTAGGGGTTTCCTTCTAAGTTGGAGTGAGAGGCAAGGAATCAACAGTCTGCTCAAAATAAGCCAGATCTGTAAAACGGACATGCAACACTCAGTTTCTGGAATAAGACTAAAATCCAGAGGTGGATGAACAACCAGAACTTTCCACTGAAGTTAATCAGTTAAGTTAGGTAAGCCAGTGAATGTGAAGACGACAAACACACAATTGTCACATTTTGTAGAATGAATGATCTTTAAGAAACAATATAAAACAAAGGAAACATTTACAGAATAGACGAAAATGGTAGACTCACTAATTATTGTGTGGGGCTGGCACCATATGTCCACTGGAAACATCCTTTATCTTTCCACTTTATGTCAGGAATTTATCCACGAGTTGACTGGAAGGTCTCGGAAAATGAGTTGAAACAATAAATAATAGGCTATTACTAAGAGCATAAAGGAGCAGCTTGGTTAGAACGCTAGGCTCTCATGCGGGAGACCAAAGTTCGAATCACCGGTAGAGCTAGGGATTTTTTTCTGTCAAAATAAACATCAATGGCAAAATGAAATCCTCACCTGCATAGTCGTGGCGACAGCACTAGCCATGCGGCCTTAAATCCTCACCTGTACAGTCGTGGCGACGGCACTAGCCATGCGGCCTTAAATCCTCACCTGCACAGTCGTGGCGACGGCACTAGTCATGCGGCTTTAAATCCTCACCTGCACGGTCGTGGCGACGGCACTAGCCATGCGGCCCTAAATTCTTAGGCTAAAATACCGCTGTCCTGTACTGCAAAAAAGGTATATAAAGGCAGAAATTGGCAGTTTTTCGCTAAGAGCATAATAAACAACAGAGACAGCTTGTACACAGGCTAATAGCTTAGCACAGTTCCTGTCTGTGGTATAGCTGAGGCCAGCCCAGAGCAGCTCTTGTCTGTGGTATAGTTGAGCCTGGCCCAGAGCAGCTTTTGTCTGTGGTATAGTTAAGCCTGGCTCAGAGCAGCATTTGTCTGTGGTATAGTTGAGCCTGGCCCAGAGCAGCTCTTGTCTGTGGTATAGTTGAGCCTGGCCCAGAGCAGCTCTTGTCTGTGGTATACTTGAGTCTGGCCCAGAGCAGCTGCTGTCTGTGGTATAGTTGAGTCTGGCCCAGAGCAGCTCTTGTCTGTGGTATAGTTGAGCCTGGCCCAGAGCAGCTCTTGTCTGTGGTATACTTGAGTCTGGCCCAGAGCAGCTCTTGTCTGTGTTATAGTTGAGTCTGGCCCAGAGCAGCTTTTGTCTGTGGTATAGCTGAGGCCAGCCCAGAGCAGCTGCTGTCTGTAGTATACATGAGTCTGGCCCAGAGCAGCTCTTGTCTGTGGTATAGTTAAGGTCAGCCCAGAGCAGCTCTTGTCTGTGGTATACTTGAGTCTGGCCCAGAGCAGCTCTTGTCTGTGTTATAGTTGAGGTCGGCCCAGAGCAGCTCTTGTCTGTGGTATAGTTGAGGTCGGCCCAGAGCAGCTCTTGTCTGTGGTATAGTTGAGGCCGGCCCAGAGCAGCTCTTGTCTGTGTTATAGTTGAGTCTGGCCCAGAGCAGCTTTTGTCTGTGTTATAGTTGAGGCCGGCCCAGAGCAGCTCTTGTCTGTGGTATAGTCTAGCCCAGAGCAGCTCTTGTCTGTGGTATAGTTGAGTCTAGCCCAGAGCAGCTTTTGTCTGTGGTATAGTTGAGTCTAGCCCAGAGCAGCTCTTGTGTTGAAAGAAAAATTTATTTGATCTGCTTCAGTACACGAAAACTCACAACTAACCAATCAAGAAATTGTTAACTGTATAGACGAGAGGTTTTGTCCCACGTGGTCCAGGAACTCTCTGCAGAGTTTCTTTGAGCTTTGTGCACTGTGATAATAATGTGATGTATTGCAAATACATTAACATGTTCGGGAAAGTATTATTTATAAACAAATACTTAAGAAATTTTCTGCACTTAGGTAGAAAAAAAAAAGAAGGTGGTGGAAAAGGGGGGGGGGGCTATTTCTCCTTGCAAAGTTCTTTCTCGTTAAAAAAAAAATTGGGAGTGGCGATGGTTTCACAAGTGCATAAACCACAATACGATATCGCCACAATCTGTGAGAGCCATAGGCATTCTATCGACTGGCACACTATACGATGTCGAATTTATTGACGCCCACATGCATACAAAACGAATGGCGGGAGAAAACCAAAAGCGGTTTCTGCAATTTGTATATAATATAGTCGTCAGTTCCAGAACTTAATCACCAGGGGCAATGGTTTTCGCTTTTCTTTTCTGAGATATCTTTAATTCCCAAATGACACATCGCGGCATTCAAGGAGAAGAGAATTCCGTGTCATCATTCACATTTGTTGGCGAAGAGTTAATACTGACTGACTGTGGTCGTTGCTTGCGGTGGACCTCAGGTAAACATGACGTCAGATCAACTTGTCGCCCCCAGGTGGCTTGACTTGGACTAAACCAATAAGAAATCAATGACTTGGCGGAATGGTCACAACAGCTGCCGGTGTTCGTGTTTGTGACGCGCTTTCTGCCATGTCCGTCCCTCAGGTGTGTCTGTTTGTGTGTTTTCAGTGTGTCCGAGGACAAAGCAAGCAGTATTGGATGATTTAATAATACTAAATGTAACATACAATCATTATCAGTTCTTAGACACGCTAGAGGCAATGGTAAGTAAATGTGTTGTTTTATATCTCGTCTTACAGTGCTGCCTAACCTTCATTTGTGAATGATTGAGCGTGATCGAAGTGTTGAACCATAACCTGCTTTAACCTGATCGTTTCAGTCTTCAAGTCTTCTGTAACTTCTTTTATAGGCAGCATTCTTCTACAGTTGTCTAGAATTGTCTTTACTACCTCTGTTTCCATGTCTTCTACAGTTGTCTAGAATTGTCTTTACTACCTCTGTTTCCATGTCTTCTACAGTTGTCTAGAATTGTCTTTACTACCTCTGTTTCCATGTCTTCTACAGTTGTCTAGAATTGTCTTTACTACCTCTGTTTCCATGTCTTCTACAGTTGTCTAGAATTGTCTTTACTACCTCTGTTTCCATGTCTTCTACAGTTGTCTAGAATTGTCTTTACTACCTCTGTTTCCATGTCTTCTACAGTTGTCTCTATGGTTTTTTCCCCTCAAATTGTTTACGTGTCTTCTACAATTGTCTCCATGTCTTCTGCGATTATCTCCATGTCTTCTAAATGGATTCATACAATGAATTACATGTTTTCTACGACTGTCTCCACATCTTCTGCGACTGTCTCCACACCTTCTGCGACTGTCTCCACATCTTCTATGACTGTCTCCACATCTTCTGCGACTGTCTCCACATCTTCTATGACTGCCTCCACATCTTCTGCAACTGTCTCCACATCTTCTGCAACTGTCTCCACATCTTCTGCGACTGTCTCCACATCTTCTATGACTGCCTCCACATCTTCTGCAACTGTCTCCACATCTTCTGCAACTGTCTCCACATCTTCTGCGACTGTCTCCACATCTTCTGCAACTGTCTCCACATCTTCTGCGACTGTCTCCACATCTTCTGCAACTGTCTCCACATCTTTTGCGACTGTCTCCACATCTTCTGCGACTGTCTCCACATCTTCTGCGACTGTCTCCACATCTTCTATGACTGCCTCCACATCTTCTGCAACTGTCTCCACATCTTCTGCAACTGTCTCCACATCTTCTGCAACTGTCTCCACATCTTCTGCAATTGTCTCCACATCTTCTGCGACTGTTTCCGCATCTTCTGCAACTGTCTCCGTTACAGGCACTTCAGGAAGAGTGGGCAGCCATTCCACTGGACCACATCAGACATGTAATCGCATCCATGCCCATGAGATGCCAGTCACTGATACGCGCAAGAGGAGGCCACACACCAAACTAACGGGAAAGGCCTGCGTCTTAAAAACTATCGTGACCTAGATGGGAAAAAAAGTGTCAAATGATTGTTGGAACCCTAAGGTATTCTTGTGTGAAATTTGAGTAATTTCACTCACTGCATTATGAAGATGCAGAATGTCAAAATTGTGAGTAGGTTTGTCCCTTACAGTAACTATGCGTTTCTTTTTTTTTTTTAAACAGTATATAAAAGTGTAAAAAATTGTCAACAGACCAGATGACCTTAAAATTAGTTGTCGGAAAGACTGGGGTTCAAATCCACATCGAAGCGGATCGTTTGTTGAAATCTGATCTTATCTCCCAGGTCTACCTTGCCTAAAATTGGCGCCACTCACTTTCATGGGAAGTAAAGGCGCTCGGTGCGATGCCGACAACGTGATCCAATCAAGTACCGAATGGTCTATAATTATATGAATACAGCACTCTGTGCCCTACGCACTGTGCTGGGTGTGTGTTAAAGGTGGCTTCAGTTGCTAGGTCGACCCAGCCTACAGTTGGCACTGGGTAAAGTCATGGTAAGTACAAATGTCCGATGTGATGCCACAACGTCAGCCAAGTGCCGACAGGTTTATACAATATAGGTCTAACACGAAATGCCCAGTTACGTCTACAGGCGCGAAAAGAGGTCCTTTACTTTTTGCTATGTTCCTCTTGGGCCTTGACAAGAAAAGGTCCTTCACTTACCTGCTTGTTTTGGTTTTGTTTACTTTTGAGGAGCACGGGGTGAATAGACGAAGCTCGTATTCTGATGCCTTATACAGGTGTCAAGAATGTGGGATTCTGGGAGTGAGACGCTGTATTTGTCCACAATCTTGATTCAGTGTACGCCACTTTCGCTAATGCGACAGTTCGGGTTGCAAGTATCAGCATGCACAACACGCTGTGGAACATATCGCATACGTTAGTATGTCACTTTTTAAATATACTACAGAAATTCTTGTGCAAATACTTGTATTTCTTGACTGTAGCAGTCGGGATGAATCTTGTTATCATGTGGTCCTTTTTCTACAACACATCGCCGACCAAAGGAAAGTATCTGATCAAGGAAACCTCTCTTCAAGGACGTGGAATTTGGTACCTCGTCCGTCATACCACTGTGGATTCAGTTTCTAAATTTTTAAAAAGAAATGGAAAAAAAGGATAGATCCGTCAGGTATACAGTTTAACTATATTTGCTTTTAAGTCCTTGCCATTGGAAGAAATGCCCTTGTAGTTAGTTCGGAAAGACCACTTCAAATCGAGAATGCGTGCACATCTTGGGTGACTGTACACAAAGCATGCGTGCACACATCTTGGGTGACTGTACACAAAGCATGCGTGCACACATCTTGGGTGACTGTACACAAAGCATGCGTGCACACATCTTGGGTGACTGTACACAAAGCATGCGTGCACACATCTTGGGTGACTGTACACGAAGCATGCGTGCACACATCTTGGGTGACTGTACACGAAGCATGCGTGCACACATCTTGGGTGACTGTACACGAAGCATGCGTACACACATCTTGGGTGACTGTACACGAAGCATGCGTGCAGATCAACTTGTAACCTGGCGTGTCTTTGCAGCATCCACATTGTAGGCTGCCATCTGTAGCATCGCTGATGTCTCTACAAGGGGAATCGGTGTTAGGGAGAGAGTATAGTCATGGAGGGATCGGTCCAAGCAAGGGACCAGACACACACACATACGCACACAAATAACGCATGCACACACATACACGTACGCATACAATTACACACATACTCACTTTCACTTTCACCACACACACAGACACAAATAACGCATGCATACACATGCACGCAGATACACGCACACACACACACTCACTTTCACCACACACACAGACACAATTACACTTATGCACATACGCATACATGAATGCAGATACACACACACACACACTCACACCTTACACACACAAACACTATATAAAGTGTAGCAGAGAGGGTGAGGCATGTGTTGATGCAACTGACCAGTGCTACTACTGGTCAACACCTCTCTACATCTCTCTCCGGTCATCTTGGAAACAGGTTTCCAGCCGGGGCCTAGCCAGTGTAGACAGGTGGATACGTCCTTTCAAGTTGAAGCGCATCTGCTTAAGAGACGAGGAACCAAAAGTCTGCACACAAAGGCTAGATCTCTAAAACCGATGTGCAGCAAAAGCCCCAGTCCTGGAACAAGACCTAGGTCCAGAAGCGGGAGAACAGATGGAGTTAACATCAGGTGAGCACGAAGAAGAAAAAGAAGAAGAAGAAGAAAAAGAAGGAGTAGAAGGAGAAGAAGAAGAAGTAATGTTAGAAGACGAAAAAACAAGTGTGTTAACTGGCAGGTGATCGATATATTTTTAGAGTAAAGAGCCATTCCTTTTGATCCCTGTCATATGGCTGGCACGCATGTCTGTCACCAGCCTTCAGTCTCGTTTACAATGTGTCGTTGGTCATACCGAATGATATTCCATGCCGCTTAGTCAAACTTCCAAACAACTTTTTTAATGTGTCAACTCCTTCTGACGCTCTTCCTCTCCAAATCTTTCTCTCGATGTATTCTAGTTTTTCTCTTCTAATGTGGTACCCCAAGAATGTGGATTTTTCCCGCTTGCTGCGGATACCAGTTATGTGACTGAATTATGTAAATAGAAATAATCTCTTAAAATATAAATTGAAAAAATCGAAATGGTTGGTAATCTGGTCAGACTGAATCAAAACCAGCCAGCACCTAGAGTGTGCAAAACGAGAACAGCAGATTACAAAACAAGAAGCAGACCAAGACATGATTGATGACGAAGTACAAGTGGCACTACAGTAACGCAGTATGACATAAACACTAACTAAGCAGCTGACAACAGACAAGAAACTACATCTAACTCCTCTCTGTGACGGACTACAGTAACGCAGTATGACATAAACACTAACTAAGCAGCTGACAACAGACAAGAAACTACATCTAACTCTTCTCTGTGACGGACTACAGTATCGCAGTATGACATAAACACTAACTAAGCAGCTGACAACAGACAAGAAACTACATCTTACTCCTCTCTGTGACGGACTACAGTAACGCAGTATGACATAAACACTAACTAAGCAGCTGACAACAGACAAGAAACTACATCTAACTCTTCTCTGTGACGGACTACAGTAACGCAGTATGACATAAACACTAACTAAGCAGCTGACAACAGACAAGAAACTACATCTAACTCCTCTCTGTGACGGACTACAGTATCGCAGTATGACATAAACACTAACTAAGCAGCCTACAACTGACAAGAAACTACATCTAACTCCTCTCTGTGACAGACTACAGTATCGCAGTATGACACAAACACTAACTAAGCAGCTGACAGCAGACAAGAAACTATATATCTAACTCCTCTCTGTGACGGACTACAGTAACGCAGTATGACATAAACACTAGCTAAGCAACTGACAACAGACAAGAAACTACATCTTACTCCTCTCTGTGACGGACTACAGTAACGCAGTATGACATAAACACTAACTAAGCAGCTGACAACAGACAAGAAACTACATCTAACTCCTCTCTGTGACGGACTACAGTATCGCAGTATGACATAAACACTAGCTAAGCAACTGACAACAGACAGGAAACTACATCTAATTCCTCTCTGTGACGGACTACAGTAAAGCAGTATGACATAAACACCAACTAAGCAACTGACAACAGACAAGAAACTACATCTAACTCCTCTCTATGACAGACTACAGTAACGCAGTATGACATAAACACTAACTAAGCAGCCTACAACTGACAAGAAACTACATCTAACTCCTCTCTGTGACGGACTACAGTAACGCATTATGACATAAACACTAGCTAAGCAACTGACAACAGACAGGAAACTACATCTAACTCCTCTCTGTGACGGACTACAGTAACGCAGTATGACATAAACACTAGCTAAGCAGCTGACAACAGACAAGAAACTACATCTAACTGCTCTCTGTGACGGACTACAGTAACGCAGTATGACATAAACACTAGCTAAGCAGCTGACAACAGACAAGAAACTACATCTTACTCCTCTCTGTGACAGACTACAGTATCGCAGTATGACATAAACACTAGCTAAGCAGCTGACAACAGACAAGAAACTACATCTAACTCCTCTCTGTGACGGACTACAGTATCGCAGTATGACATAAACACTAGCTAAGCAGCTGACAGCAGACAAGAAACTATATATCTAACTCCTCTCTGTGACGGACTACAGTAACGCAGTATGACATAAACACTAGCTAAGCAACTGACAACAGACAAGAAACTACATCTTACTCCTCTCTGTGACGGACTACAGTAACGCAGTATGACATAAACACTAGCTAAGCAACTGACAACAGACAGGAAACTACATCTAATTCCTCTCTGTGACGGACTACAGTAAAGCAGTATGACATAAACACCAACTAAGCAACTGACAACAGACAAGAAACTACATCTAACTCCTCTCTATGACAGACTACAGTAACGCAGTATGACATAAACACTAACTAAGCAGCCTACAACTGACAAGAAACTACGTCTAACTCCTCTCTGTGACGGACTACAGTAACGCAGTATGACATAAACACTAGCTAAGCAACTGACAACAGACAGGAAACTACATCTAACTCCTCTCTGTGACGGACTACAGTATCGCAGTATGACATAAACACTAGCTAAGCAGCTGACAACAGACAAGAAACTACATCTAACTCCTCTCTGTGACGGACTACAGTATCGCAGTATGACATAAACACTAGCTAAGCAGCTGACAACAGACAAGAAACTACATCTAACTCCTCTCTGTGACGGACTACAGTAACGCAGTATGACATAAACACTAACTAAGCAGCTGACAACAGACAAGAAACTACATCTTACTCCTCTCTGTGACAGACTACAGTATCGCAGTATGACATAAACACTAGCTAAGCAGCTGACAACAGACAAGAAACTACATCTAACTCCTCTCTGTGACCTTGATGCTTTACGGCATAAGCAGTAGGGTACAAGAAGTTATGTTACTTGAAATATAAGCTTGAAGATTTCACACGCATGCCTACACTCACGAGAACGCACATTCATTTATCCACAAACACACGCACATACACAGACACACGCACACAAAAGTGTTTTACTTTGTACAATCAGACATTCATTAGTTATCTATTTCACTACCCTGGCAAAGCTTTCAACTCGTTCTCTTTAATCCCAACAACACTATATGTTATGTGATCTTTACACTGGTACAACTCACGTTTGTCACCCCATCTCATTTGTCTGAGGTTCCTACTGGCTGTCCGATGTTGTAGGAGCGTTATAAGATGTTTTCCTTCGCTGTCTTTACACAGCGCGCCGAAAAGGGACTCAGGTTCTTTCGACGAGGTCGACACACTGTCTCCAAGACGAAAATGCACAGCTTTGTCTTTTGGCAGTTTTTTTCCTTTGCTGTGAACGCCCGCCCGCACGCACGCACGCACACATTTATATAAAGGCCACCGCATGCTACGCCCAATGCTTGCGGTCGAATACTACCCCTGGTTTCGAGCACGTATGATTCCTGCATGTGCATCTGAAATGCTCGCTGATGTTTGGAAGCTATTTCCTACGATATGTAGGAAAATATCACAGGGAAATATCACTACTGTGTACTGTTGGAAAAGTGCTTGCGAGAATTGTTCTGCGAAGACTCCAGATCCTGGGGGATCCCAGTGTGGCTTTCGTGGGAACCGATCTAGCACTGATATGATATTTTCATTACGACAGTTGCAGGAAAAATGCTGCAATCAAAATCAACCACTGTATGTTGCTTTTATTGATCTAACCAAGGCATTTGATTTGGTTAGTCGAAAAGGTCTGTTCAGCACACTGAAGAAGATTGGGTGTCCACTTACTCTACTGAGCATTATTGAGTCGTTCCACACAGGTATGAAAGGTACAATCAACTTTGATGGTGTAACATCGGAGGAGTTTTTAATCAACAATGGAGTGAAGCAGGGGTGTGTACTTGCTCCTACCCTCTTTGGAATATACTTTTCACTTCTTTTGACACATGCCTTTCGAGATCAGGAGGGTGGTATTTTTTATTCATTCTCGATCTGACGGCAGCCTTTACAATGCTCGCAGGCTGAAGGCCAAAACCAGGATAAGAAAGGTACTTATCAGAGAGCTGCTGTTTGCAGATGATGCCGCAATAACCACCCACTCAGAGGAGGAGCTGCAATGTTTACTATCTGCCTTTGCTGATGCGTGCTGTGAATTTGGACTAACAGTCAGCAAAAAGAAGACAAAGGTTATGGTGCAAGGTGTCAATGACAGACATACATTCTACATTGACGGTGAAGAGCTTGAGACCGTAGACCATTTTACCTATCTGGGTTCCACAGTGAATAGTAAACTATCGTTGGACCAAGAAATCAACATTAGGATAGGTAAGGCATCAACAACAATGAGCAGATTGACAAAGAGAGTTTGGGAGAACAGAAAGCTTAAAAACAAAAACCCTTGTTTATCAGACTTGTGTTCTTAGTAGGGCTGTGATTTTCACTATTCGGCCGAATACGAATAGTGGGACCAACTATTCAGCCGAATACGAATAGTGGGACCAACTATTCGGCCGAATACGATTACGAATAGTGTAACATCATCATCATCAGGTGCTTTGCCGACTGGCGTGGGCGATCATGCCTCTCCACAATCTGATATCTCCTGCAGCATGTATCAGTTCGTGTGCTGACACACCTCTATGCCGTGCAACAAGACTGTCAAGAATCTTCTATCGTTGTCTTCCTATATCCCCCCCCCCATCCACAGATCTTTCCAGTGGTCACCAAATGTTCCATTTTCCCTCTTCTCATAACATGGCTAAAAAAATGACGACTGTCTCCTTCTGATGTCTGTGATTAGTTGTCTTCGGGCTCCCGCCTCTTTCAAAACCATCGTTCGCTCGGCCGTTCGTTTGATGTAATTTAAACGCACCTTCATATTCTCGTTAGCAATATCTCCAAATTTGATTTGGGCAAAGACACCCTGAAAGAACGAAAAATGCATGATCTCTCTCTCTCTATGCCTCTCTCTCTCTTTCACACACAGACACACACTCACACACACACACACGCACACATACACGCAGTTTGTACCACGCAACCGGGTTGCAGTTTCTCCCGCTACGACAGACTTAGGCAACAGCAACTATTGTGTTAATGAAAAAGTTTTGTCAGTCCATCACAGTGTATGCAGAAACGGGAAAGGTAAGGTAACCACTATTCGTATTCGCCCCGACCGCAACTATTCGGCAGAATACCGAATAGTTATTAGGTCCACTATTCGGCCCCGAAGCGAATACGAAGCAAATATTCGGTACAGCCCTAGTTCTTAGCATTCTGCTTTATGGCAGTGAAACTTGGTCAACCTATTTGCACCAGGAGAGACGGCTAATAGCATTCACATGCGATACCTAAGAAGAATACTTGGCATTAAGTGGCAGGACAAAATCAACAAACACTGAGGTACTGGAAAGAGCAGGTACTACAACAGTCTTTTCCATGCTCAGTCTACGAAGGCTCAGGTGGCTGGGTCACACCTGGAGAATTTAGGATGGCAGAGTCCATAAGGACATCCTTTATATTGAACTAAAGACAGGAAAAAGATGTCGAGGCCGACCTCTACTACGTTATTAAGATGTGTGCAAGCGGGACATGAATGATACATGTATTGAGGCGGACTCATGGGAACAAAATGCCTTGGACCGTGTTATGTGGAAAGGCATATCAGGAAGTAAATGAGACTGAAGGAAGAAATGACTGCAGAAAGGATGAGAGCTGAGCGTCTGAAAAGAAACAGATTAAACACAAATGTTGACAAAAATGGTCCTGAAATCCCTTGCTATCATTGTGGAAGACTTTTCTTGACACGGGAGTGTCTTGCTAGTCACACTCGCCATCGCCATGGGCTGTGAGTCTCATGCCTCCTCATAGCGCAATATAACACTATCGTCTGGAAAGACGCAAAGGTGCCAATGAATGATAATATATAGGAGGAGACTGGAATATTTGTGATTTCGTTCCTGTGTAGTAAGAGAGAGAGAGAGAGAGAGAGAGAGAGAGAGAGAGAGAGAGAGAGAGAGAGAGAGAGACAGACAGACAGACAGAGAGAGAGAGAGAGAGAGAGAGAGAGAGAGAAGGTTAGTTGCGCATCCTTTACAGAACGTTGCAGAACCAACCCTGGCTGTTGTGTGGTTTCTCTAGGCAAATTTACGTCCAGTAGTTTGCCATTGCTTCTGGACTGTCGGCCCCTTGATACCACTGTCGAAACCAAAGCATGGCCCGCAGCTGGAATCGAACCCGGCACCCCAGCATTGCGAAGCGTTCGCATCGACAGCCACAGAGCCGACAGAGACAGAGAGGGGAGCGAAAGTGAGAGAAATGATAGAGTTTGATGAGAGAGTGTGTGTTAATGAGAGTGTCAGAAGAACATTGGATATTGAAAGAAGACAAAATGTCGGTAGAATGAGATAAAAGATAAGAATTTGACTACAAAGAGAGAGAGAGAGAGAGAGAGAGAGAGAGAGAGAGAGAGAGAGAGAGAGAGAGAGAGAGAGAGAGAGAGAGAGAGAGATGATAAAGTAAGGTCTGCTACCAGACTATGATTTGACAAACTCGGGCAGCGAAACTTGTTCCTCTTGGATCTATCTCCCCTGGTCTAGCCAACAGCCTCTTCCTCACCAGGGCCAGGTAACTGAGCTCCTCATTCCTCGCATGTCCTCCAAAATAGGAAACTGTCGTGGCCTTGAACTGCGCTTGACACACCCACCTGTAGGTTACATAGCTTAAAGCTGACTCCGTGTTGCTCCGAAGGTGGTCTCACATATTTCAAAACGTAGAGTGTAAACACAACGGGCTGTTGTTGCGCGTTCAACACGGGAATAAGTTGAACATTGTTTTCTGTTTCTTCTGATGGTATCTATTACAGGCTGATAGGAATATACATGTACGTAAAGTTCTACAAGCTGAATATATCCGTTAGCTTTTTAAAAACCTATTGTATTCTCCACTTTAAGGTGATGCTTGCGTTTTTTAACGTTGCTGCTATCTTTTGCTGAAAGTTGATAATGGTTATCGGGAGGGTCAACTGCGCTAGAATGACTTTCATTAATGAAATCAAGACGATTGCACAGAGTAGAATGGAATGGAGGACTACATAACCAGCTCAATGTGGCTTGTAACGACATAAAAGGCAGTGTTGATGATAACTGCTATAGCCATAAATTTGTGCAATTCTTCAAGCCGACTACATCAGTAATGTATTAAATCTTTGTTTGTCTCGGACTGCAACGTGAGGGTTTTGTTTATCAATGCTGCTGCCTCGATAGAACAAGATCCTAGTTCTGCAGCAATGCTGTTATATTGACTTATTTGCTCTGTTTGATAACTCCGGGGTTCTCATCTTGATGGTATATATTCTCCACGTCCGTTTATTGGGCACAGAGACCATGTCTGACCCTGGCTGGACAGATCCTGTCGGGGAGAGGTTTGTTCAGTGCACCCATCACACACCAGGAGAAAGTTCATGTTATGAGTGCTGTGGATTTGTCTGAATATAGAGGCAGCTGATGTGGAATCGCACTGTGGGATCTGTATGTGAATATCGCCATGACTGAAGGTAATCATCACCAGTGATCTTGTCATCATCTTCACCCCATCGTCTTCAACTATGGTTATCATCATAACTACGATAGCAATCATTATCATCATCGTCGTTTCCACAACTTGTGGCGTTATCGTGACTATCGTAATCATGCTATTCCTCTTTTACAACACCAGTATCATCTTCTTAACAACCATCAACATAAATGGTGTCATAATCGTCTTTGTACTCACAATGTAACCATCACCATGAACACTATCACTGTGTTCCTTGCCGTAATCGACAGTTTGTCAGGGGTAGAGTGGATCGTTAGTTTATTGTTGCACTGTCAAACTTGTACACTGGAGGTTTGCCCTACAGGCCGTTCTAGTACTTCTAGTGTATACACCGACCTTGTATTTGTCCGCTGACTGGCCGACTATGAACATTTCGTTGAGTTGAGTTGAGTCAAGAATTGACATCACAGCACTCAGGGCATTCCCATGCGTGCTCATTCTTATCTTCAGCAGCCACTACAGAGTTCCAATACTTATGGTATCGGTCACAATCTGGTTTTATGTCTGTCTTGCCTTTACCTCTGTAGTGAGCCCGCCAGACCCTCTGGTTACACCTAAGTGCCTCATTCTCACCAGGCAGTAATAATCTTTATCCTCTACTGATTCCGTTGCTTGTTCCCAAAGGGCTTTGACCTCATCTGCCTTGACATGTATCAGTTCACCACCCAGTGGTGCAGATCCGTTCACCACCCAGTGGTGCAGATCCGTTCACCACCCAATGGTGCAGATCCGTTCACCACCCAGTGGTGCAGATCCAGCTAATTTCGTATTGACACCATAAGGCAGCTTTTCGCTGATAGAGGAAGACAGACAGGTTCGCCTGTTCACAGCTCACAAATGTAAGCATATCACCTTCTTCTTCTTTCGTTCGCTTGAAAAAGATTGTCTATGTCTGCAATGTTGTCTCTACTATGAACTTCACTGTTTGGCTTGCACCGACATTTCTCTTGGCCAAAAGTTGTGCCTTGATTTATCTGGGACAGTCTTAGAGGACATGACCTGTTATCTCAGGTGCCAATCTGAGTATATCTGTTTGAATGTTTGCTGTTTGAATGTTTGATGTTAGCTCCCTTCGCGGTTCTGTTAGGTGCCGTCTCCACGCTGAATGTGACGGTATTATCTCCAACACTTTTCTTTAGCAGAAACTCAGCATTAGAGAAAGCCTCGACTCAACAACTCTACGGCAGTATATTTAGCGCATGACCTTATATCTGTGACTCATGTATGACACTATCTGCAACAACTCTACGGCAGTATATTTAGCGCATGACCTTATATCTGTGACTCCTGTATGACACTATCTGCAACAACTCTACGGCAGTATATTTAGCGCATGACCTTATATCTGTGACTCCTATATGACACTATCTGCAACAACTCTACGGCAGTATATTTAGCGCATGACCTTATATCTGTGACTCCTGTATGACACTATATGCAACAACTCTACGGCAGTATATTTAGCGCATGACCTTATATCTGTGACTCCTGTATGACACTATCTGCAAACAAACTCTACGGCAGTATATTTAGCGCATGACCTTATATCTGTGACTCCTATATGACACTATCTGCAACAACTCTACGGCAGTATATTTAGCGCATGACCTTATATCTGTGACTACTGTATGACACTATCTGCAACAACTCTACGGCAGTATATTTAGCGCATGACCTTATATCTGTGACTCCTGTATGACACTATCTGCAACAACTCTACGGCAGTATATTTAGCGCATGACCTTATATCTGTGACTCCTGTATGACATTATCTGCAACAACTCTACGGCAGTATATTTAGCGCATGACCTTATATCTGTGACTCCTGTATGACACTATCTGCAACAACTCTACGGCAGTATTTTTAGCGCATGACCTTATATCTGTGACTCCTGTATGACACTATCTGCAACAACTCTACGGCAGTATATTTAGCGCATGACCTTATATCTGTGACTCCTGTATGACATTATCTGCAACAACTCTACGGCAGTATATTTAGCGCATGACCTTATATCTGTGACTCCTGTATGACACTATCTGCAACAATTCTACGGCAGTATATTTAGCGCATGACCTTATATCTGTGACTCCTGTATGACACTATCTGCAACAACTCGACGGCAGTATATTTAGCGCATGACCTTATATCTGTGACTCCTGTATGACACTATCTGCAACAACTCTACGGCAGTATATTTAGCGCATGACCTTATATCTGTGACTCCTGTATGACACTATCTGCAACAACTCTCTTGACATCTTCTCGACAAGATGTTTCACCTTTACTCTTACTGACTTATTGTATTAGGTGACTTTAAATGTATACCTGTAATCTAGTTATAGGTTTATAATTTTTTCTTGATTCCTTCTTGATCCCAAAGTGATGTAAACTCATACCCACTTTCGCAAACCTCCCCCCCCCCCGGTCCCCTTTACACATATATACATATATATGAACACACACACAAACACACACACACACACACACAAACACACACACACACATACACACACCACTCATTGTCAACTTCTCGGACTAGAATACCAATACCAGATGTTTGGTGTGTGTCACGTAGAGAGGTGTATTGTTATGCTCCGCACTAGGCTGACATTGATGAATGTTTGCGGCTGTGTTGTTGCTACTAGCCACTAATAAATGCACAGATTGTCGTCAAATAGGCCAGTTTTGTTGCACAAACTCTCACACATCCAAGGAACAGATTCAGGTTTGCTCGACACCTCTGTACTTCACTGTTGTCTGTGCAGATTCATTATTCAGATTATACGTTGTTCGACAGTTACAGACATGCGACGTCGATCTAAACAAAATAGACAAGCCTGTCCTGTCACTTGGCTATGTTTGGTTTTGTTGTTGTATCCATGTCTTTCGTGTAGCCTTTTGTATTAGTTCTAGCTGCGTCCACGTCTTCTCTAGCTTTCGTTCTTGTTGTATCCACATTTTTGTCTTGAAGCTTATTATGTTTGCTCTTGTTGTGACCACATTTTGTCTTGTAGCTTATTCAGTTAGATAATACTGTGTCTATTTCTTGTGTTGTAGCTTGTTGAGTTAGTTAATACTGTGTCCATTTCTTGTGTTGTAGCTCATTGAGTTAGTTAATACTGTGTCCATTTCTTATGTTGTAGCTTAGTGAGTTAGATAATACTGTGTCTATTTCTTGTGTTGTAGCTTATTGAGTTAGTTAATACTGTGTCCATTTCTTGTGTTGTAGCTTATTGAGTTAGTTAATACTGTGTCCATTTTTATGTTGTAGCTTGTTTAGTTAGTTAATACTGTGTCCATTTCTTGTGTTGTAGCTTAGTGAGTTAGTTAATACTGTGTCCATTTCTTGTGTTGTAGCTTAGTGAGTTAGTTAATACTGTGTCCATTTCTTGTGTTGTAGCTTATTGAGTTAGTTAATACTGTGTCCATTTCTTGTGTTGTAGCTTAGTGAGTTAGTTAATACTGTGTCCATTTCTTGTGTTGTAGCTTAGTGAGTTAGTTAATACTGTGTCCATTTCTTGTGTTGTAGCTTATTGAGTTAGTTTAATACTGTGTCCATTTCTTGTGTTGTAGCTTAGTGAGTTTAGTTAATACTGTGTCCATTTCTTGTGTTGTAGCTTAGTGAGTTAGTTAATACTGTGTCCATTTCTTGTGTTGTAGCTTAGTGAGTTAGTTAATACTGTGTCCATTTCTTGTGTTGTAGCTTAGTGAGTTAGTTAATACTGTGTCCATTTCTTGTGTTGTAGCTTAGTGAGTTAGTTAATACTGTGTCCATTTCTTGTGTTGTAGCTTATTGAGTTAGTTAATACTGTGTCCATTTCTTGTGTTGTAGCTTATTGAGTTAGTTAATACTGTGTCCATTTCTTGTGTTGTAGCTTATTTGAGTTAGTTAATACTGTGTCCATTTTTTATGTTGTAGCTTGTTTAGTTAGTTAATACTGTGTCCATTTCTTGTGTTGTAGCTTAGTGAGTTAGTTAATACTGTGTCCATTTCTTGTGTTGTAGCTTAGTGAGTTAGTTAATACTGTGTCCATTTCTTGTGTTGTAGCTTAGTGAGTTAGTTAATACTGTGTCCATTTTTTATGTTGTAGCTTATTGAGTTAGTTAATACTGTGTCCATTTTTTATGTTGTAGCTTATTAAGTTAGTTAATATTGTGTCCATTTCTTGTGTTGTAGCTGATTGAGTTAGTTAATACTGTGTCCATTTCTTGTGTTGTAGCTTATTGAGTTAGTTAATACTGTGTCCATTTATGTGTTGTAGCTTATTGAGTTAGTTAATACTGTGTCCATTTTTTATGTTGTAGCTTGTTTAGTTAGTTAATACTGTGTCCATTTCTTGTGTTGTAGCTTATTGAGTTAGTTAATACTGTGTCCATTTCTTGTGTTGTAGCTTAGTGAGTTAGTTAATACTGTGTCCATTTTTTATGTTGTAGCTTGTTTAGTTAGTTAATACTGTGTCCATTTCTTATGTTGTAGCTTAGTGAGTTAGTTAATACTATGTCCATTTCTTGTGTTGTAGCTTAGTGAGTTAGATAATACTGTGTCCATTTCTTATGTTGTAGCTTAGTGCGTTAGTTAACCCTTTCGCTGCTATGGACGTCTTTTCCCGATTTCCCGTACGCTGCTACGCCCGTCTTTGGACGTTATTTTTTTTCTTGACCCCCCAGTGCTATGGACGTCCTAAGCCGTTTTTGGACTTTTCTTACAGATTTCTGTTACCTCGTATTTTATTGGCTGAAGGGCAATATACATTAGCTATATTTAGATTAAACTGACCCATTTACATATGATTAAAAGCACTGGCACGTACTTTTAGGTGTGTTTAAGGCGTGTTTTCTGCATTTTGCGTTATCCCGTTGCTTTGTTTACCGTGACAGCGTGGTCGGTGATCTGTGTATTTTGTGCCCTGATATATATTTGTGCTTTTGGATTATTCTACACTTAGTACAAAATGGCAAGAAAACTTGTTAAAGTTGATGAAGAATTGATGGAGTTTCTGTCAAAAGTGATAGCGACGATGACTTTGAAATGTGTACTTCTGACAGTGAACAAGAAGATTTGACTAGGCCATCAGTATCGATTGCTGAAACCGGTGTGTCCAAAAAAAGCTGTTTGCCTGTCCGACGTCCTCATCGTCGGAATCAGAAAGCAGCGACAATGAAGCGCCATCAAAACGGCAATAAATTGATCAGTTATCTTGATGAACCGATAATTTGAAACCAGTAGTGCATGATTTTGATGACTCCAGCTCTATCTGTATTTCTCATTCATTCAGTAGCATGTCCCTCGCGGAACCTCGCTGCCATAACAGCCCTCCGGAAAACCTTCCTATCATGAGCAAGATGTCCTACGTCTGATACACCCATCTGGAGATCATCTGCCACATCCTGCACCCATCTTCTCCTTGGCCTTCCTCTTCCTCTCTTCCCAGGCATATATCCCTCCATTATTGTTCTCTCTAGACTTCCATGACGTTTCAAGTGACCAAAATATTTCAATTTTCTTTGTTTTATTGTCTTTACTAGCCAACCCTCTTCAATATTCAGCTCTTGAAGTATGGATGCATTTGTTCTTTTCTTTACCCAAGATATTCTTAGAACCTGTCTGTAACATTTGTATTCAAATGCATTTATGCGCTGTTCCGCTTGTTTAGTAAGTGTCCAGGTCTCACAGGCGTATGTTGCAATGGGAAAGATGCATGCTGTTAAAAATCTTACCTTCGTAATTCTATCTGTACAATTCCATAATTTATTCAGTTGTTTTAATCTTTGAAGAGCAATTGATAGTCGCCGTTTAATTTCTTTCATTGTGTCACCATTGTTGGTAACCAGTGACCCAAGATATTCGAAATTTTCCACCACTTCCAATCTTTCCTCATTAACATATATTTCCTTCTCCATGGCAGTTTTGTTTGTATGCATTATCTTTGTTTTTTGCTGTGTTAAGAAATAAGTTATGATTTTCCACTATTCTTTGGAGTGAGGTTAATAAGTTTTTTCTAAACCATTTTGTGATGTTGATAGTAATACTGTATCATCAGCATAACGAATTTCTGGTATTTCATGACCACCGATGTTTAGGGCATCATATTGTTCCTTGTTTATATCATCTCTTACATTTCTCATTATATTTTCGGCGTACAGGTTGAACAAATACGGTGACAGCACACATCCCTGACGGACTCCTTGCTTGATGCCAAACTAGTCTGATGTCTCTCCATCTATTCTGACTGCTGCTTGTTGGTCTTGATAGAGCATTTTAATGAGCTGCACTAAATGTGATGGAAAGCCCATATTCCTCATGATTTCCCAAAGCTTCTGATGTTGTACACAGTCAAATGCTTTTGAATAATCCACAAAACATAAGAACAGATTTACATTAAATTCTCTACACTTCTCTATTATTAAACGCATGTTGAATATATGATCTCTTGTTCCTCTTCCCTGTCTAAATCCAGCCTGAGCTACATTAATCTCTTCTTCCATTTTCTTATGCAGTCTTCTCATTATAATTTTTAGTAGAATTTTACTTGCATGACTGATCAGGGCAATAGTTCGATAGTTTGTACATAATTTCAGGTCACCCTTTTTTGGTATTGGAATGAAGATAGTTCTCTTCCAGTCTTTTGGCCAAATACCATATTTCCATATCTTTTCACATAATGCATGATAGATTTTTATGCTTTCTTCTCCTCCCGCTTTAATCAATTCAGCTGGTATCTCATCACATCCAGGTGATTGACCATTTTTCAGGCTCCTTATTGCCCATGAAATTTCATCTAATGAAGGTTCAGGTTCTGCCTCTACTGTTACTGGTTCATGTATATCATTCATATCCTCACTGTCATTCATATCATACATTCCGCTGCAGTATTTCTGCCATCTTCCTAGAATTTGTCTAGATTCTGTTAAAGTATTTCCCAACCTGTCACAAATAACATTTCTGCTACTGTAAATTCAAACAGTTAAGTCACTAAAATTTCTCGTAACACCATCCGGTAATTCCGTGCAGCGGGGAACCAGCCCTGAGCTTCATGAACTCAGGAGGGCCCACCTCCGAATGCGTCTAGGAATCGTGGGCCGAAACGCGTGTCGACGAGGATAATTTCTACTGATGACTGGTAGATCCCTGCTGTACTTGCTCCCTGTGAGTTTATTCCTATCCCGTCTTTCCCGATGGACAGACACAGATTCGGACGAACTAATTTTTTTTCTGTCTGTCTGCTAATGCTTAGAACAAAGAAACTCAAAATAAAGTACTTGAGCAAAGACTGTTTGCTAAAAACTCCCGTAAAATAATGTCGAGGGACATATTTTTACTATTGTTGAGAATCTCAAACATTTCTTAGACAACAGTGCTCATGCAGGCGGCGACAGACTACAAACTTTATTGATAGGCTGCGCACATCGTTCATTGTGATCATTTACACAGCACCAAGCGTCAAGCGGTAGCATAGTGTAATTGGTATCACGTTCGCCTTAGAATCGGAGGGTCGTGTGTTCAACCCCTGAAGTTTTTTTTTATTTTTTATCAATTGTAAATTTTCCTTTGAATTCCTGCTACTTTTCAGCAACGGACGACTTGAGTATATTATTATAAATATTTTTTTTATTTTTTTGGTATGTAATAACATGGTGACTACAAGTAAATATGATTAAAGTGGCAGCCGTGGTAGGTTCGTCAATCAAATTTTGGGATACGGACTGGGAACAGTTCCTCCCATTAATCCCCCCCCCCCCTCGTTAGTCAAGTTTGTGGGGCACCATCGTGCCTCTGACTTGTCACCACTCGGACCAACTACACAACTCCCCAGGGTAAAAATTTTTAGGTGAACAAAACATAGCCCTCACCGCGGACGCATCTTTTGCGTTTAGAGGATAGAAAAGTATTGCGCACAGCAGAGACTTTTTTTTCACATTGCTTAGCACAGGGAGGACAACTATTTCCGGGAACGTAGCAGCGAAAGGGTTAATACTGTGTCCATTTTTTATGTTGTAGCTTGTTTAGTTAGTTAATACTGTGTCCATTTCTTATGTTGTAGCTTAGTGCGTTAGTTAATTCTGTGTCCATTTCTTGTGTTGTAGCTTAGTGCGTTAGTTAATTATGTGTCCATTTCTTATGTTGTAGCTTAGTGCGTTAGTTAATACTGTGTCCATTTCTTATGTTGTAGCTTAGTGCGTTAGTTAATACTGTGTCCATTTCTTGTGTTGTAGCTTATTGAGTTAGATAATACTGTGTCCATTTCTTGTGTTGTAGCTTAGTGCGTTAGTTAATTCTGTGTCCATTTCTTATGTTGTAGCTTAGTGCGTTAGTTAATACTGTGTCCATTTCTTATGTTGTAGCTTAGTGCGTTAGTTAATACTGTGTCCATTTCTTGTGTTGTAGCTTATTGAGTTAGATAATACTGTGTCCATTTCTTGTGTTGTAGCTTAGTGCGTTAGTTAATACTGTGTCCATTTCTTGTGTTGTAGCTTATTGAGTTAGATAATACTGTGTCCATTTCTTATGTTGTAGCTTATTGAGTTAGTTAATACTGTGTCCATTTCTTGTGTTGTAGCTTAGTGAGTTAGTTAATACTGTGTCCATTTCTTGTGTTGTAGCTTATTGAGTTAGTTAATATTGTGTCCATTTCTTGTGTTGTAGCTTAGTGAGTTAGTTAATACTGTGTCCATTTCTTGTGTTGTAGCTTAGTGAGTTAGTTAATACTGTGTCCATTTCTTGTGTTGTAGCTTAGTGAGTTAGTTAATACGGTGTCCATTTCTTATGTTGTAGCTTATTGAGTTAGTTAATACTGTGTCCATTTCTTGTGTTGTAGCTTATTGAGTTAGTTAATACTGTGTCCATTTCTTGTGTTGTAGCTTATTGAGTTAGTTAATACTTGTCCATTTTTTATGTTGTAGCTTGTTTAGTTAGTTAATACTGTGTCCATTTCTTATGTTGTAGCTTAGTGAGTTAGTTAATACTGTGTCCATTTCTTATGTTGTAGCTTAGTGCGTTAGTTAATACTGTGTCCATTTCTTATGTTGTAGCTTAGTGCGTTAGTTAATACTGTGTCCATTTCTTGTGTTGTAGCTTAGTGAGTTAGATAATACTGTGTCCATTTCTTGTGTTGTAGCTTATTGAGTTAGTTAATACTGTGTCCATTTCTTATGTTGTAGCTTATTGAGTTAGTTAATACTGTGTCCATTTCTTGTGTTGTAGCTTATTGAGTTAGTTAATACTGTGTCCATTTCTTATGTTGTGGCTTAGTGAGTTAGTTAATACTGTGTCCATTTCTTGTGTTGTAGCTTAGTGAGTCAGTTCTTGGTGCCTACGTTTTTTTTTATTGTAGCTCAGTTAGTTCTTGCTGTGTCCAAGTCTTGTCTTGTATCTTTTTGCAGACTTCTTCTATTCATACTTTTATTTGAAGTTTCTTTTGATTCAGTCATCAGCTGCTTTAAACTAGAACTTGCCAGCAATAGGTAATAACCAGCTGGTGTGGATATAATTCCTGGCCACAGTCTGTTGCTTGTATCGCCGTGTCTGTACGATGACAGAAGATAGAGTTCCTGGTCCCAGTCTGTTGCTTGTATCGCCGTGTCTGAACGATGACAGAAAATAGAGTTCCTGGTCCCAGTCTATTGCTGGTATTGCCGTGTCTGCGCGGTGAAAGAAGATAGAGTTCCTGGTCCCAGTCTGTTGCTTGTATCGCAGTGTCTGTACGATGACAGAAGTTATAGTTCCTGGTCCCAGTCTGTTGCTGGTATCGCAGTGTCTGTACGATGACAGAAGTTATAATTCCTGGCCACAGTCTGTTGCTGGTATCGCTATGTCTGTACGGTGCAAGAACCTGGTCCCAGTCTGTTGCTGGTATCGCGTGTCTGAACGATCACAGAAAATAGAGTTCCTGGTCCCAGTCTATTGCTGGTATTGCCGTGTCTGTACGATGACAGAAGATAGAGTTCCTGGTCCCAGTCTGTTGCTGGTATCGCCGTGTCTGCGCGGTGAAAGAAGATAGAGTTCCTGGTCCTAGTCTTTTGCTGGTATCGCGTGTCTGTACAGTGAAAGAAGATAGAGTTCCTGGTCCCAGTCTGTTGCTGGTATCGCCGTGTCTGTACGATGACAGAAGATAGAGTTCCTGGTCCCAGTCTATTGCTGGTATTGCCGTGTCTGTACGATGACAGAAGATAGAGTTCCTGGTCCCAGTCTGTTGCTTGTATCGCCGTGTCTGTACGATGACAGAAGATAGAGTTCCTGGTCCCAGTCTGTTGCTGGTATCGCGTGTCTGAACGATGACAGAAAATAGAGTTCCTGGTCCCAGTCTATTGCTGGTATTGCCGTGTCTGTACGATGACAGAAGATAGAGTTCCTGGTCCCAGTCTGTTGCTTGTATCGCCGTGTCTGTACGATGACAGAAGATAGAGTTCCTGGTCCCAGTCTGTTGCTTGTATCGCCGTGTCTGTACGATGACAGAAGATAGAGTTCCTGGTCCCAGTCTGTTGCTGGTATCGCAGTGTCTGAACGATGACAGAAGATAGAGTTCCTGGTCCCAGTCTGTTGCTGGTATCGCAGTGTCTGTACGATGACAGAAGTTATAATTCCTGGCCACAGTCTGTTGCTGGTATCGCGTGTCTGTACGGTGCAAGAAGATAGAGTTCCTGGTCCCAGTCTGTTGCTGGTATCGCGTGTCTGAACGATGACAGAAAATAGAGTTCCTGGTCCCAGTCTATTGCTGGTATTGCCGTGTCTGTACGATGACAGAAGATAGAGTTCCTGGTCCCAGTCTATTGCTGGTATCGCCGTGTCTGTACGATGACAGAAGATAGAGTTCCTGGTCCCAGTCTGTTGCTGGTATCGCGTGTCTGAACGATGACAGAAAATAGAGTTCCTGGTCCCAGTCTATTGCTGGTATTGCCGTGTCTGTACGATGACAGAAGATAGAGTTCCTGGTCCCAGTCTGTTGCTGGTATCGCCGTGTCTGCGCGGTGAAAGAAGATAGAGTTCCTGGTCCTAGTCTTTTGCTGGTATCGCGTGTCTGTACAGTGAAAGAAGATAGAGTTCCTGGTCCCAGTCTATTGCTGGTATTGCCGTGTCTGTACGATGACAGAAGATAGAGTTCCTGGTCCCAGTTTGTTGCTGGAATCACCGTGTCTTTACGATGACAGAAGATAGAGTTCCTGATACAGAACAGAATAGGACAGACCAAAACTGCATTTGATAAAATGAAGACCGTTTTTTGCAACGATCCGTCAGTAGAGGTTAGAAAAAGAATTGTTAGAATTCCTTGGATAGCTAAGAAGAGCAACCCAGATGTTTTGAAAGTGGCGATTTATCGAAGACACCTTTTCACAAACATCAGAAAGAGACAATCCTCAGTTGTTGGCCATGTTATGAGAAGAGGGAAACTGGAGGATGTTGTGACCACTGAACAGATCTGTGGAAAGAGAGACAGAGAAAGACAGGGCGAGAAGATGCTTGACAGTTTTTTGTCATGGCATGAAGGGGTGTCAACACACGAACTGATACACGCAGTTGTGTATCGCTGATTGTGGAGAGCCATGATCGCCCAAGCCAGTCGACAAGATACTTGATGATGATGATATCCGTTTATAGATAAAGATAATATAAAAGAAGAAATGCTTATCTGAAAATACTTACAACCAAAATAAAAAGCCTGCGCCAAAACTCTGTCGTTGGATCATGATACACAAAAACATGATCTTTATCAAGAATTTACAGAAAACTAATTTGCCTTGTCATTGGCATATCTTGCAACATTTATTCAAAGCTTTAATCAGCTCGCATTGAAATAATTCAAGAAGAACATGCCAACAGTATTATATCTTATGATTCCATCAGAGCTCCCGTGGTAAAAATTAGGTTTTGGAAACGACGAACTGAACCGAAGAACTTCTCATCTTTTCTGTGTCTTAATGAAATGCTGGAAAATAAGTGTCGAAATGATGAACTTGCAGTTAAAATGTAGTCACGTTTTGATTTTCTGGTAGAGGATTTCAATCTCTTTTTTCTCAACCTATCGGTTAATGACTGGTCTCACATGATAAACGCTGCAGGTTTAAATCCGAACGAAAAGAAGATCAGCGAACTTCGCAATATGACGAACACAGACGGAAAGTCACCTTGCGGCTACATCAGCACATTACATAAATTAGAAAAAAACCACACGAATACCCTTAACCGACGTATTCCGAAGCAGCCACATTGATATCTTGCTAGTGGTAATAATAAATACCTAATACAGACAAAACAGAGACATAACAAAGAAACAATAGCGACATAACAGAGATATATTAGAAACATAACAGAGAAGACGAGCTACTTACCTTGGTAACGTCAGCGTCATTCTGCGGATATTGGAATGCATTACATAGCTGGCTGACCATGCAATTAAACGTGTTCCCTTTACTATACTTTATTTGATTGGTTCAATCTTAGAGTGGGATTCAGAGGTGCCGAACAACAGCAGGACCAGAGCCGACACTGATGACCTCACCAGGGTCATCCTAGAACAGGCTCCAAGCCGAGAGCCTGCCCAGTCTAGAAAGACGTTTCCTTGGAAGTTGGAGGGTATCTTATGAGAGGCAAGGAACCAACAGTCTGAGCACACACACATAATACATATATGTCAAACAGACGCGACACTCAAGTTAAAAAACAAAGCAAAATAACCGTGAATTCCCGCCAGAGTTTACAACCGGTGAACGCGAGGAAAAGAAAAGACCTCTTGTTTACTGTCAAGAAAAGATATAAAACCGAACGAAAAGTATATTTGCAAGCTTCACAATATAACAAATGCAAACAGAACATGAACGTTGCGGCTATGGAGCCTTCATCAGCACATATAAATCAAACAATACTACACAAATTTGTTTAGTGTGTGCGATTATTATCCTTTTTATTCTATGTGTGTCAGTCACTAACCATTTGCTTCTGTTTCGCCATTTCAGGCACATCGCACCACACACGCTAACCACACACACACTAGCCATACGCGTTCACACACATACACACAAGTGCAAAAGGCATGTTTCTATTCTGAAGTCATAATTTTATGTGCGGAATGGCTACTCAGTAGATGATAAGGACGCCTTTACTCTCCTGAACATTTCCTTGTACCCATTATACTGGTAGATCGGCTTGAGTGCCCGGGTCAGCTTAAAGACAATCTGTCTCGATGTGTATTTGAATACATGACCACCTGGCAGACATATAAGCATACACACACAGACGCGCACGAACATACACGCGTGCGCGCGCACACACACACACTGACACGCACACGCTGACACACACCCACTGACACACACACACACAAACACTGACAGACACACATTGACACACACAGTGACACACACTGACACACACCCACTGACACACACCCACTGACACACACACCCACTGGCATACACACTGACACACACACGCTGACAAACAACTTATTGCAGGTTATGAAACTGTGGACTGGCTTGACACCCCAATATTTGTTGCGAGTGAACAGTATTTACTGACGGCTGCCCAAGGTCAGGGTTCGTGTCTCAGCTGGTGAGATGTTAACACCAGCCAGCATGTTATCTAACCTCAGCCAGCTAGCAACAGCCGAAGATTGTCTAGCATTTCTGATACAGGCCAGCTAGGATTCGCTAACCTCCCAAATGTCATCATGTTTATCTGTTGCTTGTGCCCAGCGTGCTGCCTATACTATTCTGTAAAGTGGACTAAAGTTTTCGCGTGATAAATCTCTATTCAGGGTTACCTTATCAGTGTGGTCGCTATGTGATTGATCTGTTAGCGGACATTGTGTGGTGGATTTCTCTTAGGCGTGGTTTTACCAGCCGGCAACATGTCTTCAACTAAGGTAATTTTCTGTATGTAAGGTTGGAAGTTTGTATAAACACAGTTTGTTGGAAGTTTGTATAAACACAGTTTGTTGGAAGTTTGTATAAACACAGTTTGTTGGAAGTTTGTATAAACACAGTTTGTTGGAAGTTTGTATAAACACAGTTTGTTGGAAGTTTGTATAAACACAGTTTTATTGTATTCAAGCCCAACTTGTCTGTATCAAAGATACTTGTACTAAGACAATTGTCGTTCATTCGCTCACAACTTTCTTGTACCCGGGCACGACTTTCGTGATTCTGTACTTTAGTGTGCCATCGATAAACCGCATTTTGTCTATACTACGGCGAGTGTTAGCAATGTTGTTGAAGACATGTTTTATAGCCGCTTTTGCTTTTTTTTCAAGTTAACCTCCTTATTAACTGTTTTTATTTTAAATGGATTCTCATTTATCGGACATTTGATTTCTTGTTAGAAAAGGTAGAGGATCATTGTCCACAGGTATTGGGCATATAGGGCTAGACTTACATTTTATATACCAATCGGCATGGGGTGGGTGATCTGCCAGGCGCGCTGCCACGATATTATCACAGGGAGAGGGGGAGGGGTTTGAGCTCCCAGGTTCCTAGTGCCTGTGTAGTGTGAACATCACATTGGCCACCTTTACGTGCCCCGACTTTTCCTGGTAACCATTTTCGGCATGTAATGCTAGAGTCATATTCGTATAGACATTTGATATGTTAGGTAGTCAAAATCCACCGGGTGTCTTTACTTGCAAGGACATTTTCTGGTGCCAACTTAAAATCGTCGACCTGGAAGACAGACAGATTTCTTCTTAACCCCCCCCCCCCCTCTTCCCCACTGCGCTCCCGGCGTTTCCCGAACAAAAGTGTAACGTAAATATATTTCAATTAGTTATGCGTGAAAATCGACCCGCTTGAATTAATTACGACTGAATATACAAATAAAATATGGCAGATCAGTGAGTCCAAGTTCTACATGGTTCTAGCGACAGTATTTCTTACCACGGGGGGTTCCCCAGGTAAACGAAGACAGTGACGGCTATTTCAATCTAATCACAACTCATGGTCTCTGAATCAAAATTTAAAAAAAGTGCGCATGAAGGACCCTATCAACCAGTCTAAGACATATGCAGTCATCGAGCGTGACAACCTGTATTTATGCAGTCATCGAGCGTGACAACCTGTATTTATGCAGTATCGAGCGTGACAACCTGGAATGTTGCAGTCATCGAGCGTGACAAACTGTATTTATGCAATCATCGAGCGTGACAACCTGTATTTATGCAGTCATCGAGCGTAACAACCTGGAATGTTGCAGTCGCTGAGCGTGACAACCAGGGATGTTGCAGTCATTGAGTGTGACAACCTGGAATGTTGCATTCATTGAGCGTGACAACCAGGGATGTTGCAGTCATTGAGTGTGACAATCTGGAATGTTGCATTCATCGAGCGTGACAACCTGGAATGTTGAAGTCATTGAGCGTGTCAACCGGGAATGTTGCAGTCATCGAGCGTGTCAACCTGAAATGTTGCAATCTTCGAGCGTGACAACCTGGAATGTTGCATTCATTGAGCGTGACAACTGAAATGTTGCAGTCATCGAGCGTGACAACCTGGAATGTTGCAGTAATTGAGCGTGACAACCTGAAATGTTGCAGTCATCGAGCGTGACAACATGAAATGTTGCAGTCATTGAGCGTGACAACCTGGAATGTTGCAGTCATTGAGCGTGACAACATGAAATGTTGCAGTCATTGAGCGTGACAACCTAGAATGTTGCAGTCATTGAGCGTGACAACATGAAATGTTGCAGTCATTGAGCGTGACAACCTGGAATGTTGCAGTCATTGAGCGTGACAACCTGGAATGTTGCAGTCATTGAGCGTGACAACATGAAATGTTGCAGTCATTGAGCGTGACAACCTGGAATGTTGCAGTCATTGAGCGTGACAACCTGGAATGTTGCAGTCATTGAGCGTGACAACATGGAATGTTGCAGTCATTGAGCGTGACAACCTGGAATGTTGCAGTCATTGAGCGTGACAACCTGGAATGTTGCAGTCATTGAGCGTGACAACCTAGAATGTTGCAGTCATTGAGCGTGACAACCTGGAATGTCGCAGTCTTTGAGAGTGACAACCTGGAATGTCGCAGTCTTTGAGAGTGACAACCTGGAATGTTGCAATCTTTGAGAGTGACAACCTGGAATGTTGCAATCTTTGAGAGTGACAACCTGGAATGTTGCAATCTTTGAGAGTGACAACCTGGAATGTTGCAATCTTTGAGAGTGACAACCTGGAATGTTGCAGTCTTCGAGCGTGACAACCTGGAATGTTGCAGTCTTCGAGCGTGACAACCTGGAATGTTGCAGTCTTCGAGCGTGACAACCAGGAATGTTGCAGTCTTCGAGCGTGACAACCTGGAATGTTGCAGTTGTGACAACCTAAGCTCGTTATACTATCAACAAGCATGTCGTACAGGCATTTGTAGTCTGAGTGCATCTGTCTGAGAGGCGGGGAACAAACAGTTTGCACACAAGTAAGCTAAATGTGTAAAGCGGATGTGTACACAAAACTCTAATTCTGGAACAAGACGAAATGCTAGAAGTGGACGGACAACCAAAACGTTCCGCCGGTGAACGCGACGAAGAAGAACATGATAGACGGACAGTCAGGTAAGTAGACAGGTAGATAGGTAGGTATGTAGATAGGTACGTAGATGGGTAATGAGATAGATAGGTAGATAAATAAGTAGATAGATAGATTTGCAGAGAGAGGAGGGGCAGAGGGAAAGAGAGAGAAAGAGAAAGAGATAGAAAGAGAAAGAGAAAGAAAGAGAGAGAGAAAGAAAGAGAGAGAGAGAAAGAGAGAGAGAAAGAGAGAGAGAGAGAGAGAGAGAGAGAGAGAGAGAGAGAGAGAGAAAGAAAGTGGAGAGAATTCCCATGCCATAAGAAACACTGTGTATCTAGCGAGCAGCGACGGACAACTCCGGCAGAGAAAAATCGATCCGACGTAGTGATCAATGAACCGGCCGTGGGCTCTGGTGGTGCCCCCTTACTCCGATTTGCATTATCGTGGAGGCAGCGTGCACTTAATCGATTCCTGACTTGCAGGGGCTGGTTGCCGTGCAGTATCGATTCCTTATTTGTCGTCAGGTTGCATCACAGCAGCACCTCTTTCCTCTCTCTTACTCACGTGACCATGTTTTCGCGTTCACGTGGGGGTGTTTAGTCATGTTTTAGCGCCCCATTCTCTGAGGTAATCTTCATATTTCAGTGTCACGCTGGTTAGAGGTTTCTTCTATAGCCCCCCCCCCCCACCCCCCCCCCCATGTCTTTCCTGCTATCCCCGTGGATATAATTACCCCTTAACTCGTATTTGCATATTGTAGTTGAAGGATGCTTGCATGTCCTGACATATTATTACGCAGGTGTAAAATATTCACATTTATAAGTGAAC
>CAJHNH020002851.1:0-10000 GCA_905116865.2 Candidula unifasciata | reverse complement strand
TGCTTTTTTCCCCCATATTCTTAAATTATTGCTCATTTTACATTTATATGAGCTTTTAGTGCCGCTTTGTAACGAATCTTTATTTGGGTTTGCGAATTATTTTGTCATTGCCTTTTCTGTCTCGAAATTTCTTGTTTTATTTTAAAGACGTGCTATCCTATTACACATTTTTGTACAGTTACATCCCCACCCCCGCCCATTTCTCTAAGCTTTGCTTAGAGGATACTCCGGTTTTCTAGCTCTCGACACGATGTTGGTGCTAAGTGTGGGTCCCAACTGCCTGTCAGCTTAGGGCGGTGTAGTAGAAAGGTAACGTTGTTAGCCTCGGGGTTTAGAGACGGGTGGAGGGTGGGTTTGCCACGAACGACAGAAACAAATTACCATTACCTTACGTAGAATTTGAACCTAGGTCTCGCCAATTAGAGCTTAGAATACGTACCGCTCGACCAACAGTGCCCCGATAAATGATGTCGGGGTTGAAGGTTACGTAAATATAATCTGCGTGTTACTGGAAAGATCAGAGTGCACATATCATGTCATTTTGCGCGGCAGACGAAACATCTATGGGTATACCCGGTGTAACCTGGTGTCGATTCTTAAATCCGTAATCAGCGTGCAATTTAACATAGTTTTGTTGTCAGACTTTCAGTGGCTATATAATTTCACATTTGGCTATACTGGCATTATTTCCTGCTCCTCTGTAGGATATTAAATTACCGTATTCTCATAATAATTAGCATGCAGGAACTTTCATTTTGTTCCGCCGTTTTCTCAAAACAGTGTTATGTTTTGATGAAGCAGTGTTTAGTCATCTCAGTCCTTCACTGTAATGTTTAGTCACACAGCCCTCTAGTATAATGTTTAGTTGGTCCGATCTGGTGCTACAGGTGACTGGGTCAGGTGCTAGAGTATTTAACTGACTCGATCTGTTGCTATAGTGTTTGACTCGATCTGTTGCTATGTTGTGATTCGATCTTTTTCTACAGTGTTTGACCCGTTCTGTTGCTGTAATGTTTTAACGATATGTTGCTATGGTGTGTGACTCGATCTGTTGCTATAGTGTTTGAATCGATCTGTTGCTATAGTGTTTGACTCGTTCTGTTGCTATAGTGTTTGACTCGATCTGTTGCTATAGTGTTTGACTCGATTTGTTACTACAGTGTTTGACTCGTTCTGTTGCTATAGTGTTTTAACGATATGTTGCTATGGTGTGTGACTCGATCTGTTGCTATAGTGTTTGAATCGATCTGTTGCTATAGTGTTTGACTCGTTCTGTTGCTATAGTGTTTGACTCGATCTGTTGCTATAGTGTTTGACTCGATTTGTTACTACAGTGTTTGACTCGTTCTGTTGCTATAGTGTTTGTCTCGATCTGTTGCTATAGTGTTTGTCTCGATCTGTTGCTATAGTGTTTGTCTCGATCTGTTGCTATAGTGTTTGACTCGATCTGCTGCTATAGTGTTTGCCTCGATCTGTTGCTATAGTGTTTGTCTCGATCTGTTGCTATAGTGTTTGACTCGATCTGCTGCTATAGTGTTTGCCTCGATCTGTTGCTACAGTGTTTGACTCGATCTGTTGCTACAGTGTTTGACTCGATCTGTTGCTATAGTGTTTGACTCGATTTGTTACTACAGTGTTTGACTCGTTCTGTTGCTATAGTGTTTGTCTCGATCTGTTGCTATAGTGTTTGTCTCGATCTGTTGCTATAGTGTTTGACTCGATCTGCTGCTATAGTGTTTGCCTCGATCTGTTGCTACAGTGTTTGACTCGATCTGTTGCTATAGTGTTTGACTCGATTTGTTACTACAGTGTTTGACTCGTTCTGTTGCTATAGTGTTTGTCTCGATCTGTTGCTATAGTGTTTGACTCGATCTGTTGCTATAGTGTTTGACTCGTTCTGTTGCTATAGTGTTTGCCTCGATCTGTTGCTACAGTGTTTGACTCGATCTGTTGCTATAGTGTTTGCCTCGATCTGTTGCTATAGTGTTTGACTCGATTTGTTACTACAGTGTTTGACTCGTTCTGTTGCTATAGTGTTTGTCTCGATCTGTTGCTATAGTGTTTGACTCGATCTGTTGCTATAGTGTTTGTCTCGATCTGTTGCTATAGTGTTTGACTCGATCTGCTGCTATAGTGTTTGCCTCGATCTGTTGTTATATTGTTTGACTGGATCTGTTGTTATAGTATGTGACTTGATCTGATGCTGTAGTGCTTAGGTATGTCACTGTTGTATTTAGTTGATAAAAAACAATGCAATATTATTTGAATCAGTCTGATAGTATGGTATTTAGCTGACTCGATCGGGTGGTATATTGTTAGATTTACTCTTGTGTTTAAGTATTTAGTTGACTCTATATGTTTTCAATTGACTCGATATGGCTGTATTTTTTTATAGTCGACAATATTTTGTGTTTGTTTAAGTGAATTGATTTAGTGCTGACGTATTTAATTGAATTGATCTGCCGCCACTATACTTAGTTGGCTGGATCCAGTGATATAATAGTATTGAGTTGTGATCTGTTGTCTTTTGTTTAGCTGACCTCTTCTACTGGTGTAGCCATAGCGTGGAGAATGACTTTTCAAACTACCCACAATTAGTAATCCAGTTTGGCTGTATGTCTTTTATAATCTTCCAGTGTGTATTATTATTTGGCGGTGATTAATTGTTGCATGTTTTGCGTCAGATCTTTGTGGGAGATTCGAAAGGAAATAGTGGACATAATTTAAAATATTTAAGATTTTAACCCTTTCGCTGCTACGTTCCCGGAAATAGTTGTTCTCCCTGTGCTAAGCAATGTGGAAAAAAAAAAAAAAGTCTCTGCTGTGCGCAATACTTTTCTATCCTCTAAACGCAAAAGATGCGTCCGCGGTGAGGGCTATGTTTTGTACACCTAAAAAATTTTACCATGGGGAGTTGTGTGGTTGGTCCGAGTGGTGACAAGTCAGAGGCACGATGGTGCCCCACAAACTTGACTAACAGAGCTATCACCCTCCCGGATGGGGGGGGGGGGGGGGGGGGGGGGATAGATTAAGGGGAGGAACTGTTCCCAGTCCGTATCCCAAAATTTGATTGACGAACCTACCACGGCTGCCACTTTAATCATATTTACTTGTAGTCACCATGTTATTACATACCAAAATAATTTAAAAAAAATATTCATAATAATACTCTAGTCGTCCGTTGCTGAAAAGTAGCAGGAACTCAAAGGAAAATTTACAATTAATAAAAAAAAAAAAAAAAAAATTCGGGGGTTGAACACACGACTCTCCTATTCTAAGGCGAACGTGATACCAATTACACTATGCTACCGCTTAATGCATTGCGCTGTGTAAATGATCATAATGAATGATGTTGAAACTCTGTTCTTGGTGTTAGTTACGATTCCTTTCTTTGATAATTTTCGTCTGTCTATCCGGATGATTTCTAGTCGATGAGGATGTGTGGACTAGTAATATGTATTCCTCACTGTTATCACACTGTCTCAATCCATTGGGAGTTGTCATCGATTTCGACTTCCACTGCCTCATTACGTGTCAATATGTTAAAACCGTCATATCCCTCTGCTATTTCCTAACCATTCAAAACGCGTTTACCTTTAGAGTAATTTGATCATTTTCGTATGTCTATCCGGATGATTTCTAGTCGATTAGGATATGTGGACTAGTCTTCTTCTTCTTCTTCTTCTTCGATCCTTCTGTCAGAAAACTTATATCAGGAGGCCGGTAGCCTTTATGAAAGCTATCGTGCAATCCATATCCTCTCGTGTACCACACAGTTTTGTCTTCATTGTGGTTGGAACAGGCCAGATTGCGTCTCTGTTGTCAGCATACAGTTGACAGTGTTGGAGCACATGCTCAGCATTTTCGGGTGCCACGCTGCAGGGACACGTCTCCGTATTTCCTACACCGAAAAATTTGAACATATGTTGACGAAATCTGTTGTGCCCTGTCCTTAGTCTGAATATAATAGACTGTCCCTCTCTAGAGAGGCGATGAAGTGAGTCTTGGGGAGAAAATCTGTTGTGGGTATCCAGCCACCTTTCTTGGATACTAGATTGTATTAGTGTTTTCATCTCTTGGTGGGTTAAGTCGCTATTTGGTTGTACCATGTCCTGACTGATGCTATGTCAGTTCTACAAGCAATTGTTAACCCAAAAGACACTCAGTTTGTAGACTTGACCTAACAGCTGATTTGCTTAGGCTCTTCAGTAGAACAATCTGTACTGCAGTGGATTCCAGGTCACTGTGGCTTGGAAGGCAATGAAATAGCGGACAGATTGACCAGAAGCGGCAGTGACATGGTACAACCAAATAGCGACTTAACCCACCAAGAGATGAAAACACTAATACAATCTAGTATCCAAGAAAGGTGGCAGGATACCCACAACAGATTTTCTCCCCAAGACTCACTTCATCGCCTCTCTAGAGAGGGACAGTCTATTATATTCAGACTAAGGACAGGGCACAACAGATTTCGTCAACATATGTTCAAATTTTTCGGTGTAGGAAATACGGAGACGTGTCCCTGCAGCGTGGCACCCGAAAATGCTGAGCATGTGCTCCAACACTGTCAACTGTATGCTGACAACAGAGACGCAATCTGGCCTGTTCCAACCACAATGAAGACAAAACTGTATGGTACACGAGAGGATATGGATTGCACGATAGCTTTCATAAAGGCTACCGGCCTCCTGATATAAGTTTTCTGACAGAAGGATCGAAGAAGAAGAAGAAGACTGCCGCTTCTGGCCAATCTGTCCGCTATTTCATTGCCTTCCAAGCCACAGTGACCTGGAATCCACTGTAGTACAGATTGTTCTACTGAAGAGCCTAAGTAAATCAGCTGTTGCGTCAAGTCTACAAACTGAGTGTCTTTTGGGTTAACAATTGCTTGTAGAACTGACATAGCATCAGTCAGAAAGACCACTCTGCTATATTTGCTGTGCTGTTGTCCATTCAGGAAAGAACATGCTGCTAGAAGTGCTTCTGCCTCTGCTCTGTAATTGGAGGAATATGAACCTGTTGGTACAGCCTGGTTGATTTTTAAACCATTTGGGCATTCTATGTATATTCCTCCTCCTCCGTCTCTTACTGCTCTCTTGGCTGAACCATCTGTATACACTCGAATCCAACTCTGGGTGGGTAAAGTCTATTGATCTCTCCTTCTGTAGTTGATTTCATATCAGTGCTGCTCATTGATGATTTGGAGGAGACCCCTGTTACAGTGGTTCTGACTGTTGGTAGGTTATCCCTAAGCCAAGCGGGGCAGTCGTTGTAAGGTTTAAGTGGAACATTTGGTATTATGGGAGGGAGTTTAAGGACAGCGAGCTTGGCATTTGCGTTCTTAATAAAGCAAGTTCTCTTTAGTCTAGCCTTCTGGGGTTTCTGTAGTCGGCTGTACATGGGTTGTTCTTGAAAGTGGTGGTATTTGGAGAGCTGGGTGAGGATCTTTGTGTCTCTCCTATCTTCCAGATTATGGAGACCAGTAATTGTTTCCATATCTGATATGGGCGTGGAGCGCATTGCCCCTGTCATAATACGGAGAGCATGGTTTTGGATCTTTGAGACTTTCTGAAAATTTGATTTAGCTGCTGTGCCCCAAGCAGCTATTCCATATTCTAGTGTTGGCCTCACATAGCCTGTATAGGTCCTCTTAAGGACATTGAGGTTTGCCCCCCAGTCTGTTCCAGCTAACTTCCTCATCAGTTGTGTTCTCTTGAGTCCCTTGCTCTGTGTCTTTTCTATCTGTTTTCTCCATGTGAGTCTTGAGTCAAAGGTTACTCCTAAATATGACGGTGAGTCATCATGTATCAGTGCCTGGCTGCCATATCTAAGTGAAACTTTCTGGGGTTTGGTAGAGAGACTGAAAATGGTGTGTGTGGTTTTGGCCCCATTTACAGGCATGTACCAGCTATTGGACCACCTCTCTAGAGTTCCGAGGGATTCTTGAAGCCTTGTCTGTGCTTTTTCAGTGTCTTCCTCTGAACTCAGTAGCGCCAGATCATCGGCATACATAACGGCTTGAACTCCATTACAGAGGGTTGATTTTATGTCGTTAATGTAAACTAGGAAAAGAATTGGGGACAAAACTCCGCCTTGTGGAACTCCATGTGTCATTGAGACTGATCTGCTCCTTGAACCCTGTATCTTGACTCTTGCAGATCGATTTTCAAGATATTTTACGATCCACCCAAGCATGTGATGGGAGATTCCACTTTCAAGTAGCTTTTGTTTCAGCCCATTTTTCCACACTTTGTCGAAGGCCTTTTCCATATCCACCCAAACTGCAATAGTGTGCTTTTTTTCCTGAAATGCATCTTCAATGTGTTGAGCAATAAATGTAATTTGGTCTTCTGTTGATCTACAACGTCGAAAACCTGCCTGTTCCTCCATTAGTTTGACGTTTTTCTCTAGGAACCAGGTCAGTCGGTTGTTCAATAATCTTTTAAATAGTTTGTACAGACAGCTAGTGAGGCTGATGGGTCTGTAGCTGTCTGCGTTGTTCTTCGGCTTTCCTTGTTTCAGGATTACGAAGATTTCAGACTTCCTCCAGGCTGGAGGAACTATACTAAAAATCCAGCTGGCATTAAAGATGTTTAATAATTTATTTTTGGCACTTAGACCCATGTGTAGTAACATATCATTCGTGATTTTATCGGGGCCAGGGGCTTGGTTGGATTTCAGCTGGTTAAGTCCTGTGTTAAGTTCACTCATTGAGAATTTATCTGTCATGATGCTCTCTGTTGGTTTACTCTTGCTGGCCTCCTCGAGTTCTTTTATTCTTTGTACTACCTCATCTTCTCTGGACTTTTCTATATTAATATCACTAACAGATTTAAACTGATTTAAAAGGATATTTGCAGCATCGTTTCCAGATCTGATCTCATTGCCCTCATTTATTACTATTGGATTGGCTTGTTGGGCTTCTCCATTTAGACACTTGACTAGTTTCCAGAGTTTGGACCCATCTTTTTCAAAACTTAGGCTCTTGTTTTTGTCTTGCCAGCTCTTCCTAGTTGCTTGAAGTGTTTCTTTTTTTTAGCTTAGCTTCTGCTGCTTTGTAAGCAATGTTGTTTTCTACCGTTGGGTTGCTTTCTACTCTATCTCTTGCTTCTGAGAGAGTTTGGTGGAGGTCTTGTATTTGTTGAGACCAAAATGGGATGTAATCTTTCCTTGAACCCCGAGGTATGGTTTCTTTGGCTGCTTTTAATATAGCTTCTGTAAACTCTTTTACTGATTTAGCAAACTGACTTGATTTGCCGTTGACATTTATCGAGTATACATCAGCAAGGTTAGCAAAACTGTTCCAGTCAGCTTTCTTGTAATTCCAACGAGGGGGCGGCATCGAATGAAGGCCTCTCATATTTAGAACAGAAATCAGGATCGGTCGATGGTCACTACCTGCTAGTTGGCTGAGCACCATTTTATGTATGTTGCTTGCTAAGTCTAACGTGGCAAATGTTAAGTCTGGGCGGCTGGTTGAAAGCCATCTCCTGGAGAAAAAAGATGGGGAGTCATCTGGTTTGTTGATTAGCTGGAGTCTGGCATATGTCTGCCAGTCCTCCACTTCTTCTCCTCTGTCGTTGAGCTGTGAATATCCCCAGCTTGGAGAGCAGCTGTTAAAATCTCCTAGAACGATACAGTTGTCATCTGGGATTCTCATGTTGTATAATGAGAGTTCTTTGCTTGGCGGGCAGTAACAATTGTATAACACAATTTCCTTGCCTGCAATGTTAAGCCTGACACCCATGATCTCAGACTCCTGTTTTGTGTCCACTGTAAGACTAGCTGCTGGGATGCTGTTTTTTACAAGGATGAGGACTCCTCCCTTGGGACCATTTTTTCTGTCCTGTCTGAAGCACTGGAAGCTTCTAATACAGAATCTGTGCTTTTCTGACAGGTGTGTCTCCTGTATACAGGCAATATCAATATTTCCTTCCGTAAGTTGTTTCGTGAGTGCAGCTTTTTTGTTGCGGACTCCCTCTGCATTCCATTGTAGAATCCTCAGAGCGCACACGTCTTCTTCGTCCATCTTGTCCCTCTGATAGATTTATAATCTAGGCTGTTTTTCTAGCTTTGCGAGTGGTGACGTTGTACAGTTGCCACTTTTAAGGTAGGGCTCACCGTGATATGTTTCACTGAAGTGTTAAAGATTAAACACCACAGTCTTCATTCCTGCTAGGGTTTTCTGACATTCAAGAAGGTATGCGTGACGTCATGTTTGTGGGAAAATATTCTCCCACACTATCTGTGCCTTTCGACCTGGCGTCTCCGTCTTCAACGTGCTTTTCTTTTAGGATGTGCTTCCTTAGCCCGTAACCAACCAAGGCCTGACCACCGGGCAGTGGTAGTTTAGTTTCAGAGTATCCTTCTCATAGGTGGGCCGCTGTCCCCAGCTATCGAGTCCCACCTACCCGGGGAAAATACCTAATTAAATTTTTAACGGCATCCTGTGTTGGCGTGGCAGCGCTTCACCAGTCCGGTTGTATGCCACCGTGTGTACGCCCACAGGACAATTACTGTCTAAAATGCCATAAATCCATGGGGCCAGGTGAAACACAATCGGGCCTGTTTGTGCCCCGTTGGCAACAGAGGCTTCCGTTGCTAAAAACCTATTATAATGCACTATATTCCATTTTTAACGAATATTGATCTACAAAGTCACACAAAAACTATTTCACAGTAAGCCCGACGGAACAACGGTCACAGTGATATAAAAATTATCCTCAGATATCCAATGCAACAGGGCTTAAAAATCTAAAATGATGGGAGGGAGAAACACGTCTTTGGTGGTCACGTTTGGATGAACGTATCTCATCAGCTGGTCACAGCTCACGGGCACTCGTCGAATGTTTCATCCCTCACTGTCAGATGTCATGGCGGTGTGTTCTGCATAGCTGGCTAGGCCATGGCTTTCTAATCACCCATTTCTGTCATTTCACACAGTGATGGATTAGTACGCCGTGTGGTGGTCTGAAATGTATGCTTGTTCATTTAACCCCTTTCTGCCTATATTTCATTACATTCGCCCTTCACATTTTTTAACAAAATTGTTTCCTATCTTCAATTTTATAAAAACTACTCTAATTATACCCGCTACCTAACTAAACCTTATATGAACATCTAGCCACGTAATGAAAGCATACAACATAACATGTAACATCATAAAATTCATGCAGTATAATGAAAACGTGACATGCATACAATAACTAATAGTCAATAATTCTAAAGACATAAAAAAAAACGATACAACTCCCTCGTTGTATTAGCATAACAACCTCGTATTCACTGGTATCCCTATGGAATGTGCGGAGTTGTCTGAAGTATAAAGGAATAGTATCTGTATTCCCACTTTATAAACTCAAACCTGAAAACATTGTATACAAGAAATGACATGCCATGTATCCCCAGTTAATAATAAAGTAAAACTCGAAAATGTCATCTCCCCAAGAAAGGATGAAAATAGAATCTCTGAGAAAGTCAACATAGACTGAATAATAAGGTATAACCTTTACAGAGTATAAATAATTCTTATACCGTTAGGTATATTAATTGGAGAGAAATTTTTCGGAAACAATCGTAGAATTTCCTCAAGTCGAATGTACAATGCCACCACCTGTATTTACAGGTATTTATCCACTGTGATAGTCCACAGCGTTTATTGTTGCTTCCCTAAGAGGTTGCTTCCTCTGTTTAATGCATATCGCATCTTCTGTAAAGAAATAGCCGGCCTATATTCAGTTACCAATCATGTCATGCTTTGGACTGGCTTATCGCCAAGTACGTTTCTAACTGTGTACCTCAGTAAAGTCTGGTTAAACTCAAATCAGTCATCATTCTGACAGCATGTATAAGAGAGGTTTTGTGGCCAGTAACTCTCTTAGCGAACATAAAACATGTAGGTATTGTAATCTTCACCCACAACCGAACGTGTGGATTTTCACTTGTCCGGGAGAGTACAACACGATAAAAAAAACGTTTATAGTGCAAAACCAAATGT
>CAJHNH020002850.1:0-91701 GCA_905116865.2 Candidula unifasciata | reverse complement strand
AATGTCTGTAGACAACTCATTAGCCTACCCTAAACTACATGTGTGACAATGTCTGTAGACAACTCATTAGCCTACCCTAAACTACATGTGTGACAATGTCTGTAGACAACTCATTAGCCTACCCCCCAACTACACAGACAACTCATTAGCCTAAAACTACATGTGTGACAATGTCTGTAGACAACTCATTAGCCTACCCTAAACTACAAGTGTGACAATGTCTGTAGACAACTCATTAGCCTACCCCCAACTACAAGTGTGACAATGTCTGTAGACAACTCATTAGCCTACCCCCACAATGTCTGTAGACAAACTCATTAGCCTACCCCCACCCCCCCCACCCCCCCCCCCCCCCACCCCCTGTAGACAACTCATTAAAAAAAAAAAACGTTCAGATGTCTGTTGGTTGAGAGTCCTCGTGATGGCAACAAAAGCTTCAGACTGACCAGTCATCCGAGAGAGAGGAACAATGCTTGCATCAAAGCTGGGTGTGTCTGCCTGACAGACAGGCATGGAAACAAAGACAAGAAACCAACAGTCTGCACAAACTGATCAAACAAACTGCACAAGCAGAACTCAGGTCCTGCAACATACATCTCAAGGACAGACACAAATTCTTCAAGCTTGCGTTGGATAAACAAATATTCTCTCATGACCTTCCTCAGCAAATGACTCAATCAGATTGGGCCTGAAAAAAGGTGGCATGTCATTTATCTGAAGGTTCAGTCCTGGATAGTTTAAAAAACTGATTATTAATGCTGCCAGTTAGCAAGTGCACATCAGTGCCCGAAGACAAATGTAGGTCAGTCAGAGTAGTCTCCCTGTGACAGGATGTTTCATGTTTTTAGCATAAAAATTGTGACTTTATGCTGACTATTGTAAACAGCATATTCAGAAAATAGCAAGTTGCTCATTGCCACAGAATTGGTGGTCTGCCTTATGCTGTAATGTGTGTGAATTTGTAATGTGCTGGTTTGTCTTGACTGTTGATGTTGACACCTTTAGTAGCATATGCATGCACAAGCTGTTGGATCTTGCCAGAACTGCTGTCTGATGTTGCATATGGAACAGTGCTGGATGTTTTATGTGGTAATCACTGGCACACAGACTAACTATGTGGTGGCTATTTGGATGAACTGATGGTTGGAACCTGGACTGATAACCTGAAAGCCAGTCAACCCCGACTGAGTAATGTTTCTATTGTTGCGCTTTAAAGATTTCTTCTCTTTTCCAAGTTAATTCTTTGGACATAGTGAGGTAAGTGAAAATTGCTGGAAATACAGGGACATAGTGAGATAAGTGAAGATTGCTGCAATTACAGGGACACAGATTAATTTGTAAGGGCACAGGAAATTCACACCATCAACTTAACTGTGAGGACAACTGGTTTCAATCAAATATTAAAAGCTGAAACAAGCAGTAGTGGAATGATCTGATTGTGCACTATAAAAACTGGAAGAAGGAAGGCAACAGTTGGTGATGTTACAACTGATCATTTGTGTCAATGTTTACTACTACCGACAAGTCAAAAGCCCATCACACTGGTTTATGTTCTCTGTTAGGATGCCAAGTCAATGTCTGAAGGTAACAACAGTAATTCCCCCCTCCCCCCCCCCCCACCCCATCCCTGAACTGAAAGAGTTAATGATTATTATCACAAAAAAGGTCAAAAACATTATATTACTCTAACTTTTGTTGCACTTGTGCACTTGAAAGGTCACACAGTACATGCCACATTTTTTAATGAACCTCCAATTAATTATACAAACAATTTAGCGAACATAAAACACACAAAGACATGATGCTTGCCTTTGTCAATGCCGAGAGTAAATTTTGTGTGTGTGTGTGTGTACACAGCTGGCCAGATGTATCAACATAATATCCAGTCAAGAAATGGACAACTTTTCCAGATATTTCACAATATATTTCAAAATGACACAAATGTCTCATATAAAGATATACTGAATGTGGCCAGATATTTCAAAAAAGTATATCGTAACAACAAAAACAACAAGTTTTAAACAAATGTAAAACAAAATTGTTTGATATTCCATTTTGTTACCTCAAAAAATACCCGGGGATAATCTGAATTAAAAAAACTGATTTCACTGAACATTTACAGACATGGTGACATCTTTAAGATTTTCTCTGCTCTAGTATATTCAAAACTTCATCTCTTTCTTTCTGAGCTTTGGCAATGGCTAATTCAATATCTGCTTTCACCTGTAATAGGAAATTGATAAAAATCTGGTTATGGTCACGTACTGACATGATGATTAATGTTAATGTTATTGTTTTGAATATACAACTGACATCAATGTGTCTGTCTATCAAAGTGTACAATATTGGTCCTATTTTCTGTTCTATATAAATATCTAGTGTAGTTGGTATCACTTCTGCCTTGCATTTGATAGGTCCTGGGTTTAACCCCTACATGCTGTTGTTGTTTTTTTTTTTAAACTATTGTAAATGTAAATTTTATATTTAAGCTCTTAGCACTTTCGGCAACAAATCATCGAAGTATTAATTAATTAAACATCCTGTCACGTGCGTTCAGGTGGATTTAGATGCCTTACACGTTATCCTGTTCTTTTGTGCAGTGTGGTTGGTGTACTGTGCATTTGTGGGAAAAAAACACTCCTGTTGTCGAATTTCACTTAATGTAAGTAAGAGAAATTCTACAGAAATATTGCAAGGAGAAAAGAAAAAAGTATAGGAGGACAAAAACGTGAAGATCTGCTACTTCGTTTAGTACCAAGTAATTTCCCTTCAATAAAAGAGTCTATAACATCACAGAAGAAATTCCCAGCCAGAAAGTGTGTGAAAAGGCAAAAAACGGCGGGAAACCAGATGCGTATGCAAGGACTGTGATTTGGCATTGTGTGTCGCACCTTGTTTTGAAATATTTCACACAAAAAGATATTAATAATAATAAAAATATGTATTTGCTTACTAAAGTGTTTTGTGTTTGTTTATAGTGTTTTCTTTTTATTAATGAGTTTTCATGGCGTAGCCATAGTGCATCTGATTTGTCATCGCAAAGGTCAACCACACACCTTCAAAGAGTTTTTATTTTAGGTGTACAATTTTTACCGCGCGATGCAAGTGCGACACTGCTTTTGGAGGGAAAAAAGGTATTCAGTACAGGAGGAAGGATTAGCACTCGCCTGCTTAGCACAGTGGTTACGTTGGCTGGCGAAGGGCGCAGCAGCGAAAGGGTTAACAACTGACCCTGGTCTTGAAGCAAGCAACTGCTGGCTGTAACTTTCAAACAATTCAGGAGAAGAATGAGCAGAAAGAGGAGAAGGAGGAACAATATGGGGAGGAAGACAATGTGGAGAAAGCTAGAATAAAAAAAACAAAGGGATGACAGTTACCTTTGTGGTGAACTCTGCATCGGCGATCTGTTCCAGATTTGTCATCACATTATAATATGCTCCCCAGACACCAGTCTCCAGGATGCGTGCTCCAGTCTAGACATCAGTTAATTTTAGAATTAATTTATCAACCCAGACACTGTCAATTCTCACATTAATCACAAGTCTATGAATCATCAATTAACAGTAAGAGTTAATTCACCTGACCTAACTCTTTGAGTCCCAGAGGGTTTAGCATCACAGGCCCAGGGAGTAGTCAAAAGAGACGTAAAATCGGCACATCATGCGTTCATTGGGCTTCTAGGCAGTAACCTATGAACGTATAATGCGTTTCTTGGGACTCAAAGAGTTAATATCCTGAATTAATACACTAGTCTAGACATTGTCAATTCTGGCATCAACTCTTACAGGAGGACATTACTTTTGGGGTTCGGACAGCATTAATTTTGAGCCGAATTTTTTTTTTACTGCAACATGACACAGACAATATATCAGAATAAAGAGAAATAAATTCAGAATGCATGTAAACTATTCAAAGATCATTACTGCAACAATTACATTTTAAAATTATGCCACATTCGATGATGTTAGAAACACTTGAAGATTTTTTAGATGTAAAATGTTGTATTTACCTTATTTATTTACCTGATCAGAAACACTGCTATCCATTTCTAAGAATCCATATGCTTTCTCTATTCAATTCCGCTTCAGCTAGCCTTTATCTGAGACAATTATTCTTAATACTTTTAATTATGTGACCACTCTTGTGTGACCACTCTTGTGTGACCACTCTTGTGGGACCCCTCGTGTGTGACCCCTCGTGTGTGACCCCTCGTGTGTGACCCCTCGTGTGTGACCCCTCGTGTGTGACCCCTCGTGTGTGACCCCTCGTGTGTGACCCCTCGTGTGTGACCCCTCGTGTGTGACCCCTCGTGTGTGACCCCTCGTGTGTGACCCCTCGTGTGTGACCCCTCGTGTGTGACCCCTCGTGTGTGACCCCTCGTGTGTGACCCCTCGTGTGTGACCCCTCGTGTGTGACCCCTCGTGTGTGACCACTCTTGTGTGACCACTCGTGTGTGACCACTCGTGTGTGACCACTCGTGTGTGACCACTCGTGTGTGACCACTCGTGTGTGACCACTCGTGTGTGACCACTCTTGTGTGACCACTCTTGTGTGACCACTCATGTGTGACCACTCGTGTGTGACCACCCGTGTGTGACCACTCTTGTGTGACGACTCTTGTGTGACCACTCTTGTGTGACATGTCAAATTTTAGAGCTACCAAACCAAAAAAAATTTTTTTTTAGCTGACTTGTTTTACAGCAACATGACAAAGCTATACCCTTACTGAAGAAAAAGTACTGGCTTTATAGGGACATACAATACATCAAATTAAAGAACAATTAATGCAGGATGCATGTAAACTATTTACGGATCAGTATTGCAACAAAAACATCTTACAATTACACCACACTGGAGGATGTTAGACAAACATAATTTTTTGTCTTTTTTTTTTTTAGACATGCAGTGTTGTGATTACCTTACTTTTTATAAACTTGTTCAGCAACATTGCTATCCATGTATAAGAATTCACATGCCTTCTCTATTCATTTATGCATCAGCCAGTCTTTATTATAGACAATTTGTCTAAATACTTTAGATTTTATGACCACTGCTGTGAGATATGTCACATTTCAGAACAACCAAATTAAAAATAAATTCACATGAAATATGAGGGCAATTCTGGTGAAGACTTCCCTAAAGCATGCACTGGGGCACAAGTGAGGCTTGACAGCACTGCCTACACAGTTATAACTGCTGTGTTTTCTAATCATTTTATTACTGCAGTGTATGCATTGCCTGTCTGGACCACTGTAATCAACTAAATGTGCTGTCCCAACAAGACTGTCGGACAAGGCTGGTTTTCTGTTTGGTCTCTGAGCCACAGCAATAATTATGTCTGTTAGAACTTCATGAGCTGAGAGCGCAGTTAGTTGAAGAGCTCATCTTTGAACTGTGCGAGACATGCGCTTGGGGGCAGCATGATGGGATAACATGTACAAGATGTGAGCATTGACCTGCGTCACTTCCATGATCCACATTTTTCCCACCATATGTTAGTTTTGCGATACTAGACCATTTGATCCACACGATCACAGCTTTTCATACTCATATTGTACGAGTGAAAAGTTTCTGAACTTTTGAAATCCCTTTCTGGCATTCCTCAAGTGTGGAATTTCCATTTGTGGTCAGTAGGATGCAGGATTTTTATTTTTAAATTGTTTATTCCTCCGGGAAGCACATGGGATATTCCGCTCATTATTAACTAACCGTCTAGGAGTTGCAAGGACAGTGGGTTGTTGTTTTAGTTGCATTACCCAGAACCATGCTGTGAATCTGTGGTACGTTGTAGAGCAGTAATCTTTGATGTCGTGCTTCGGTGTTATTCTCATTGCTATCACTACACTGAGAAACTGAAAAAAATGTCTCTGGTCATTGGCTGCCAATCAGACAATGTAGATCTTTTTCTCAATGGTGTATTTTTCTTTATTTTTTCCACTGCATGAAGATTTATGTTTTCAACAAGACTATCAATGATATCAGTTTTCAGCAGTGTGAATAGGAAGTCCAGTGGTGTTGAATTTTTATTCAATCGTGCCTGAATAAAAAGACACAGCTGATCGAAAGAGGGAAAATTCGATCAAAACATTTTCTTCAACTTTATCCCAAACAACATTGTCAGCAATAGATACTGCATAAGCATTATTATTTATCATAATGTCAACACTATTGTTGGCTTATCCAGCTCAGATTCATCAACAACAGCAGCAGTGTGGGCAGTTCTATTGGCTTTGTTATTGTTCTGCTTTCCCTTACCCTTACCATTTAGTCTGGCGTGTTTTGCAGCAGATGGCTTTATATTCTAGATCGTCATCATCTACATCATTGTCAAATCATTCTGAATCTAAGTTATCATCACTACTAGAATTATCTTCTTCATTTAACAACTGCTGCATAAGATCTAAAGCCTGCGTTTTTGTCATTCTTTTAGCTCTGCAGTGGATGTTGAAGTATTGAAAGCTGCCATTTCAGGAAAATCACACAATCGCTCGGATTAAATCTAAAACAAATCATAAACTGCTCCAATGACCACACAAGGCTTCGGAAACAAAAAGAATTTGTATCGCTAATTCTAGTTTTTAAAAACATGGTCATACAAATTCATTTTCCAGCAAACAAAACAATATTAGAGTGTCTCTATGAAAAGCCATTTAAATGGCATTCCATCTACAGGTAACGGATTCAAATGCAATTTAAATGGCATTCGGTCCTCAAAGAGTTAATTACAAGTTTATGAATCATCAATTGACGGTAAGAGTTATCTCACCAGACTTGATATCCTGAATTATTACTAGATTCAGTGCATTAAAATACAACAGTTGGCTCCATAATGAAGGCAGCGGTTATACCTGCAACAGTCAATGTAATCAGCTCTCATGACTGACAGGCCTAGTGCTCAAGTTCCAACCACCAGACTGAAAGAGATCCTACACAGAAACCTGTGTGGCTCACAAGGGCAGAGCCTCAGTAACGTAGGGTCATGAATTTCTGAGGCACTTATCATAGCCAATCATTCAATGTTTATTGATGTGTCTAGTGTGAAGATGCATAGGTGAAAACCCCTCTATAAATATCCTGGGGGCAGATCCTGACTGACCTGCAAGTCTGATTTACAGTTGAGGTTCCCAACCTGAGCCAGTTCTTTCAAGTGAAGCCACAACTCGTTGGCAATCTGAGCCACACACATGGGCACCTGCACGGCTGTCAACATCCCTTGCTTCATGGCCTCCTCTCTCCTGCAGACAGACAGTTGGTGGACAACCATTAGGTAGGTATACAGGAGTCACCACCCACACTGGACTACAAAAGAGGTATTAGATACACAGGAGTCACCACTCACATCAGACTACAGAAAGGTATTAGATACACAGGAGTCACCACTCACATCACATAGAAAGATAGGCTGAATCAACTAGTCCCCCGGCCCCAAAAAACATTGGCTATTAGAAAACCAATAAATATATAAATATATATATATATATATATATATGTGTGTGTGTGTGTGTGTGTGTGTGTGTGTGTGTGTTTGTGATTCTAGTCAATGCTGCATTTTTCTGTGGGTAAGACACTATGTTAGACTCCTATTTTTTTTAAATACAAAATGAAGAAATAAATATTTCAAACACTAAACAGAACTACTTGACAATTTTACTAAATACTGAAAACATTGGTAGATTTATAACCGCATGTTTAAGTACCACACAAAACAACTTGACTGATATATTGTAATTACGGTAGGTAACACTGTTTTATGTTTGGGAGCTAGTCAGTATTATTATAACCTGTAGAATAAGAAGTGCCACAGGGACAGAAAGATTGCCCTAAACACTGACAAAAAGAGTCAACAGAAGGCCAAATCAAAGGAATGGAACCTTCACAGAGGTCCTAATATGGTAGTTAGGGAGTGTGCATTGCAAACTATGCAGCAGCTAACATGTACACAAACAGAAGAGTGCATGTTGCTAGGCAACACTCAGGGGTGGCTGGGGTATCTGTGTAGAATGGATAATGTCTGGAGTAGGGGAGCTGATGGGAGGGGAGGGGGGGGGGAGTACCACACCAGTGTTTGTCATGAGGAAAATAGTGAGGGGAGGCTGGGGAAAATATGGAGAGCAGTGTGTATTTATTTATATATTTAATTGCAACATTTCATATATAAGATGACAATGAATTTTAAACTTGAAAAAATCAGGGAAACATATCGACTTATACACAGACAAATATGGTACATAATACTTGTCTGATCTATGAGAGCAGACGGGGACCCTTATAGAGATAACTGTGCAAAGAAAATTATCCTTTACCAAAATCGAAGCAAATCAAACACTTGATAATAACAGTCATTTAAACAACAATACCCTGTTCAACCCATCTGTGTTATAATTGGAAGATAAAAATAGTTAGTTTTTTTACATTTCAATAATGTATAATTATGTCTACCAATTATGTTTGGTTATGCAATATTGTATATATTTAGAAAAACAACACTTTTACTCAGAAACAGTTAAGGATAAAGACAGTAGAAAATGAGTATTTCACTGTGAAAGAAATTAGATAAAAAAACAAACAAAGACAGTGAAGATTATTGACTGAGAAAGATTTCATGAAATAAAATGTTAAATTAAAAACAAAAATCTCTCACATGCCAAGATGTAACACACAGTTAAGATTTCATGAAATAAAATGTTAAATTAAAAACAAAAATCTCTCACATGCCAAGATGTAACACACAGTTAAGATTTCATGAAATGAAGTGGTAAATTAAAAACAAAAATCTCTCACATGCCAAGATGTAACACACAGTTAAGATTTCATGAAATAAAGTGGTAAATTAAAAACAAAAATCTCTCACATGCCAAGATGTAACACACAGTTAAGATTTCATGAAATAAAGTGGTAAATTAAAAACAAAAAACCTCTTACATGTCAAGATGTAAAACACAGTTAAGATTTTATGAAATAAAGTGGTAAATTAAAAACAAAAATCTCTCACATGCCAAGATGTAACACACAGTTAAGATTTCATGAAATAAAGTGGTAAATTAAAAACAAAAACCTCTTACATGCCAAGATGTAAAACACAGTTAAGATTTCATGAAATAAAGTGGTAAATTAAAAACAAAAATCTCTCACATGCCAAGATGTAACACACCGTGAAACAATTATGATTCACTGTGACAACAGACTCTCTAACAGGATGTGTGGACCAACAGGAAACTGTACTCACTGTTTCCGTTCTTCCACTGTTGATTTGGGCAGCTTCATTGCCAGCTGTAAACAACAATCATAACAAACAGGTAACACAAACTCAGAGTCAGAAAGAAGAAACTTACACAAATCAAATCATCTGTTTCATTGGGATAGGTTTTATAAAGACAACAATGAAGGCTGATACAACTTTATATGTAATTCAAGAACATTTAGAGAGAAAATGCACTTACTCTGGATATTCACAACATGAACAAGAACAATATTGTCAATTTCTCAACATTCTGCAACAGAAAGTCCACTACTGCAAGGGTTCCTGCCCTAATGTAACTCAGTTAATCGGTAAACATATTTTGTTTAAACCCTGTGCTGAAGGCATTTCTCATTCCTCTTTCTTATATTCAAGACTGCAGACATTTAAGAATTTCTTGCAATGTAATGTTATTTTCTTTTGACTTGCAATACAATGTTTTTTTTAAAGGTATAACAGTGTACTGGGTATTCTGTGTTAGTCCCATATCTTTTACAGATCAGTCAGAACTGGATGGGTTACACCATCAGTATCTTGCTAGGCAATTTTTCTTTCCAGAATAATTCCTGGCAACTAGAGTAGGCTCATTTAACCTGAAAAACTAGGTCAGGTATGTGAGTTTGTATTTGTCAGCCTGAAAAAAACTAGGTCAGGTATGTGAGTTTGTATTTGTCAGCCTGAAAAAAACTAGGTCAGGTATGTGAGTTTGTATTTGTCAGCCTGAAAAACTAGGTCAGGTATGTGAGTTTGTATTTGTCAGCCTGAAAAACTAGGTCAGGTATGTGAGTTTGTATTTGTCAGCCTGAAAAACTAGGTCAGGTATGTGAGTTTGTATTTGTCAGCCTGAAAAAAACTAGGTCAGGTATGTGAGTTTGTATTTGTCAGCCTGAAAAACTAGGTCAGGTATGTATGTTTGTATTTGTCAGCCTGAAAAAAACTAGGTCAGGTATGTGAGTTTGTATTTGTCAGCCTGAAAAACTAGGTCAGGTATGTGAGTTTGTATTTGTCAGCATGCTCATATACACATGTTTCACGTTTTTGTTCCTTATACACTCTTGAATATCAGTACACATGTTAACCAAAAGTACAGTTGGTTACCAATTTCTATGTACACACACTGGTTTACAGCCTTCTTCGTTTTTTTGTTCATTTGACAGAGAAAAAAGTAACAACCACTTTCAACCCATTTCTGCGTAAGCATTTGCTAAATTTGTGATCTTTGGTCTTTGTGAAGTTTCATGTTTCATTTTTTGTGGCATATAGTTATTCCTGAGTTTTCCTGTCGTGCCAGCCATGTCTGTCGGCTTCTAGGTCAATGAGGTTCCCACACTGCTGAGGGGAGAAACGTCACCTGCGTTTCTGGTCTGCTGTTACATGTCTCTTCTGTGGTGCTCTTCTTCTTCCTCTAGTTCTGAGATTTCCTTTTCTGCCACAGTTATTACCGGTGCTCACATATAAATTCCTGGGACATATTTCCTCCCCCCCCCCCCCCCCCCCGTAGTGTTTTCTTCAGTTACTTAAATCATTTTGATACAATGTACGAAGCAGGATATGTGGACACTGCAGATTTAAACACAAGTCACAAAGGACATCTCTGAAACATTCTAAGGTGACCTCGCCATGGTCAACAGTGAGACGGACAGCTATGATACAAGAACAAGACACCTCAGTACTAAACTCACCATAAACTCACTGAACGCTGCAGCATCTGCATCAATGAAAGGAATCAGATCCTTCATGCCCTTGTACAGCGGAGGGATCAGTTTTCTCATCTTTGGGTCAAGGTCAGCAAATTTACGGTTTCCATATGTCAGAAAACCCACCATGGAGCCTAAGGCAGCACCCTAAACAAGTACAAAAAACAGGAATTGCACAAAGCATAACATTTGAAGCAATGGAACACACACAAAAAACAGAACAATCTGTCAATCACCATGTTTGAAGTCTACCAAGAGCAGATAGCTGTGGTAAGTATTACCAACTGGGGCAGAATCAATGTGTTTATGACATACGTCTACTGCAGATGGCAAATCTGGGCCAGACATCAGCGCTTATGACTCTCCATCCTCTCTGTTTTTTGTATTTTGATGAAGCTGGTGTTGCTTAGACGATCATTTAGCACGTTCTTTCCATAAACATCATCCACTGACTTCTTCTTACCTGGTATGTTACTTACTTACTTACTTAGTCGCTCCTCTTCTACCTTGGGGTGTAGAGGTTTGCCAGAGAGATTGCCAGATGTCTCTATCAGCAGTTTTCTTTCTGGCTTTGTTGCATTCCAGTCCTCTGTCAGTTAGGGACTGTCGGATGTTGTCTTCCCAGCGCACCCTGGGTCGTCCCGGAGGTCTGGTTCCCTGGTTCTTAGCCTCCCATGCTTGCCATGGTGGCCGATTTTCTCCCATTCTGCATACATGTCCAAACCATCGTAACTGTTACTGATCTACTCGGGTTAGTAAGGGCTGGGTATCAATACCTGGTATGTTGCGTCAAATAATTTCTCGGTTCAACTGTTCCTCATCTGCCACTTGTATTCCATTGGTCCTTTCTATACGGTTTGATGAATGATCTTATAACAGTTACATATTTTAATACCTCAGTATTATACTTTCTTTCTGCATGCCCAATTCTTAACCCTTTGAAAATAAAATATTTTCATTCTTCTCTGTCAGCGTTATTTTCAACATTCTTTATAAAAAACTACACCACCACTTTCTCATTCAATGTCCAACAATCACATCCATACATTAGAAAAGGTCACATTCAACTTTTCAAGTCAGAATTCAAACTCCAGCCTGAGGTGGACATTAACTTCTCAGCCAGACATTCTCTGACCTGCAATCTGAACATCTGCATTCCAACTCTTGGCACTGATTAACCTTTTCGCCCCAGGAATATGGGGAAAAAAAAAATGGGTCACATAGTTTACAGCAGTGATTCCCAAACTGTGCTCTGCGGCGCCCCGGGGAGCCGCGACCTCTTCACAGGGGTGCTGCGAAATATTGTAAAAGTTCATAACTAATTTAATTAAGACACAAATAGTTATACTTTTACTTAGGTTTGGGCGCAGTGGAAAAATTTTAACTGAAAAAAAAAGGTGCCGCGACTAAGAAAAGTTTGAGAAACACTGCTCTGGGGAATTTCTAGAAAAAACATCCATAAAACAAATAACTGTATTAAACAGGTCACTAACAATGTTTTTAACAAATTTCTTATATATATATTGACCTCGAAATACATAAAGATATAAAAAGGGGTAATCAATAAAAACGAAGAGAGTGAAGCATTCAATGGAACACATTTTCCAGCGCCTAAGAGGGAAAAAACCAAAATGTATCAGGTGACTCAGGTCATGACCCTGTGACCTCTTTCATTAAAACTTATGGACAATTTGAAAAAAGCCACTTGGTTTGTGAGAACCCCCCCCCCCCCCCCCCCCCCCCCCCCACATGCTATTTTAATGTAATATAATCATATCCTGGCCTATTAAACTGTGTCACAAGCAGAAGTGACTAGAGTTAGTCTTCTCTGGGGTGGCAGGGTTAATCCAGTTGAAAATACTCACTTCAGTCCAGTTCTCTAGTAATGTTGGCTGGATACACTGGCTGACCCTCTGATACAGTAGCAACATTGTTGTAGTTATCTCTTCATGACTGGCAGAAACTTCCGGCTGCCCAGTGGTCAGTTTCTACACTGACTGCAGAGACATAATTTAATTATACTGGTTACTGCAGCAGAATCCCAGAAGTTAGGGACATCTTACCAGAGATGCAGCTAAAGCAGCCACAGACCCACCCCCTGGTGAAGGGGATCTGGAGCCCACTGTCAGGATAAAGTCCTTGACATCCATGCTGGCCAACGGCCCATCTCTGTCGGCCTGGATCATGTATCTGTCATAAACAAAGTTCAGTCAGAAAGGTAACAACGACACATCCCACAAATAAAGCAATGCAAAAGCTTTGTTTACTTTAAAAAAAAATTAAACCAAGGGAAAAAGCATCAAGAAGAAAGCAAATGTTCATGTAAAAAAAAAAAAATAATAATATGAATGGACCTGAACAGACAGATAAAGAGAAGCAACAAAGAAAGGAAATAACAGCTCAAATTATAGACACTTTATACAGAAAGTAAGACTCAATAAGCAAAATCAATTTTTACACTACAAAGCACAAAACAAAATATTAAGTAAGGTAAAAGACATTTCTATGAGTTGAATGTCAAAGACCATGAGGCAGACCAAGAAGATTGTGGAAAGATATACAGACAGATCTGCAAATACTTGAAGTTACCAACTGGAAAGAGATGAATGGAGGCGGGTGATGTCTGCAGCAAAGAATCTTAAGGGCTCAGAATGCTAAAGAAGCAGAAGAAGGTGATAATTTATGACTCAACATTTATTTCTCATGTACAAAATGTGAATCAGCAACGATGACATATTTTGTTTAATTCTCAGTTACATTGACAGCACCGTTTTAATGTAGTTATCAAATATGTCGCTCAGACATACATCAGTCACAGATAAAATGTGTGTGTCACTTGTCACAGAACTCTGCTACACTCATAATGTGTGTGTCACTTGTCACAGAACTCTGCTACACTCATAATGTGTGTGTCACTTGTCACAGAACTCTGCTACACTCATAATGTGTGTGTCACTTGTCACAGAACTCTGCTACACTCATAATGTGTGTGTCACTTGTCACAGAACTTTGCTACACTCACAATGTGTGGGTCACTTGTGACAGACCTTTGCTACACTCATAATGTGTGGGTCACTTGTGACAGAACTTTGCTACACTCATATTGTGTGGGTCACTTGTCACAGACCTTTGCTACACTCACAATGTGTGGGTCATTTGTGACAGAACTTTGCTACACTCACAATGTGTGAGACACTTGTGACAGACCTTTGCTACACTCACAATGTGTGGGTCACTTGGCATAGAACTTTGCTACATTCATAATGTGTGGGTCACTTGTGACAGAACTTTGCTACACTCATAATGTGTGAGTCACTTGTCACAGAACTCTGCTACATTCATATTGTGTGGGTCACTTGTCACAGAACTCTGCTACACTCATAATGTGTGGGTCGCTTGTGACAGAACTTTGCTACACTCACAATGTGTAAGACACTTGTGACAGACCTTTGCTACACCCATAATGTGTGGGTCACTTGTGACAGAACTTTGCTACACTCACAATGTGTGGGTCACTTGTGACAGAACTTTGCTACACTCATAATGTGTGGGTCCCTTGTGACAGACCTTTGCTACACTCACAATGTGTAGGTCACTTGTGACAGAACTCTGCTACACTCACAATGTGTGGGTCACTTGTGACAGAACTTTGCTACACTCACAATGTGTGGGTCACTTGTGACAGAACTTTGCTACATCCATAATGTGTGGGTCACTTGTGACAGAACTTTGCTACATTCATAATGTGTGGGTCACTTGTGACAGAACTTTGCTACACTCACAATGTGTGGGTCACTTGTGACAGAACTTTGCAACACTCAGAATGTGTGGGTCACTTGTGACAGAACTTTGCTACACTCATAATGTGTGGGTCACTTGTGACAGAACTTTGCTACATCCATAATGTGTGGGTCACTTGTGACAGAACTTTGCTACACTCATAATGTGTGGGTCACTTGTGACAGAACTTTGCTACACTCCTAATGTGTGGGTCAATTGTGACATAACTTTGCTACACTCACAATGTGTGGGTCACTTGTGACAGAACTTTGCTACACTCACAATGTGTGGGTCACTTGTGACAGAACTTTGCTACATCCATAATGTGTGGGTCACTTGTGACAGAACTTTGCTACACTCATAATGTGTGGGTCACTTGTGACAGAACTTTGCTACACTCACAATGTGTGGGTCACTTGTGACAGAACTTTGCTACATCCATAATGTGTGGGTCACTTGTGACAGAACTTTGCTACACTCACAATGTGTGGGTCACTTGTGACAGAACTTTGCTACACTCCTAATGTGTGGGTCACTTGTGACAGAACTTTGCTACACTCATAATGTGTGGGTCACTTGTCACAGAACTCTGCTACACTCACAATGTGTGGGTCACTTGTGACAGAACTCTGCTACACTCACAATGTGTGGGTCACTTGGCACAGAACTCTGCTACACTCATAATGTGTTGGTCACTTGTGACAGAACTTTGCTACACTCATAATGTGTGGGTCACTTGGCACAGAACTTTGCTACACTCATAATGTGTGGGTCACTTGTGACAGAACTCTGCTACACTCATATTGTGTGGGTCACTTGTGACAGAACTTTGCTACACTCACAATGTGTGGGTCACTTGGCACAGAACTTTGCTACATCCATAATGTGTGGGTCACTTGTGACAGAACTCTGCTACACTCACAATGTGTGGGTCACTTGTCACAGAACTTTGCTACACTCATAATGTGTGGGTCACTTGTGACAGAACTCTGCTACACTCATAATGTGTGGGTCACTTGTGACAGAACTTTGCTACACTCACAATGTGTGGGTCACTTGGCACAGAACTTTGCTACATCCATAATGTGTGGGTCACTTGTGACAGAACTCTGCTACACTCACAATGTGTGGGTCACTTGTCACAGAACTTTGCTACACTCATAATGTGTGGGTCACTTGTGACAGAACTTTGCTACACTCACAATGTGTGGGTCACTTGTGACAGAACTTTGCTACACTCAAAATGTGTGGGTCACTTGTGACAGAACTTTGCTACACTCAAAATGTGTGGGTCACTTGTGACAGAACTTTGCTACACACATAATGTGTGGTTCACTTGGCACAGAACTTTGCTACACTCAAAATGTGTGGGTCACTTGTGACAGAACTTTGCTACACACATAATGTGTGGTTCACTTGGCACAGAACTTTGCTACACTCAAAATGTGTGGGTCACTTGTGACAGAACTTTGCTACACACATAATGTGTGGTTCACTTGGCACAGAACTCTGTTACACTCACAATGTGTGGGTCACTTGGCACAGAACTCTGCTACACTCATAATGTGTGGGTCACTTGGCACAGAACTCTGCTACACTCACAATGTGTGGGTCACTTGGCACAGAACTCTGCTACACTCATAATGTGTGGGTCACTTGTGACAGAACTCTGCTACACTCACAATGTGTGGGTCACTTGTTACAGAACTCTGCTACACTCACAATGTGTGGGTCACTTGTGACAGAACTCTGCTACAATCACAATGTGTGGGTCACTTGTGACAGAACTCTGCTACACTCACAATGTGTGGGTCACTTGTGACAGAACTTTGCTACATCCATAATGTGTGGGTCACTTGTGACAGAACTCTGCTACACTCACAATGTGTGGGTCACTTGTGACAGAACTTTGCTACACTCATAATGTGTGGGTCACTTGTGACAGAACTTTGCTACACTCAGAATGTGTGTGTCACTTGTGACAGAACTCTGCTACACTCACAATGTGTGGGTCACTTGTGACAGAACTTTGCTACACTCATAATGTGTGGGTCACTTGTGACAGAACTTTGCTACACTCACAATGTGTGTGTCACTTGTCACAGAACTCTGCTACACTCACACTGTGTGGATCACTTGTGACAGAACTTTGCTACACTCAAAATGTGTTGGTCACTTGTGACAGAACTTTGCTACACTCAAAATGTGTGGGTCACTTGTGACAGAACTTTGCTACACACATAATGTGTGGGTCACTTGTGACAGAACTTTGCTACACTCAAAATGTGTGGGTCACTTGTGACAGAACTTTGCTACACACATAATGTGTGGTTCACTTGGCACAGAACTTTGCTACACTCAAAATGTGTGGGTCACTTGTGACAGAACTTTGCTACAGACATAATGTGTGGTTCACTTGGCACAGCACTTTGCTACACTCAAAATGTGTGGTTCACTTGTGACAGAACTTTGCCACATCCACATGTGGGCCCACATTCTGGTGAGCATGATGCTCTGACTTGCTTTCAATATTCACTCGTTTGTGATTTAGTGACCACTGCCCTTTAATCTTCTTCTTGAATCTACCCCTGTGACTAACACTGTATATGACTTGTCCCTTTTCTCAATGATCATCTAATTGTTGATGACGGCTATATCAATATGCTGAGGACCTTCACGTCAACAGAGAAAATCTAGCTGTATGATATTTCAATTCTTAACCTCTGCAGGCTTGTTACACTTTTCGCCAGAACAAAAACACTACTACAGATGGTAACTTCGCATTTACAAGGTCACAACAGCTGACCTCAATATTTATCTGACACAAAGTGGGTCATAAACAAGTGCTTATCTATTTTTTAAAACACAAACATTAAAACATGGGCATTTAATCGGCTCAAAAGCTAGCACATTAGAAAATGGCCAGCTTCATACAGACCTATCCTGTAGAACTCAAGAAATGAGAAAACATGAACTTACTCCACAATTCTTTCTTTAGCATTGAAAGCTCCCAAGGAATTCAGACCCAGTCGATTAATCACCTGTCATATATAAACAATATATACATTAGAGCATGAATATGCTTTTTTGTCCAATCCAATTTAAACTGGCAAACTAAATTACGATGTTTCTTTTATCAATGCAATCCAGTTTTAATTATGATAATCTAGTCCTCTTTTGTTTATGGAGAATCCAGTTCCATCACAAACAGTCAAATATGAATACTGCAACTATTACTGAATACTAGAACAGGTCATATTATTTTTTCTTTACAAAATACATTCGGGTTTATTTTCAGGGGGATGTATTTTTTCAGATACAAAGAATCTACATTTATTTATGATCTTCTCCTTCTTCTTGTGTTTGCTTTCTGATTTAAAGCGAGAGACGAGTTCTTGTGATAAACTTGACTGTTTCTAGGAGTTACCTTCCAGTTCTATATAACTCTGATATTAGTAAACATATAACTCTGAGAACGGTGGTGACTCAGTGGGCCAGTATTCCATTCTTAATGGGCTGTACAAGGGAAATCTTGCTGGACATGTTCTGTAGTCTGCACACACAGCCTGCTTGAGGCACAGCTGGCATTAAACATTTACAGTAGCTTTACTTCAGCGGCTGAGCAGAGATTGATAAGCATTTTATTGTAGATCTTTTAAACTTAATCTTGGAAATGGCACTTTGATTTATTCATTTTAACATTTGTGCATTTATTCAGATAGTCAGGTCACCTTCTTCTTGAACATTGTCAAACTGTAGAATCACTGGCCAAGTCTCACATGTCCAGCAATCAAGTCTGCCAATGATATACACAAGTCTGCCAGAGATATACACAAGTCTGCCAGAGATATACACAAGTCTGCCAGAGATGTACACAAGTCTGTCAGAGATGTACACAAGTCTACCAATGATATATACAAGTCTGTCAGAGATTTACACAAGTCTACCAATGATATACACAAGTCTGCCAGTGATGTACACAAGTGTGTCAGAGATGTACACAAGTCTGCCAATGATATACACAAGTCTGCCAGTGATGTACACAAGTCTGCCAGTGATGTACACAAGTGTGCCAGAGATGTACACAAGTCTACCAATGATATACACAAGTCTGCCAGTGATGTACACAAGTCTACCAATGATATACACAAGTCTGCCAGTGATGTACACAAGTGTGCCAGAGATGTACACAAGTCTACCAATGATATACACAAGTCTGCCAGAGATGTACACAAGTGTGTCAGAGATGTACACAAGTCTGCCAGTGATGCACACAAGTCTGCCAGAGATGTACACAAGTCTGCCAATGATATACACAAGTCTGCCAGTGATGTACACAAGTGTGCCAGAGATGTACACAAGTCTACCAATGATATACACAAGTCTGCCAGAGATGTACACAAGTGTGTCAGAGATATACACAAGTCTGGCAGTGATGCACACAAGTCTGCCAGAGATGTACACAAGTCTGCCTGTGATGTACACAAGTCTGCCTGTGAAGTACACAAGTCTGCCAGTGATGCACACAAGTCTGCCAGAGATGTACACAAGTCTACCAATGATGTACAGAAGTCTGGCAGTGATGTACACAAGTCTGCCTGTGATGTACACAAGTCTGCCTGAGATGTACACAAGTCTGCCTGTGATGTACACAAGTCTGGCAGTGATGCACACAAGTCTGCCAGAGATGTACACAAGTGTGTCAAAAATGTACACATCAGCCAGTGATGTACACAAGTCTGCTAGTGATGTACACAAGTCTGCTAGTGATGTACACAAGTCTGCCAGAGATGTACATAAGTCTGTCAGTGATGTACACAAGTCTGGCAGTGATGTTCACAAGTCTGCCAGAGATGTACATAAGCCTGCAAGTGATGTTCAGTCTGTCAGAGATTAACACAAGTCTGCCAGAGATGTACACAAGTCTGCCAGAGATGTACACAAGTCTTCCAGAGATGTACACAAGTCTGCCAGTGATGTTCACAAGTCTGCCAGAGATGTACACAAGTCTGTCAGTGATGTTCACAAGTCTGTCAGTGATGTACACAAGTCTGCCAGTGATGTTCACAAGTCTGTCAGTGATGTTCAAAAGTCTGCCAGTGATGTACACAGAAAGGACAGATTCCCAAAAGTGATTACCAGTCTCAGCTTCTGATCCTCCTCCAGGATGAACAAGTTCTCCTTCTGCAGGTAGTGGTCAGCGGTGTTCATCATTGCTTGCTGGGGAACCAGACCAACAATCTGGGAGCCCACAACTGCTATGTTGAGTTCCTGAAACACAAGACAAGTGCTTGCTATATCACAATAATGTCGACTATTTGCCAAGCATGCTTTTATCACAGAATAGGTTTCTCAAATCTGGCATCTTCTTCTTTCTTCTTTCCTCTACTCCTGAAATGCCTTGCAGCATCAGGGGAGGAAGAGATCTCTGGAAACGGCCTTTCTGTTCGCTTCGAATATGGTACTTTTCAGTGTCTTTGAAATGTCTGCGGTCCATCTGCCTGATCGACCTTTGGCTCTGTTACCACTGCATCTGTATAACTCTTTGGTGCCCTGCCTGATACCAATCTTGTTACATGGCCAAACCATTTGATTCTATTTGTTTACCGATAAAGTTCTTGTTGGTTCTGTGCCAACTCTGCTTCTGGAATCATTGTTCCTAAGTCGATCTTTCCTTGTTTCACCTCATATACTACATAAACATTTCATTTCTGCGTAATTATTTTCCTTCTGTCTTTTGAAGACAGTGTCCATGTGTGACACTGATAGCCTAGCATTGGTAAGAATACTGTGTTGAACAGTGCTCTTTTAGTGTTCATATTCAAATGCTCACATTTCAAAACTGGTGACATCTGGCCTATGACTTGACTGGCTTAATCTGACATTTAAGTTATAAAATGCAAAAGAAGACAAATCAAAACCTTAAACAAATTCTTTTGAAGAAAACAAAATAATCAGACCACAGCACGACAGCATTAACAAGCTGGATGGCAAATAGCAGATCAGAATCTTCAAACTTGGAACAGGAAGTTGAGAACTCAACACATTTTCACCTAATGAATCTTGAGAACTATCTCTTGGGACTGGTGATTACCTCTGTGGGTCTAGTGAGGATCTCCCCTAAAGTGACCTCTGACCTATATCCCATCAAACTAACACAAAATTGACAGCAAGTGAACAGCGTGGAAGCACGAATAGATTATTATGGTCTAAGAGAATGGTGCTGCGAGGAGTTACCAGGGGATTTGGCCGACGCTCAACAATCAAGAGAAGGGGGAGACACATATACAATCAGACAGTTACTGGTGCTATCAGAACTGGAACTTTTCGCTTGCTGCAAAGGATGAGGATGGAGCGCTTATGGGAGTGTCCAGAGTGCTATGATGTTGATTCTCAGTTTAACTTTCAACATTTAATTCAACATTAACAACAAGAATAGCAAAAACAACAGCACATTGTTAAGTTATTACTGATTACCTGAGCTTCCTTGACACATTCTTCATAGACTGTGTGGATCGCAGTCACCTCAAAGTCAGTGATGTTAACGGACACCTGGGCCATGTTGGCTTCCTCCAGGTACCAACCAATAGCTTGCACACACTTTAATCGGCCTGGCTGAAAGTCAGCATTGACAGCAAGTTTCACAAATGCAGAAATTGAGTGCCTAAATTCTGTTGTTGGATGATGTCATGACTATTCATGTTCTGGGTGCCTAAATTCTGTTGTTGGATGATGTCATGACTATTCATGTTCTGGGTGCCTAAATTCTGTGGTTGGTTGATGTCATGACTATTCATGTTCTGGGTGCCTAAATTCTGTGGTTGGTTGATGTCATGACTATTCATGTTTTGGGTGCCTAAATTCTGTTGTTGGATGATGTCATGACTATTCATGTTCTGAGTGCCTAAATTCTGTGGTTGGATGATGTCATGACTATTCATGTTCTGGGTGCCTAAATTCTGTTGTTGGATGATGTCATGACTATTCATGTTCTGGGTGCCTAAATTCTGTAGTTGGATGATGTCATGACTATTCATGTTCTGGGTGCCTAAATTCTGTGGTTGGATGATGTCATGACTATTCATGTTCTGAGTGCCTAAATTCTGTTGTTGGATGATGTCATGACTATTCATGTTCTGGGTGCCTAAATTCTGTGGTTGGATGATGTCATGACTATTCATGTTCTGAGTGCCTAAATTCTGTGGTTGGATGATGTCATGACTATTCATGTTCTGAGTGCCTAAATTCTGTTGTTGGATGATGTCATGACTATTCATGTTCTGAGTGCCTAAATTCTGTTGTTGGATGATATCATGACTATTCATGTTCTGAGTGCTGAAATTCTGTTGTTGGTTGATGTCATGACTATTCATGTTCTGAGTGTTGAAATTCTGTGGTTGGATGATGTCATGACTATTCATGTTCTGGGTGCCTAAATCCTGTGGTTGGATGATGTCATGACTATTCATGTTCTGGGTGCTGAAATTCTGTGGTTGGATGATGTCATGACTATTCATGTTCTGGGTACCTAAATTCTGTGGTTGGATGATGTCATGACTATTCATGTTCTGGGTGCCTAAATTCTGTGGTTGGATGATGTCATGACTATTTATGTTCTGAGTGCCTAAATTCTGTGGTTGGATGATGTCATGACTATTCATGTTCTGAGTGCCTACATTCTGTGGTTGGATGATGTCATGACTATTCATGTTCTGAGTGCCTAAATTCTGTTGTTGGATGATGTCATGACTATTCATGTTCTGAGTGCTAAATTCTGTGGTTGGATGATGTCATGACTATTCATGTTCTGGGTGCCTAAATTCTGTGGTTGGATGATGTCATGACTATTCATGTTTTGAGTGCCTAAATTCTGTTGTTGGATGATGACTATTCATGTTCAGAGTGCTGAAATTCTGTGGTTGGATGATGTCATGACTATTCATGTTCTGGGTGCCTAAATTCTGTTGTTGGATGATGTCATGACTATTAATTTTCTGAGTGAATAAATTCTGTGGTTGGATGATGTCATGACTATTCATGTTCTGGGTGCCTACATTCTGTGGTTGGATGATGTCATGACTATTCATGTTCTGAGTGCCTAAATTCTGTGGTTTGATGATGTCATGACTATTCATGTTCTGGGTGCCTGAATTCTGTGGTTGGATGATGTCATGACTATTTATGTTCTGAGTGCCTAAATTCTGTTGTTGGATGTCATGACTATTCATGTTCTGAGTGCTGAAATTCTGTGGTTGGATGATGTCATGACTATTCATGTTCTGGGTGCCTAAATTCTGTGGTTGGATGATGTCATGACTATTCATGTTCTGAGTGCCTAAATTCTGTTGTTGAATGATGTCATGACTATTCATGTTCTGAGTGAATAAATTCTGTGGTTGGATGATGTCATGACTATTCATGTTCTGAGTGAATAAATTCTGTGGTTGGATGATGTCATGACTATTCATGTTCTGGGTGGCTAAATTCTGTGGTTGGATGATGTCATGACTATTCATGTTCTGAGTGCCTAAATTCTGTTGTTGGATGATGTCATGACTATTCATGTTCTGAGTGCTGAAATTCTGTGGTTGGATGATGTCATGACTATTCATGATCTGAGTGCCTAAATACTGTGGTCGGATGATGTCATGACTATTCATGTTCTGGGTGCCTACATTCTGTGGTTGGATGATGTCATGACTATTCATGTTCTGAGTGACTACATTGCAATTCCTATGATAAAATGATACTACACAAGTGCTTTGTCTCCTTCAGAAAATTATAAGGGGAAACTAAATTTGTCCCTCAAAGTACTTTATGCTATTTTCTAGTGTATTTGTTACAATCCCCAGACAATTACACAAATCTTAGAGTTTGGCTTTCTTGGTTGCTGTACGACTGTAGCCTGGAACTTTACAGAAGCTTGTACACAAATGCTAGTGCTTGACTGCTTACTGTTCTTGTACAAAAATAAGCAGGTGGTTATAATACCCTAAACCAAGATGAAACATCATCATCATTATCCCCCCATAACACTGCGTATATTTGGGTCACCAGTTGTTGTTGACTGTCTGATCTGCTCCTTTCACCTTTGATGGTCGGATGCAATGGACTTCATGGCTACATGCCTGAGGCCTGTTCAGTCAGTCAGGTTCTGTAACCAGGTCTTTCCTGGTCTGCCTCTTCAACTCTTCACCTCTACTGAGCTCTGTAGTAGTATTTTTGAGAGGCTGTTAGATTTTATTATATGTCCATACCATTGCATTTCCCATCTATTCACTGTAGTTCAAGGTTCATAGTTATCCATATGCTAGGTAATTATACAATGAACCTCATCAGTTGTAATGTGGTCTCTGTATTGAACCTCATCAGTTGTAATGTGGTCTCTGTATTGAACCTCATCAGTTGTAATGTGGTCTCTGTATTGAACCTCATCAGTTGTGATGTGGTCTCTGTATTGAACCTCATCATTTGTGATGTGGTCTCTGTATGATATGCCAATAATTTTTGGGAAAGATCACATTTCTAATGCTTGTATCTTCTTATCCAGTTCAGCGGTTAAGGTCAGTTTCACAGCCATCTGTAAACGCACTAATAACTAGAAACAACATATCTTAGTCAAAATAAATGCACAAATAAGAGTGCAATGTTCATTGTTTCACTACAAAAGTTCTGCGAGTGTTCAGCTGTGGAAGGGCACTGACTTCTGTCACCTACGAGCTTTGTGCTGTGAGGTGTAACAGCTGACCAGAGAAACACACTATTGCCTGATATGCTGTGATGTGAAGTTTTAGGCTGTCAGCAACTCCTTCAGTCCACATTATTCTAGGTCCTCCTCTACTGCTTGGAGTCTCCATAATGTCGTACACTTTTGCTGCTGGCATCTTCTAATTTAGAACTTTTTACTGGTCTATGATCTAATCAAACACTACTTGAGAAAAAAAAAGACATGAAAATTGAAAAAAAATTGTTTAAAATACCTGGCCGTCACCCCGTCCATTTTCTCGTATATCAAGCGCTATGCGGTGTGCCTGTTCTTTTGTTGCCAGCAGGTTAATGTTGTAAGCAATCAGAAACTTCCTAGCACCCACAGCCGTGGCACCCCAAGAGGGAACAAACTCTGGCGGTCCATAATCGGGCTTCCATTTAGGGTCTTTCAACTAGAATAGAAAAATGTTGTACAAACAGTTTGATAAAGTTAGGAAACCATTCCATGTTGTTTAGTAACTTATTTTATAACTAGTTTAGCAGAGACACAGCCAAATATAACAACTACTTAACAATTAGATTCTTGAGTAAAAATTTAACAACTGACCTACAAATGTCCTACTAATTAGGATTTTTTCCTTGTGCATCTACCTGAGAGGTGGGGAACCAACATTCTGCATACAGGTAAACCAAATCTGTAAAATGGATATGCATGCAAAGTTTTTCTGGGAAAAAAACAAACACTCAAGTTCAAAAGTGGATGAACAACCAGAAGATTCCACGGCAGTTTACAGCTGGTGAACACTAAGAAGAAACAAGAAGATATACTGCAGACAAACTACAGGCTTCAAACAAGAAGATATACTGCAGACAAACTACAGGCTTCAAACAAGAAGATATACTGCAGACAAACTACAGGCTTCAAACAAGAAGATATACTGCAGACAAACTACAGGCTTCAAACAAGAAGATATACTGCAGACAAACTACAGGCTTCAAACAAGAAGATATACTGCAGACAAACTACAGGCTTCAAACAAGAAGATATACTGCAGACAAACTACAGGCTTCAAACAAGAAGATATACTGCAGACAAACTACAGGCTTCAAACAAGAAGATATACTGCAGACAAACTACAGGCTTCAAACAAGAAGATATACTGCAGACAAACTACAGGCTTCAAACAAGAAGATATACTGCAGACAAACTACAGGCTTCAAACAAGAAGATATACTGCAGACAAACTACAGGCTTCAAACAAGAAGATATACTGCAGACAAACTACAGGCTTCAAACAAGAAGATATACTGTAGACAAACTACAGGCTTCAAACAAGAAGATATACTGCAGACAAACTACAGGCTTCAAACAAGAAGATATACTGCAGACAAATTACAGACTTCGAAGAAAATACAAATCATTGTAACACCTACTTTACAAAGTTACTATCCTCTAAAGAATATACAATAGTCCCTTGAGGACATCACATCAACAAAGCACTGAGACTTTTTTTAGGAGCAAGAATATGGCAAATGGCAAGTACTAACTGCCACAATTCAAAAGTCACAATAATAATATAAGCAAATGGACTTGTTCACGTTTGCCGGCCCATCTACACACTTTCTCAGTCTGATCTAGGTCATAGGGGTGTCATGTTGTACTGCTTTCTTCCAAAAGAGTCTCTCATGTGAGCTAGGTGGAGGCTGTGAGTAGGGGCGTTTAGGTTCAGGCCTGTACAACATGGTCTGGGCTCAATGAAAGCTGTGTCGTCGTGTAGTATAGAACACGCAACATCAGCGCTGATGTAATAGGAGGGAAGACAATATGACACCCCTCCGACGTAGAAGAGTCTGAGAAAGTATGAATGAAAGGTTAGGTAGTGTGCACATGCGCCAGGAAACGTGAACAGGACTAAACAAATAAACAACGCCGCGATATTCAAACAGCTTCTGACCTTTTCCTGAAGACCTTCATATTCTCCAGCTCTCACTTGGGGCAATGTCTTCCTGTAGTCTACACTTGAAGCAGCACCATACAAGAACACTGTCAGTAAAAGAACATGACAGTTTTACCAAGATCCAGGTTTCACAGTGGATACATTTCAACAGATAGTTTCACCAAGATCCAGGTTTCACAGTGGATACATGTTCAGCACACAGTTTCACCAAGATCCAGGTTTCACAGTGGATACATTTCAACAGATAGTTTCACCAAGATCCAGGTTTCACAGTGGATACATGTTCAGCACACAGTTTCACCAAGATCCAGGTTTCACAGTGGATACATTTCAACAGATAGTTTCACCAAGATCCAGGTTTCACAGTGGATACATGTTCAGCACACAGTTTCACCAAGATCCAGGTTTCACAGTGGGTACATTTCAACAGATAGTTTCACCAAGATCCAGGTTTCACAGTGGGTACATTTCAACAGATAGTTTCACTAAGATCCAGGTTTCACAGTGGGTACATTTCAACAGATAGTTTCACCAAGATCCAGGTTTCACAGTGGGTACATTTCAACAGATAGTTTCACCAAGATCCAGGTTTCACAGTGGGTACATGTTCAGCAGATAGTTTCACCAAGATCCAGGTTTCACAGTGGGTACATGTTCAGCAGATAGTTTCACCTAGGTCCAGGTTTCACAGTGGATACATGTTCAGCACATAGTTTCACAAGGTCCAGGTTTCACAGTGGATACATGTTCAACACAGTTTCACCAAGATCCAGGTTTCACAGTATATACATGTTCAGCAGATAGTTTCACCTAGGTCCAGGTTTCACAGTGGATACATGTTCAGCACATAGTTTCACAAGATCCAGGTTTCACAGTGGATACATGTTCAGCACACAGTTTCACCAAGATCCAGGTTTCACAGTGGATACATGTTCAGCACACAGTTTTACCAAGATCCAGGTTTCACAGTGGATACATGTTCAGCACATACACAAAGTATCACAAGTTTGTCTCTCAGCATGGTGGTGGTAGATGTGATTCTCAATGAGGTGCCCAGGTCGAGCCAAGCCTAACACTGTTACTATGGATGTCATGGGAAATAAAGGCGGACAGACAACACAATACTGACATCATCCCCTGAGTTCCGACACATGATTCATAATCAACAACATCATAACCAAGATTTTCTCTCTTAGGCTGATGATGAAAGTTCTCGGTCATTCTATTCCATAGTTATTTGTCTTGCACTACTCTAAGTAATTATATGTAAGTTTTCATTGACAAATATGTAGTTGTTTCATACAAGTTTTATCTGGTGTAACCTTTTCAACTGTGCCCAGTATTGTACCTTCCAGCAGGCAACTGTGCTTGACAGTGCCCTCTGCAAAAACTGCTAGCACTAACAACGATGGAAACAGATGTTGCCCTTGCAAACAGAAGGATACATAAACTATTTGAAGCTAGGAATACCCTCATGTGTTGACCAGACACCAAAATTCTCCCTAGATTTAGTCTTCAAACCTGAGACTGACACACTTAAGGAGGGATTTGGGAGGTGGGGAAGGAAAAGCAGACAATGAGGAGGAAAATCCACAATTTACTTTAATATCTCCATGGCTACAGAATCCTCCTATGTATAGATCATCATCATCAACATCAAGTGCCTTTGTGACTGGCATGGGTGTCATAACTCTCCACAACCTCTCCAACAGTATTTATCAGCTCATGTGCTGACACCCATACATTTCATTTAAAAAAGCTGTCAAGAATCTACTCACATTATCTTATCTCAGTTTCCACAAAACTTTTTATTGGTCACAACATGTTCAGCTTTTGCTCCTATAATAATATGGTAGAACAAAATTATGTAAAAATTATAAAAGCCTTCCAGTTTGTGCATGGTTTGACTCCCAACAGCCATCGTCAGCAAGGCAGCAGGAGGAAGAGGTTATGAAGGACGCCTATTACCTGCCAACGGTCCTATCACGTGGCTATATCTGTGGCTAGCCTAGACACCAAGAGTCTACTCTATTTACTACTCAGTGGACACACCTATTATTAGAACAGACCCCTAACCAAGGTCAAGGTCAGCACAGACTGTTATTTGCAGAACGCTTAAAAGACAAGAAACTGTAACCTGACGGAGCACACAGATGCGGAGAAAATAAGAACACTGCACAGGACACTTCATAGCCAGGGAAAAGTGTTCCTAACTTGTGCTGAAATCTCCAACAAACAAAATAGTACAAGTTACAAATGTGTAGCACGTCTTACCCAGAATATACAGTCCATTAAAAAAAAAGTAGCAACCAGACACAGAAATTCGATCCAGTATGGATATATAAGATGGATATATCTGTAATACAACTTTAAGGACTAAAAAAACGCAAGGAAATTGTCAGAGAATTCTATATTTCCATGTACAATATACTGTAATCCTGGATGCTTACCTGGCACTTCTAGCTCTGCGGACAATCTTTCACCAAACTCCTGAGCACATTTGATGCAATCTTCCATAGTCACATCCTGAACTGGGATGAAAGGGCAAACATCCAAGGCACCCATTCTGGGATGCTCACCTGTAAGTGTGATCCCACACAATCAGTTATAAGTCAGTCAGTCAAGTCAAGGAATCTGCTTACATCAATGGTGCATCTGGCATATGTTGTTGTTTATAGACCAATCAGCAAATGATGGCTGATGTGCTCAACATCAGGTTGGTCACATTTGCTTCCCGTGACATTTCCTGGTTCCCATTTGAGGCTGGGTCACTCCTGATAAAACTGCCTCAATATGGGTTTAAACTCAAAACCTTCAAGCCACTGTCTGGCAGGTGTGCAACTGTGACTCTTACTCTAATTAGACCTAATTATTATTTTCAGTATAACACATGACCTGGAAACAGGATCCTGGGCTCTTTCAAAGAAAGGACACAGCAACACAGTTCAACACTTATGACATCCCTCCCTGTGTGGTTTCTTGGTCTTCATAGCTTTGTTCCATTGTTTACTGAAGAGTTCACATAAATGATGTTTTATCACTATCACTCTTGGCCAGCAAGAACATGTAAAGTTCTATTCCTGAGAGGAAACTCATCGGCAACGATGGAAACATTTTCCTAAGAGAGGAAACTCATCGGCAATGATGGAAACATTTTCCAAAGAGAGGAAACTCATCGGCAATGATGGAAATATTTTCCAAAGAGAGGAAACTCATCGACAATGATGGAAACATTTTCCTAAGAGAGGAAACTCATCGGCAATGATGGAAACATTTTCCTAAGAGAGGAAACTCATCGGCAATGATGGAAACATTTTCCTAAGAGAGGAAACTCATCGGCAATGATGGAAACATTTTCCTAATGTTAATGTATTTGTTTTCACCACATTTCAGTTTAATTATAAGATATGAAGACATCTAAAACAAAATCCCACTTTGAAAATGTTTTAAAATAAATCACTGTGTAAAGACACTTTTAATGATATCGTGTCAGTTACTTGCATCAGGAGTAGACAGGCTCTGAACATGACAAGAAAAAGGAAATATCTAAATACTTTGCAACAACAGCAAAGTTGGAAGGGAACTGTCACAGGCCAAAGAGGCCACAGGAACAGCTTTTAGTTTTATACAGTAAAATTGGGGAAAAGTCTGGGCACTGGGTATAAAAAGTCCAACTGACTCAGTATTTGCCTCCTATTTGGCGGTCGTTCTGTGGTCAGCATGGTATGGTCAAGACGCCCTGTCCGCCATTGTTGACTGCACTTAGTTTCAATGCACAGGTGTGTCAGATCGGACAGGCTCGTTTTCGATGATGGTATGTTTCCACAGTTAAGTCTGAAATTTCTCCAGTGGTGTTAGATTTGATTTCCATTTTGTATTCTCGCTAGGAGGTAGTTTGATGGTAGGTCGATATAAGTGATTTGTTGGCATATTGAAGCTTAACGTACATGTTAAATATGTTTCGGTTTTTGCCATTGTTGAGGTAATCTCGCTGAGTGTATGGTGTCATTATCATATTTCCTTGTTAGCTGATGATCGCTTCAGATTGTGGTCAAGCACGTTGGTTGTTGTTGATGTTATTTGTGGACCACGCTGATTTTATGTTAAGTGAAATAAACAGATGTTCAATGTTTTGATCATAGTTCCAGTTGTCTTTAGTTAAGATTAGGACTTGTGGTTAGTGTGCCTAGTTTAGTATTTGTTGCTTGGCTGATCTAGACTTTATACAGAAGATTTTCTGTCAGGGTGAGATACTCTTGATCTTACCCCCGCCTAAACAAACTTTTTCCCTTTTTTTTCTTGTTAATGAGGCAGCTTAAGGTTGGGTTTTGGCTCCCACTCGCCACGTCACATTGTTAAAACTCTTGTAGGTTCGGAGTGAGGGAGATTTCAAGAAGGAGATTTCCATATTATCCTTTATAGTTATCTCTTCTCTTTCCTCCATTACAAGTTTCCCTCTCTGCTTTGCTTTTAGTACAAGATTTGTGCTAGCGGGAAGAAAGAAAAGGAAAAACACAGAAGCAGGGAAGATAAAAGAAAATTAGTGATTAGGACAAAAAGTAATAGTTCTCCGCTAAACAGCAAGAACAGCAAAGTAAAGAGAAGACAGGGGTTCTTCTGCGCGGAGATCCTAGAATATTTCACTTAGACCCAAACAATGAATATCTATATCGTAAGTTACATGACGATGACCTAACTACATGGGTACATACACCTAGACGAACCATGGACTACAGATCCTAAATTAAATCAAGCAAATGTACGCTAAGCTTGAATATGTCACCTGATCAAAAATTCACTTATAGCTACCTGCCATCCTAGTGAGAAAACACACCTACATATTACACAGTATAACTACTAGAGATTACTATTTCAGGACTAAATATGGAAACGTACCACCGCCTGCGAAATCAGCTTGACAACCGGCCTTCCCCTGTAGTCGGCCCACACCCATGCTGGTGAGCCCCAAGTGCAGAGCTACAACAGGGTAGGTCTCCACAGCGTGCGTCAGGAAGTCAAATAGGTGGCAAATACTGAGTCAGTTGGCCTTTTTATTCCCAGTGGCCAGACTTTCCCCAATTTTACTGTCTAAAACTAAAAGCTGTTCCTGTGTCCTCTAGGTCATTTTTAAACCAGACTAAATCAAGATCTTCAAGCTGCTGAACAGTAGTCTTTGTTTTTTTCCAGCCTGTCACAGAACAGAGATCATGAAAAAAAATAGGAGATAACGTCATATGGCAGCACAGCAGGACACGTGTGTTGGATACATGTGGCAGTACACATTTGTAATTTCGTTTGTGAAACTTTCTAGTGACAAAAATGACATAATCTGTAACAACCATTATGGTTTCTCACACTTTAAAGCTGACAGACAAGTAGTGTTTTACTCAGCAACCAGAACCTAAAGTTGATAGACAACTAGTGTTAGACTAAGCAACCAGAACCTAAAGTTGATAGACAACTAGTGTTTCACTCAGCAACCAGAACCTAAAGTTGATAGACAACTAGTGTTCCACACAACAACCAGAACCTAAAGTTGATAGACAACTAGTGTTAGACTAAGCAACCAGAACCTAAAGTTGATAGACAACTAGTGTTCCACTCAGCAACCAGAACCTAAAGTTGATAGACAACTAGTGTTCCACACAACAACCAGAACCTAAAGCTGATAGACAACTAGTGTTCCACTCAGCAACCAGAACCTAAACCTGACAGACAACTAGTGTTTCACTCAGCAACCAGAACCTAAAGCTGATAGACAACTAGTGTTCCACTCAGCAACGAGAACCTAAAGCTGATAGACAACTAGTGTTCCACTCAGCAACCTGATAAACTGATAGACAACTAGTGTTCCACTCAGCAACCAGAACCTAAACCTGATAGACAACTAGTGTTCCACTCAACAACCAGAACTTAAACCTGATAGACAACTAGTGTTCCACTCAACAACCAGAACTTAAACCTGATAGACAACTAGTGTTCCACACAACAACCAGAACCTAAAGCTGATAGACAACTAGTCTTCCACTCAGCAACCAGAACCTACAGCTGATAGACAACTAGTGTTCCACTCAGCAACCAGAACCTAAACCTGATAGACAACTAGTGTTCCACTCAACAACCAGAACCTAAACCTGATAGACAACTAGTGTTCCACACAACAACCAGAACCTAAAGCTGACAGACAACTAGTGTTTCACTCAGCAACCAGAACCTAAAGCTGATAGACAACTAGTGTTCCACTAAGCAACCAGAACCTAAAGCTGATAGATAACTAGTGTTAGACTAAGCAACCAGAACCTAAAGCTGATAGACAACTAGTCTTCCACTCAGCAACCAGAACCTACAGCTGATAGACAACTAGTGTTCCACTCAGCAACCAGAACCTACAGCTGACAGACAACTAGTGTTCCACTCAGCAACCAGAACCTAAAGCTGATAGACAACTAGTGTTCCACTCAACAACCAGAACCTTAAGCTAATAGACAACTAGTGTTCCACTCATAAAGCTGATAGACAACTAGTGTTCCACTCAGCAACCAGAACCTAAAGCTGATAGACAACTAGTGTTCCACTCAGCAACCAGAACCTAAAGCTGATAGACAACTAGTGTTCCACTCAGCAACCAGAACCTAAAGCTGATAGACAACTAGTGTTCCACTCAGCAACCAGAACCTAAAGCTGATAGACAACTAGTGTTCCACTCAGCAACCAGAACCTAAAGCTGCTAGACAACTAGTGTTCCACTCAACAACCAGAACCTAAAGCTGATAGACAACTAGTGTTCCACTCAGCAACCAGAACCTAAAGCTGATAGACAACTAGTGTTCCACTCAGCAACCAGAACCTAAAGCTGATAGACAACTAGTGTTCCACTCAGCAACCAGAACCTAAAGCTGATAGACAACTAGTGTTCCACTCAGCAACCAGAACCTAAAGCTGATAGACAACTAGTGTTCCACTCAGCAACGACTCAGACAACTAGTGTTCCAGAACCAGAACTAAAGCTGATAGACAACTAGTGTTCCACTCAGCAACCAGAACCTAAAGCTAATAGACAACTAGTGTTCCACTCAGCAACCAGAACCTAAAGCTGATAGACAACTAGTGTTCCACTCAGCAACCAGAACCTAAAGCTGATAGACAACTAGTGTTCCACTCAGCAACCAGAACCTAAAGCTGATAGACAACTAGTGTTCCACTCAGCAACCAGAACCTAAAGCTGATAGACAACTAGTGTTCCACTCAGCAACCAGAACCTAAAGCTGATAGACAACTAGTGTTCCACTCAGCAACCAGAACCTAAAGCTGATAGACAACTAGTGTTCCACTCAGCAACGAGAACCTACAGCTGATAGACAACTAGTGTTCCACTCAGCAACCAGAACCTAAAGCTGATAGACAACTAGTGTTCCACTCAGCAGGCTGAACCTAAAGCTGCTAGACAACTAGTGTTCCAATCAGCAACCAGAACCTAAAGCTGACAGACAGCTAGTGTTGCACTCAACAACCAGAATATTTGCCATAAATGATGACAAAGAGCACACAGCATAGACTATAAGAATACTTTTTATAAAGTTCTGGTACATATGATATAACTAACCTTTGTGGGTTCTCATGTCAATCAGCTGAAAGGCAACTCGTGCTGCACTCAAGGCACCTTCTACGACAGCATCAGGACTGCCAACAAATGTGTAGACTGTCCTGTTTGTTGAAGGCCCTGGGTCTACGTCCAACAGACTGCATCCTGAGGTGGCAGCAATTGCTGCAGCAATGGCTTCAATCACCTACCAAACAGATGAACACTTTCTCATGACAGATCAACTGTATCAGGCTAACGAGTTATGTACGGTCATACCACAAGAGGCATCTCAGCAGAAACAAGAAGCGACAAACATAAAATGGAACAAGAATGTTCCCTTAGTCTGTACCAGGTAGAATGGGTCACTGTGCCTTTTCACAGTTCTCCCTTGTGTTCATTAGGCCTTCAGGTAGGAACCCATGAATGTATGATCCATTCCTTGAGATTAGAGTTAAAAACTGGAAAGTTAGATACCTTGTATATGCAAATGTGACAAGTAATGACAGTTGTGTAAACACCATCCTTCCTTGTTGACAGAGCACACACAGAACCCTGCAGTAACTGTAATCTTATCAGAGATCTTTGGTTATTATCATTAGGATCAACTGAGTTTGTGTCTTCAGATACTGGAGAGGCACCTTCGTCTAATACGTTTATTTAATACTGCATAGATTATAAAGTAGCATTCTTTAAAAAACTACCTTCCAGAAAACAAACATTGTCTACACATGAAACAAAATTTTTACAATTGAGAGCTGGGCATCAAACCCAAATATTGAATATATTTTTACTTCATATTAAGTGCTATCATTTTCCTTGCCACTGCATTGCTAGGCTACCTTACAATCTGGGATGTTTTCTGTGTAACTGAGAGGTCTGATTAAGTCATGTATTCTAATCTAAGTCTGTCTAATGCGCACTGAAACAATTCAGATTGCAACAGATTCAGCTGAAGTAGTTCCAAGCTGTGTTCATTTTCATATAGCCTGGTGACAGATGTAATCTGTTTTTGACCAAAGGATAATATAAAGTACTGGTAGTCCATCACCTTTATAGTGTACATCTGTCCCATATGTTACTTTAATCCCATTACTCATAGACCACTCAAAGACCGTGCACATTTTCCTAATTTATTAACTGCACCTACTAGTGCAGATCACAGACATTCAACACATGACAAAGACAGAACTCATTAATTAACATTTTCAAAGTGAACTCTTGCATTCTTCAGTTCACTCAAGGGTCTGATCTTGCACCTAATCAATTACGCCTATTAAATTATGTGTATAGATCAAGAATTAAGAATGGGTGTATTTTTATTTAGTGGAGATAAGGTGAGTTCTGCCCTAACTAAAGTGATCAGAGAATTAACTGCTACATTACAATTAGTTTGCGAATCTACGAAAGTCTGAGAACTTGCCTCTTTACTTCTGCCTTCTGAAAAGTTGGGAACACATTCGACAATTCGCGGCATATTGACTGCAACAAATGAACAGTGGCCAAACTGAAACAACAAGAGTGAACTGTGGCCTCAAGTCGAGCTGTCGCTCACTGAGATAGATACTAACGGAGCGGCTTGTATCTTTTATCTGGTGTGGTGGTGCGGAACTAGGGCAAGGCTAACGTGCGTATCCTGCTGCTGGGGTCACAGGTTGCTTCATTCAGTCAGCTGTGTGCTAGCCAGCCTGACACAAGTACATGGCGAATGTTCACAGTTCACACACATCAGGGCTCCGTGGAAGCAATAACACAATCCTGTAGATATTTGATCAGCACGTCGAGAAATGGCCGAATAACAAAACACTCGATCAGACTATGAAAAGCTGCCAATGTCGAGATGTTTGTATAAGAACAGTAATGAACAAAACTCAGATGTTTCGTTCTCAATGAAGCGTTTGATGTTTTCTGTTGCACCGTAGCATGGATTTGCTGGCGATTTATAATTTAAGGACAGCTTGTGCAAATTAAAAGAAGTAAATCGGGCTACAGTACAACAAATACACACACAATACTTGTAAACTTAAATCTGGAAGGAAAAGGAATTTTTAAAGTATGTTTTGCTTGGAGTGGGGTTCGAATCTCCTGGGCTATAGCTTGTCCCTGTCAGTGATATCTTTACTATGTAGTTTCCTCACACACACAAACACACACAACAACAACAATATCTGCCCGTGTGTGAACGACCATCCAAGACCATGCAGAAGTCAGTGATTTCTGTCCACATTCCTGAATGATTCATCTATCAATGTGCTTCCCATGACAATGAATCTCCTCCCCGTCTCTGTGACAATCAGTTTCAATCTCCAGTAGTTTGTCAACACTTAGCTTAGTAAAATCAGTGTCCATTTATAAAATACACCAAGACACTAAATCCACGTCCCCCTCTGTGGAAGACTATCAATGTTCGCCCTAACCCAGCAGACGTGAGCAGGGCTGTCGAAATTTGTGTAGAATTACCAAAGAATGAATGTCGAATTAAGAATCGACATCAGGTCACTCGGGACACTTCCACACGCCCTGCCTCTCCGTCTTCAGCAGCAAACGAAAAGTTCCAATTCCGATGGTACTAGTAACTGTCTGATTTGTACTCGTACATCCGTCTCGCCTTTTCCTTGAGTGTTGAGCGTCGGCCAGATTCCCCCCCCCCTTTCCCCCCGGTAACTCCATGCAACGCCATTCTCCTCAGACCGTAATGATCTATTTTTCCCTTCTCACTGTTCATTCGCTTCCTCACAAAAAAAAAAAAAAACAGCTTGTTATACATCAGTTCACCACCAAGTGATTGACTAGCCAATCTGCCTGCTCGTTGCCCAACACACTAGCATTCCCTTGAGAAAATATCCAAAGGACGATAACTACCCGTGACCTCTGAAGCGATGCTTGCCACTCTGCATGGACCATACCTGTCTCCACATTTCTCAGCATACTCTGTGAGTCAGTTACAATTATTACATGTAGTAATAATTTTGCACAAATATCCTGTTCAACCCTCAGGGCTATAAATGAGATATAAAGTGTCAATGGAGTATTAAGAGTATATATATATATATATATATATATATATATATATATATATATATATATATATATATATATATATATATATTTGTTATTTTAAATTCATATATCATGTAATATTTATATGACTAAAATGTAATTTGTGTTGTTTTACATTTGTTTTGAATTACGACGCGTGTGTACAGCTGATTTTCAATTCAGCGGAAGGCAGCAGTATACCAAAGTAGAAGAAGTACTAATTTAGTGGGAAAGAGGGGGAGGGGTATGGTGGTAAGGTTTTAAAACACACCAAGGGTACCACGTTTTTTTTAATGGTAATGTCAAATGGTAAAAACAACGATAAAATGCACACACATACACACACACACACATTAAACACTGGCTTATGGTATATTTGATCAGAATTGAAGTTCTTTGACCATGACGTCATTGCTGTACCTTTTGTTTTCGTTCCAGTCGGTGCAGTGAATGTCCTGGAGCCACAGTTTGATCTCTTCGATACAATTTTTGTGTAATCTACAAAGAAAATCGATTTTTACAAAACATTAATACTCTTATACAGAGGGAAAATTCTTTCTACAACCGCGAGAGAAATGATTACTTAGTTAGTTAGCTGGTTGATAGGTTGGTTGTTTAGTTAGTTAGTTAATTAGTTAGAAAGTTAGTTAATTAGTTAGTTAGTTAATTATATAGTTAATTAGTAAGTTAGTTTGTAAGTTATTAAGTTAGTTAGTGAGTTTGTAAGTTAGTTAGTCAGTTAGTTAGTGAGTTTGTAAGTTAGTTAGTTAGTATATTAGTTAGTTAGTCAGTCAGTCAGCTAGTTATTGAGTTTGTAAGTTAGTTAGTTACTTTAGTTAGTTAGTTACTTAGTTGGTTATTAAGTGAGTGAGTTAGTCAGTTAGTGAGTGAGTTTGTAAGTTAGTTATTCAGTCAGTTAGTTAGTTATTTAGTTAGTTAGGTAATTACTTATATAGTTAGTTGCTTAGTTAGTTAGTTACTTAGTTAGTTATTCAGTTAGTTGGTTACTTAATTAGCTAGTTTATCAGTTAGTTTTTGTGTGTGTTAGTGTATTAGTTAGTGAGTGAGTAAGTCAGTAAGTTAGTTAGTGAATTTGTTGGTTAGTTATTTAGTTACTTAGTTAGCTAGTTAGTTGCTTAGTTAGTTAGTTACTTACTTAGTTAGTCAGTTAGTTACTTGCTTAGTGTATTAGTTAGTTAGTGAGTAAGTTAGTCAGTCGGTTAGTTATTTAGTTAGTTTTGCCAGGTTTTTATTCTGAAAATCAGAGAAACCCCTTTGTCTTGCGGCCCGTGCATGATCACAAGAGATCCATTGGAGCACACACTCTTGCAGAATTCGTCTTTGCTTCCTTTGCACATCGCTTGAAAACCACCGTCTGGTTGTTGACTTCATCTTTTAGACTGGTTAGGCGTTCAGAAAGTGGCGGATCCATTGTCCTGGCCTTTTGCCACGCCTTGACAGTTTTCCTTCTCTCTAGCCACGCCGTGTTGACTACTTCATCCCACCTTGGTGTCTGTGCCCATCTCTCCCGCCGTCTGCGATCAGCTTTCTGATGATAATATCAACTAGTGATGCAACATTTCTAAAAAGTACCAAAATATTGCATGTGGTACCAAAAAATACAGTTTTGTAAAGGGTCAAATTGTACCAAATGTGTACGAAAGTACCAACTTCGGCAGCCCTAGAAGTCAACAGCCCGCCCCCCCCCCCCCAAACACTGTGTATGACGTAGACAGTCTGTGTGCACCGTCCATGTTGCTTGTTTTTTTGGGACCGAGTATAAACGTTTCCATGCTTGTTTGTTGTCCAAACTTTGGTTTCCTCTCTTGTTGCCAGTCCGTCATAACCAGATAACACACGCCGCTCTCTCACACTTTCTTGTTATTATATTTATATACTGAAGCTAACATGAAATATCACTAGTCACTGCGACGAAAATAAAACGTGTGTACTGTACTCCTTGTGTTTGAAACGAAACCAAAAAACAATGCGTCCAAACACCGATGAATGCATAAAGTTTATTGGAAACAAAGCTTAAGACTGCAGTAAATATCGGTATACCTGTGTGCCCCCATTTACATGATTGCCAGTGTTTATTTATTCTTCAAATGTATATGTTGTTTATCTAGTAGTCGTTGGTTTAGACGTGGTCTGGTGTTATGTACTGTGAATGTTCACACTCATAGTAATACTAATAGTATAGTATCCTCAGAGCTTCATTATTTTTATGATTGTGTTCGGCCATCTAGAAAAGCCGTATCGACTTATAATTGACATTTATCACATTTAATTTTGTAATGCAACCAACATTTCATGGATAATGTGCTATACTCTAACACAGTGTCGTGATTTGAACTTTATTGGTGACACTGAACTGCTGTCCTTTTCCACAATTATATGCAAGATAAACTGAACACTTGGCCAGAGGTCAGAGTTGGGTCTAAAATGTGATAAAATCAGAGATAATGAGGACTGTTGATGACACTGGTGTCCTGTCCCACACAAAGTCATCAGATACTTTGGTATCTTAGGTCATGAACTTAATTCGTTCTTTGACTCCTTGAACCGAAATGGTTATGAGCCAAAATAATTTTTTTCCGTTGAAATAAATACAGATTCAGTTAATCCATTCGCACTTCCCAGAAACATATTGTTTTATACTTTTTATGGCTTTATGTGTGACAAAAACATAAATAAAATATTATAACTTGACCTTTGTGGTTGATAGTTACTATCATGGGAAGTGGTTGGTCTGCTTGCTTGTTGGCTAAAAATAATTGTATCACTTCTTTTAGCATTTAAACCTTTGCTTTGTTAAAATAGCTACTCCTTTAGCCACATCAGCCATCTTTAATGCAACTTTGTTCTTTAAGATAGTACAGATGGTAGGTTTAGCCGTGTCATGAGATCAGAAACACCATTCCCATGTTTAATTATTTGCTTCTTAATTTCTACTATAAAACATTTAGTCTTCTTTACTCCATTGCCACTAAAACACTTTCTTGGGAGCCATAATGAGGATTAATTAAATGCAGAAAACAATAAACAGAGTGCATCAGGAGCAATGAAACAACAGCAAGTGTTCTGACACTCAAACCTGAGTACAACATGGTGCCAAATCCAAGTTTGTGCACCGAAGCACTGTTAGCGGGTAGAGTCCGAATTTGTTAGGATAGTGTGTTTGTGGGTCGATTTGCTCATGACTGAAGTAGGAGAGTGTGTTTGTGGGTCAATTTACTCATGACTGAAGTAGAAGAGTGTGTTTGTGGGTCGATTTGCTCATGACTGAAGTAGGAGAGTGTGTTTGTGGGTCGATTTGCTCATGACTGAAGGTGTTTGTAACCCGAGAACCCACTGTACTTGGTGGCAGTTCCAAATTGATGTTAAACATCACCCTATAATTGTGACGATCCTGCATCAGCTAAGACCTCACAGGAGGCCTGTCAGTCTCTGCCCTATGTGAAAAAATTAATCAGACTGCAAAGCCAACAGCACACAAGCAAGCATTACTGCATAAGGCAGCCACCAGAGGTGCTAAAGCCCAATCCACCACTGCAATGCATTTTATCAACGAAGGTGAAGACAATTCAGCAGTTTGCTCACATAGTACTGCATAAGGCTCTACCATTTCTGTGGCAACAAGTCGCCCACCATTTTCTGAATATGTTATTGGCAAGACAATCATGGACATGAAATCGGTAGCTTACAGTGTAACATCATGCCCTCAAATCAGGGGTTGGGTGATGGAACCATTTACTTGTGAGTCCACACAGAGGAAGATGTGTAAGAAGACTGGTCAGAAGCAAATAACACTCCAGGCTTTACCACATTTGATCAAGTGTAAGATAAACTAAACGCACTTGATCAGAGGTAACAAAAATCATGTCTAATATTTCATAAGTTAAAATATCTGTCTTTAGGCATTGCGCTTTGTAATGCTGGGGTGACGGGTTCGATCCCATAATATTTCATAAGGATATGACAAAGAAAAAGCAAAATAGATGAAAAGCTGGAAACTGGTAATACAAAATGTTAGAAGAATTCTTAGCTTTGTCTCAGAATCAGCAGACACACAATGCTGGCTCCGAGAGAGGTGATTGGTTAGAATTCAGCAGACTTCATGTTTCTTCACAGCTTGAGGACAGTTAATTTTCTTTCCCAACAGATGATGGCACCATCAGTGAAGCGTAGATTGACACCAGTGACCTGTGTCAAACAGTTTTTTACTGCAATCATGACTATACGACAACAGAAACAGATTCCAAACTTGGAACGGATTTCACGCTATCTTCAACGTTATTCAGACATCACCGACGATAAGGTCAAAGGTTATTTGGAGGACGCTGTTTATGATGGATTTATAGAAGAATACACTGCTGTAGGGGTGAAAGGTCAGCGAACTGGCCTTGAACAAGAGGGCTATAGAATACTGCATCGTGATGACGGAGAAAATAAGGTCAGTTTTGACAAGAACAGCATTTTATTTGGTTAACTCATGGTCACGTTATTTAGGTTTTTAGTGATGATTATTTTGTGTTGGATAAGCGGATTATGAGCGCTTTGACCTCTCACCCCAAGATATCCCAAACCTAGTATTTCTATCTAAGACATATTCTAGAAAGATGGCTACCCCGGCATCGGCCCATTGGCCTTTCCTGTACAAGTCTAGTAAATGGCGTTCCATTTTAATTGTTTGAATCTGGCAGAATTTAGGAGGTCCTGATATGATTATGTATGATACCTTGGGGGAGGGTAAATGGCATTTTTGCCACATCATCATTAGAATTATCTTTTATCCTTTAGTAATTGGGATCACCGTCTAAGTCACTGAATGAATTATTTTTTTTAAGACCTTTGGGGACTGTAGTCATTTAAGTCTCTGCTCTGTTCATATTCTTAAATACACCCAAACTGCCCCCCCCCCCCCCCCCCCTCCCCTCCACCATATTCAGGTTTTTTTTTTTTTTTTTAAATTTATAGAATCACATTTTCCAAAATGTATTAGTGACCTTTGGAGGCAGGTGGGGTCCTGTGTTGCGACCTTTTTCTCCATAAAGTTTACAGGTGATCGAGGTTAAAGGTATGGATTCTCCAACTTTCTCTGATCTTCTCTCTCCTTATGTGGGTTCTCAGGCCCTATTTGGGAGAGGGGGAGCAAAGACCCACCCCCACCTCCAAAAATAAGCATGTCATAGGAGGATACTAATTAGGAGTGTTTCTTTCAAAGTTTGAGTGCATCTGCCTCAGAGGCAAGGAACCAACAGTTTCTGTACAAATAAGCCAGATCTGTAAAACGGATGTGTACACAAAACTGAAGTTTTGGGACAAGATTAAAGTCCAAAAGTGGATGACAAACAACCAAAACTTTCCACCAGAGTTTGCAGCTGGCGAATGTAGTGAAGATCTGCTCTCTCTCTGTCTTCGCCCCCTCCACCACTTTTCTACATTTTTCTCTAACAAGGAATCTTAACCACTTTTCGTTTTTGATGTTGTATCAGATGCTACGGATATTACACAATAATTAAACATACCTAATTACTCTGATCAAATGCTACAGATATCACACATTAATCAAACATACCTAAGTACTCTAACCAGATGATACAGATATATCACATTAATCAAACATACCTAAGTACTCTAACCAGATGCTACAGATATATCACATTAATCAAACATACCTAAGTACTCTAACCAGATGCTACAGATATATCACATTAATCAAACATACCCAAGTACTCTAACCAGATGCTACAGATATATCACATTAATCAAACATACCCAAGTACTCTAACCAGATGCTACAGATATATCACATTAATCAAACATACCCAAGTACTCTAACCAGATGCTACAGATATATCACATTAATCAAACATACCTAAGTACTCTAACCAGATGCTACAGATATTTTACATTAATCAAACATACCCAAGTACTTAACCAGATGCTACAGATATATCACATTAATCAAACATACCCAAGTACTCTAACCAGATGCTACAGATATATCACATTAATCAAACATACCTAAGTACTCTAACCAGATGCTACAGATATCACACATTAATCAAAGATACCCACGTACTCTAACCAGATGCTACAGATATATCACATTAATCAAACATACCTAAGTACTCTAACCAGATGCTACAGATATATCACATTAATCAAACATACCTAAGTACTCTAACCAGATGCTACAGATATATCACATTAATCAAACATACCCAAGTACTCTAACCAGATGCTACAGATATATCACATTAATCAACCAGGCACTGATACATGATGACTCACCGTCATATTTAGGAGTAACCTTTGACTCAAGACTCACATGGAGAAAACAGATAGAAAAGACACAGAGCAAGGGACTCAAGAGAACACAACTGATGAGGAAGTTAGCTGGAACAGACTGGGGGGCAAACCTCAATGTCCTTAAGAGGACCTATACAGGCTATGTGAGGCCAACACTAGAATATGGAATAGCTGCTTGGGGCACAGCAGCTAAATCAAATTTTCAGAAAGTCTCAAAGATCCAAAACCATGCTCTCCGTATTATGACAGGGGCAATGCGCTCCACGCCCATATCAGATATGGAAACAATTACTGGTCTCCATAATCTGGAAGATAGGAGAGACACAAAGATCCTCACCCAGCTCTCCAAATACCACCACTTTCAAGAACAACCCATGTACAGCCGACTACAGAAACCCCAGAAGGCTAGACTAAAGAGAACTTGCTTTATTAAGAACGCAAATGCCAAGCTCGCTGTCCTTAAACTCCCTCCCATAATACAAATGTTCCACTTAAACCTTACAACGACTGCCCCGCTTGGCTTAGGGATAGCCTACCAACAGTCAGAACCACTGTAACAGGGGTCTCCTCCAAATCATCAATGAGCAGCACTGATATGAAATCAACTACAGAAGGAGAGATCAATAGACTTTACCCACACCAGAGTTGGATTCGAGTATATACAGATGGTTCAGCCAAGAGAGCAGTAAGAGACGGAGGAGGAGGGAATATACATAGAATGCCCAAATGGTTTAAAAATCAACCAGGCTGTACCAACAGGTTCATATTCCTCCAATTACAGAGCAGAGGCAGAAGCACTTCTAGCAGCATGTTCTTTCCTGAATGGACAACAGCACAGCAAATATAGCAGAGTGGTCTTTCTGACTGATGCTATGTCAGTTCTACAAGCAATTGTTAACCAAAAGACACTCAGTTTGTAGACTTGACGCAACAGCTGATTTACTTAGGCTCTTCAGTAGAACAATCTGTACTGCAGTGGATTCCAGGTCACTGTGGCTTGGAAGGCAATGAAATAGCGGACAGATTGGCCAGAAGCGGCAGTGACATGGTACAACCAAATAGCGACTTAACCCCACCAAGAGATGAAAACGCTAATACAATCTAGTATCCAAGAAAGGTGGCTGGATACCCACACCAGATTTTCTCCCCAAGACTCACTTCATCGCCTCTCTAGAGAGGGACAGTCTATTATATTCAGACTAAGGACAGGGCACAACAGATTTCGTCAACATATGTTCAAATTTTTCGGTGTAGGAAATACGGAGACGTGTCCCTGCAGCGTGGCACCCGAAAATGCTGAGCATGTGCTCCAACACTGTCAACTGTATGCTGACAACAGAGACGCAATCTGGCCTGTTCCAACCACAATGAAGACAAAACTGTATGGTACACAAGAGGATATGGATTGCACGATAGCTTTCATAAAGGCTACCGGCCTCCTGATATAAGTTTTCTGACAGAAGGATCGAAGAAGAAGAAGAAGAAGAAACATACCCAAGTACTCTAACCAGATGCTACAGATATATCACATTAATCAAACATACCTAAGTACTCTAACCAGATGCTACAGATATATCACATTAATCAAACATACCTAAGTACTCTAACCAGATGCTACAGATATATCACATTAATCAAACATACCTAAGTACTCTAACCAGATGCTACAGATATATCACATAAATCAAACATACCTAAGTACTCTAACCAGATGCTACAGATATATCACATTAATCAAACATACCTAAGTACTCTAACCAGATGCTACAGATATATCACATTAATCAAACATACCTAAGTACTCTAACCAGATGCTACAGATATATCACATTAATCAAACATACCTAAGTACTCTAACCAGATGCTACAGATATATCACATAAATCAAACATACCTAAGTACCCCTGATCAAATGCTACAGATATCACACTTTAATCAAACATACCCAAGTACTCTAACCAGATGCTACAGATATATCACATAAATCAAACATACCCAAGTACTCTAACCAGATGCTACAGATATATCACATAAATCAAACATACCCAAGTACTCTAACCAGATGCTACAGATATATCACATAAATCAAACATACCTAAGTACTCTAACCAGATGCTACAGATATATCACATTAATCAAACATACCTAAGTACTCTAATCAAATGCTACAGATATATCACATTAATCAAACATATCTAAGTACTCTAACCAGATGATACAGATGTATCACATTAATCAAACGTACCCAAGGGCTTTGATCAGATTTAACAGATATCACACATTAATCAAACATACCCAAGGGCTTTAACCAGATGCGACAGATATCACACATTAATCAAAAATATATTTGCTTTATGCAGGCCTGAGGTGTGCTTGCAAAGGGCCACATGCAGCCAGCGTTCTGCCAGTTGAACATGCTTGTGCTAGATCCATTAGAGCTAGCCTTCCTTGTAGACACGGCCCCTGATTGAATTGAACATTCTCATGATTGTAAGAGATGTACACTCACATGATTGTAAGATGTTTTAGAAAGAATTGTAACCGTCCTAATAGACACTTTATAGAAAGTTGGGAATACAAAGAATAAAGCACTAATCAGTTTTACGCTGTGCGCATGAGGTACAGGACAGATACCACCTCCCAGAAAGACGTATGGGCACTCAGAATGTTGCAAGAAACTTGCCACCACATGCTCGCTTTAAAGCTCCAGAAGTCAGGTTGAAATTGGTAGATGAAGAAACTAAACAGTCCGATCCAATCACCCTTATGAAATCACTAAAGACCGTGATTCTTACCCCGAAGAATGGATACATGTTTATACTGATGGATCTGCAATCAAAGCCACCATTAAAGCAGGTTACGGAATCTACATAGGTTACCCTGATGGATCTATTGAAGAGATATTTGATGCATGCGGGAAATTCTGCTCAAATTACGAAGCTGAAAGAATTGCACTGGAAACAGCAGTATACCACATAAAGACTGTAATGGACGTTTATCCTTAAAGGCCCAAAATATTGTCATCTTCACCGATTCAATGTCTGCTCTTCCAGGCCACTCCCGCACACCAGGTAATGACAGAGCTGACAGACTGGCAAAGAAAGGAGCAACACAAAAACAACCACCTACAGCGACAACCCTACAGGCAGCAAAAACACTTATAAAAGCTATAAACAAAGAGACTTGGCTGAACAGATGGGCCATGGGAGATACTGGAAGAGAGGTTTATAGACACATGGCTAGCCCTGATCCTAATGACAGCATGAACCATCTAACAAAAAGGGACCAGGCCACCATCTTCAGACTTAGAACGCAACATACTCCACTCAATGGACACCTAAACAGAATACAGCCACAACACTCCCCAGAGTGCCAGCTATGTAACTACCCATATGAAAATGTTGACCATCATCTCTTTGAGTGCCTAAAACTCAACGAGACTAGAAGAATGCTACTCCCTCCCAGACCAGACAGGTGGAACAGCTTGTACGGAGGAAAAGAACAGCTTGTGAAAACATGTAAATTCCACAACATGGCATTGGGCCAAAGGGGGAAAGCTCATGCGCCGCTGGATCAGTAACACAACAACAACGATTGTGAGAGACACTGACTGGCTAAACCGGGATAGATTAAACAAAAAAGTCTGTCAGAAATAAATATAGAGCTTATTTAAATAATGCGGACACAAACAATACATTGCACAATTTATTGCCAGGCATATTTCGCTGTATCTCATCAGGTGCGTTACTACAGAGTTACATCAACAAAAAATGAAGCACAAAACTGAATAAATCTAACTGAAATGCAAATAGTTTCTTCCGACACATTGTGTGTGTTTTTTGGTCACCCGAAAGCTCATCATAGTGACGTGACTTACCAATAGAGCCTATTTAACAGTATTTGAGTAGATTGTTTTGTTTACCACAATCATTGTGTGTCTCTGTCTGCTAGGATGATGGCCACGACTGGTATTGCTTTGAATGTCATGGCCCTGGAGAAGTTTATGAATGCAGCGACTGCTTTAGGGTTTTTCATAAACGATGCACAAGAGAGGACACACGGGATGCAGTGTTCACTTGCACCATATGTCGGGTGAGTGCTGTCATTTGATGGGTTAGTGTTTGCTGTGCTGTCATTAGGTGGGTTAGTATATTCTGTGCTGTCATTAGGTGAGTTAGTGTATTCTGTGCTGTCATTAGGTGAGTTAGTATATTCTGTGCTGTCATTAGGTGAGTTAGTGTATTCTGTGCTGTCATTAGGTGAGTTAGTATATTCTGTGCTGTCATTAGGTGAGTTAGTATATTCTGTGCTGTCATTAGGTGAGTTAGTATATTCTGTGCTGTCATTAGGTGAGTTAGTATATTCTGTGCTGTCATTAGGTGAGTTAGTATATTCTGTGCTGTCATTAGGTGAGTTAGTATATTCTGTGCTGTCATTAGGTGAGTTAGTATATTCTGTGCTGTCATTAGGTGAGTTAGTATATTCTGTGCTGTCATTAGGTGAGTTAGTATATTCTGTGCTGTCATTAGGTGAGTTAGTATATTCTGTGCTGTCATTAGGTGAGTTAGTATATTCTGTGCTGTCATTGAGTTAGTGTATTCTGTGCTGTCATTAGGTGAGTTAGTGTATTCTGTGCTGTCATTAGGTGAGTAAGTGTATTCTGTGCTGTCATTAGGTGAGTTAGTGTATTCTGTGCTGTCATTAGGTGACATAGATATCTGAAAATACAGATATATACAGCTGATATCTGCACAGCAAATATCTGTGAACATAGATATCTGAAAATAAAGATATATAAAGGTAGCGTCTACAGTTTTGCTATGTATACATCAGTCACCCAAATGGTTCTCGTGTAGCAACCACTGACTCCTTTATCTTGACTACCAGCAACCAGCCAACAGACAACACCCACTTCCTTGCTGTCTTCTCGTGTAGCAACCACCGACTCCTTTATCTTGACTACCAGCAACTAGCCAGCAGACAACAGCCACTTCCTTGCTGTCTTCTCATGTAGCAATCACCAACTCCTTTATCTTGACTACCAGCAACCAGCCAGCAGACAACACCCACTTCCTTGCTGTCTTCTCATGTAGCAATCACCAACTCCTTTATCTTGACTACCAGCCAGCAGACAACACCCACTTCCTTGCTGTCTTCTCACGTAGCAACCACCAACTCCTTTATCTTGACTACCAGCCAGCAGACAACACCCACTTCCTTGTTGTCTTCTCATGTAGCAATCACCAACTCCTATATCTTGACTACCAGCAACTAGCCAGCAGACAACATCCACTTCCTTGCTGTCTTCTCGTGTAGCAATCACCAACTCCTTTATCTTGACTACCAGCAACTAGCCAGCAGACAACACCCACTTACTTGCTGTCTTCTCGTGTAGCAACCACCGACTCCTTTATCTTGACTACCAGCAACCAGCCAGCAGACAACAGCCACTACCTTGCTGTCTTCTCACGTAGCAACCACCAACTCCTTTATCTTGACTACCAGCAACTAGCCAGCAGACAACACCCACTTCCTTGCTGTCTTCTCGTGTAGCAACCACTGACTCCTTTATCTTGACTACCAGCAACCAGCCAGCAGACAACATCCACTTCCTTGCTGTCTTCTCATGTAGCAATCACCAACTCCTTTATCTTGACTACCAGCAACTAGCCAGCAGACAACACCCACTTCCTTGCTGTCTTCTCGTGTAGCAACCACTGACTCCTTTATCTTGACTACCAGCAACCAGCCAGCAGACAACATCCACTTCCTTGCTGTCTTCTCATGTAGCAACCACCGACTCCTTTATCTTGACTACCAGCAACCAGCCAGCAGACAACACCCACTTCCTTGCTGTCTTCTCATGTAGCAACCACTGACTCCTTTATCTTGACTACCAGCAACTAGCCAACAGACAACACTCACTTCCTTGCTGTCTTCTCGTGTAGCAATCACCAACTCCTTTATCTTGACTACCAGCAACCAGCCAGCAGACAACACCCACTTCCTTGCTGTCTTCTCGTGTAGCAATCACCAACTCCTATATCTTGACTACCAGCAACCAGCCAGCAGACAACACCCACTTCCTTGCTGTCTTCTCATGTAGCAATCACCAACTCCTTTATCTTGACTACCAGCAACCAGCCAGCAGACAACATCCACTTCCTTGCTGTCTTCTCATGTAGCAACCACTGACTCCTTTATCTTGACTACCAGCCAGCAGACAACACCCACTTCCTTGCTGTCTTCTCGTGTACTTGAACTTGGTAGAAAACAAAAATTACAAAACTCCTCGACTCTTTCAGTCTGCTCCTGATTGAGCGGTGACTATATCAAGTCCTTGTTTGTGTGCTGACTCTAGTTCGTTTTGTTTTTTGTAGGCGTTTGGTTGTGCCTTGATTACCGATCTTACTATTTGTCCTTTCCTTTTTGCCTGTGTGAGCTGTTACGCACTCTGTCCGTGATTGTTCCTTGGCTGTTTCCTTGTACACCACATCGAAATCGATAAGCTTGTCACTGAGTTCCACCAACACGGCCCCTTTCAGGGCCCCACTTAACATCTTTTTTGTGCTTTTTATTTTTTGCATCTTACATGTGTAAGTGCGTTAAGCTTGCTCTTTTTTTTTTTTTTTGGCCTTCATTTTTTTTGGTTTGGTTTTTATTTTTTTGGCCTCTTTTTTTTTTTTTTTTCAATTTTTTATCCAGTTTTATTCTGGCCACACATGGTATAGAAGTAGTGGGGATGTAACACAGTTTATGCAAAAAAATTAAGAGAAAATTGAAAGCTTGAAAAGCTGAGTAGGACATGAAGCAAGGTCGAAGGAGAGAGAGAGATAAATAGCTTGCTAGGTGAGGGGAGATTGCTGTCGGGTTTGATGGCCGCGTCCGTTTGTCTGTTCGCTGGTTGGTTGTTTCCTCCAGGTCGTGGCGCTTCACTCTAGGTTCGTGCTGATTGATGGGGGTTGCGGACTGAGTTGTTGCTATGCGGTTGTCGACTATCGGGCGGTTCCCCCCTGTAGTTTTGCTAATGAACTGTTTGACGAGCGCTTCCAGGGCTTTGTCGCTCGTGGTGTGCAGCCACTCTGTGATGGATACTTTCTTTTTGTGGGTCGCACAGTAGTCGAGGATCGGTTTTCGAGAGATGTCATGCTTTTTGCAATATAACATGTAGTGGCATATTGAGTTTTGGCACCTGCAGGTAGGGCACGTTGGGTTTTTGTATACATCGGCCCAGTGTCCCAGCCTCAGATTCCAGAGTTTGTTGACGGTCGGGATTTTCGTTTGTTCTTTTATCTGAGGCTGGGGCCTTGGTTTCCTAAGTAGATTGAATGCATGTCTTCCCTGCTTGCAGTTATGCCACTGGATTTCCCAGGCTTTTAACAAAAGTTGTTTAGTGGCTGCACGGCCTTCGGATTTGCTTAGTCCTATGTTTAGTACATCGGCGCTGTTGATGCCTTGTTTGGCAGCTAGATCGGCCGCTTCGTTTCCAGCTATTCCTTTGTGGGCTGGAATCCAACATATTGTTAGTTCACATCCTTTGTTTCTTATCTCCGTTGCTGCCGCAAGTATCTCTTCTTTGACGTCTTGTCTAGAGCCTCTGCTGAGGTCTTTGAGGGCTAATACTGCGGCCAGTGAGTCTGTGAGAATGTGAACTCTGGCCGGGGGGTTGGCTAGGGCGAGGCCGATAGCTACTTTGATGCCGATAAGTTCGGCTGTGCAGATTGAGGTCCCGTCAGTGAGGTTGAAACTTTGTGTTACACCGAGCTGTGGGGCGAAGATGCCTACCCCGACTTTCCCCTCCTCATTTTTAGAACCGTCGGTGTAAATCTTGACGCTATCAGTCGCGAGATGTTCTAAATACTCTTCTGCTATTTTTTTGGCTTCTGCCCTGTCGGTCTGTTTGGTGATTAGTTTAGTTAGGGAGGTGTCGGTTGCCGGTGGGGACAGTTCCCATGGGGGGAAGGTTGCTTTGATTTTGATTGTGTCCTTGAAGGCTCGGTCTACACCGCTTCCTTCCACCGTTCTCGCTAGGAGCCAGGCTACCGGTTTCTGGAACCGTGGAGTTTTGCCGCTCCCATAGTGGTGCAGGTTGGGGAGGAAAGCGTCCCTGGCGGGGTGTTCCGGGTCGGCGTTGGCCTGCATCCAGTAGTTGATGGCCAGTTGTCTGCGCCTGAGATTAAGGGGCGTCACTCCGAGTGCAACTTTCATTGCGGCTCTGCTGGTGCCAGGGCCAGTTCCTATGATGGTAGCTAGGGCTTGCCTTTGGATGCTATCGAGGCTATTTTTGATGTTGTCGGCTGCTGAATCGTACACGATGGAGCCGTACTCCAATCTGCCTCTGATAAATGCCATGTAAAATTGAAGCATTGTTTTGGCGTGGGCGCCCCATCCGCTGCCTTTTATGATTTTTAGCATGTTATTGAGCGGCTTGGACCGCTCCACCGTGTACTTTATGTGCCTATTCCAGCAGAGTTGCTCATCTAGCTCCATCCCTAGGAATCTGGTGAGTATCTTTCTCTGGATCTGCCTGCCTCCCATTTCTAGCCTGATCGACCCTTCTTCGTATCGCTGCATGGTTTTTTTTGTTGAAGATCATGAGGGCTGATTTGTCGGTGTTGACCCTGAACCCCGATTCGTTCATCCAGCGCATTACGTTGTTAAGTTCTGGCTGGAGACCGTTTCTTACTTGAGTAATCTCGCTCCCGGTCATCCACAGAGCGCAGTCATCAGCGAATTGTGACAGTTTGACTCTTTTATCTGTGATCGCTCTGTGGAGGTCGTTTACCAGTAAATTGTACAAAGTCGGAGAGATTACGGCCCCTTGTGGGATGCCGTTTTCCTGCTCTAGGGTGTCTGATTCTTCGCTTCGGATCTGGACTGCGAAAGTTCTTTCAGAGAGGAAGCTTGAGATGTAGTTCAAGATTCTTCCTGTGAGCCCTAGCCTCTTGATCTTGATGATGGCTCCTTCGCGCCAGCACTGGTCGAACGCCTGGGCGAGGTCTAGGAAAGCGGCCATCGTTTTGTCTCCCCTCTTGAACCCGATTTTGGTGTCGTTTTCCAGCCTTATGATTTGGTCCAAGGTTGACCTGCTGGACCTGAATCCTGACTGGGTGGGGCTGTAGAGTTTCTCTCGGTTCAAAAAGAAGATGAGACGTTTATTGACAACAGTCTCTAAGATCTTTCCCAGGTGGGAGGTGAGGGCAATCGGTCTATACGATTCTGTGTTCTGTGGATCTTTGCTGGGTTTGAGTACTGGGATTACCAGAGCTTTTTTCCATTGACTAGGAATCCGCCCCCTGCTCCATATGTTGTTAAATAGATTTGTGATGGATTGAATTCCGTTAGCTGGAAGCATTTTTAGGATGGAGTAATTAAGAATGTCGCCTCCCGCTGCTGAACTCGCCTTTTCCTTTATCGCGGTGGCTACTTCGTCCACTGTGATGTCGGAGTTTAGGGGCAGAAAGTCGCTTGGGGATGGAACCGGTCGTCCTCTTTCCTCTTCAAAGTAGCGGTTTCGCCTGTCGATCTCCTGAGCGCCCAAGCGCTGGTTTGAACTGACATCGAAAAAGTGGCGACCAAAGGTGTCGGCTTTTTCTTTGTCGGAGATGGCCAGGGTAGGGATTTTTAATGTCGGAATTTTTGTATGTTTTTGGTCCCCTTTTATCGCTTTTATCTGTTTCCAGACTTTCGTGGGAGCTGTGCTGGGGTTTAGCGATTGGCAGAATAGTTTCCACTGGCATGTTTTGGCTTTTTTTATGATCCTACTGGTTTCATTTCTAATATTTTTGTAGTTTTGCAGGTTTTCTTCGTTTCGGCGTCTGCGATATTTGCGCAGCGCTGTCTGCCTCGCGTGGACCGCAGCTTCACAGTTTTCATTCCACCAGGCCATCGTTTTTATGTTATTACGTTTAGGGGCGAGATTGTCTCTGTGCCTATTGAATATAAGGTGTTCGGGCATGTTTTTGTTTGGGATATGCTTGATAGCCACCTTTAGGATAGCGGTTGTGAGGTTTTCTGCGCTTTGGTCTATGTCGTCCTCGAGAACAGTATTAAATTCGGTGGATGAGATTTCGAGGCGGAATGCGGCCCAATTCGCCTTTTTGATGTTGAAGTAGCTGTGGGCGTGTTCTCGTACTGATTTTGATTGGCAGGTGGTCGCTGCTGCTGTCGGACATGACTGACCAATGGCAGCCCGCTAGCCTCGCCGTGGCTATCGATAGGTCTATTGCTGTGTCTCGCGTTTTGACGCTGGGGCTTATCCTAGTGGCGGAGCCATCGTTGAGAACAGTTAGAGAGTTGTCTTCAATAAACTGCATTAGGTTATTGCCTCCTCTGTCTGCTGTTGGCTCTCCCCATGTCTGATGATGCACGTTCAGGTCTCCGAGAAGTAACGTGTTTTCTGTGAGGAGGCTTTTGATTGTGTTGAGGTCTGCTGCCTCGATTTTCCCTGCTGGGCAATATACATTGATGATCGATAGGTCGTGGTTGTGGCCGGCGATCCTGATTAGCATTCCTTCCATATTTCGGGTGTTAAAGACAGTGTGAGAGATGACTTTTATTTGGTTGCTGACCAGGGTCGCGACCCCGCCACTCCTCGTGTTGGCTTTTCTATCGTTTCTGTAGATGTCGAAGCCCGGGCGCGTGAATCTATCTCCTACTTTAAGTCTAGTTTCCTGCAAGGCATAGACCGTTGTCTCCTCCCATGTTTGTTGGAATATATCTGGGAGGTTTTTTCTGACGCCGTTGCAGTTCCACTGCAGAATATTAATATTGGCATTCTCCATTTTTAAAGGAAATAAACGCTGTGCTAACACTGTTTTCTTTTTAAGCTTATTGGCTCGTTTCTATTGTGTCTGAGTCGGGGTCGGGTTCTGAGTCTGACGATGAGGATTCGTTATCTATCATACTAGAGTCCGAGGAGTCCGATTCGGGCAGCTTGCCTTCTATCTTGTCCAGCCTGCTGATAATGGACGCTATAGTTTCTTTAGTGATATTGGTAGCGGTTTCGTTGAGGCGGTCGCAGACAGGCAGCTCGATTGGGACTTTTTGGTTTTCGGCGGGTCGGTTTTTGGCCGAGGTTTGGGCCGCTGCCTTTAGGAGCTCGATTTCCTCAGCGAGGGTTTGCTGATTTTTCACCAAATCGTCGATTATGTCGCGACAGATTCGAATTTCTTGGGACATTTGTTTTTCTCTTTGTGCATACTGGTCCCTTTCTGAGTTCAACTTTTCTTCTAGCTTGTCTATCACCTCAGCTGATCCGCCTAGGATGCCGTTTGATGGGCTTGTGGCGACTGGAGTGGACTGTCTGGCCGATAGATTTGCCGCTAGATTCTCTAGAGATTTTTGCGTCCTTCTAACTTCGGATGCTAGTTCTGCGGGAGACTTTTGCTGGGAACAGAAAAATTTGACGGCTTTAAGCGAGGTTTTGGTCAGGATGGCTTCCGTCCAAGCTTTTTGTTCTTCCTTTCGTCGTCGGCAGCCTAGGTACTTGGCGCTGTGGCTTTCACCGCAGTTGGCGCATTTTCGGTCAGGGTTATGAATTTTGTAGTCGGTGACTGATTTCGCCTTCGCGCATTCTCGTATCCAGTGGGCGGCGGAGCAGAAAGCGCACACTGGTGACCGTTTGCAGTTTTCTTTAGAATGGCCGAAGGCCTGGCACCGCCCACACTGAATGAGGGGCGGGATGAATGGTTCACAGAGTTTTGACCTGGCTTTGTAGGTGATATGAGGGGGTGAATCCTTCCCTGCGATAGTTAGTTTTATGACCTGGGTGGGTTGGCCGTTTCTCTTTAACACTCGGGAAGCGTGGGTTATTTCGAGTCGCGGGTTTTAGTTTTTAAGTGTTTCTGTAATTTGTGAAATTTCGTGCGAAATGTTTATCCCTTTTATCACAACCTTGGACTGTGGTTTATATTTGTCAATTCTTATTTCGATGCCGTGGTCCAGTTGCAAAAACTTTCTTTCCCCTTTTTAGACTTCATTGATTAGTTCCTTGGTTTGTTCGGTTCTACTCATGATCACAGTTAGTAGATTTGTCTCTTTTTGGAGGCGGAGGTGAACTACGGACTGGTTCCCTAGCTTGTTGTTTAGCAGCATTTTGGCTTTCGCGTTGTCCAATTTCGCGAGTGACACTAGCGAATTTGCTGTGCACTTTGTCTCAGTGATTATTAGTTTTGTGTTAAGTGTTCTCTTGGTATTTGGACGGGGTCCTGTCGGGTTGGCCGAGGAGGCGGTGGGTGGCACGTTTACATCCCTTTCTACATGGGGTTTGGTCGTTCCCTCCGTGACTGCTGTCGCATAAGTCTTGGCTGAGTCGCCTGGCGAGAGCGAAGGCCGAGTTTCGACCGTAGTCAGCGGCTGGATGGGTGACGCGGGCGTGGAATTTTTTTTGGCCTGAGTCGGTTTGGCTAGAGGGCTTACTTCTGGCTCTTGGTCCGCTATTGCCTGTAGAACCGGTTTTTTGAGGGAAACCCGAGGCGCCGTCGTTTTTGGTGCACTGTTTTGATTTTTTCCTGTTGGGTTTTTAATTGTAGAGTTTGTCTCCTGTGAGCTGGCTCTGGTAGATCTCCGCGTGGTAATCGGCGGTGATTTTGACATTTTTAGAGTGGCTAAGCCCTAGTTGAAAGTTTTAATCGTAGATTATACTCACACACTCTTGGCTTGCTGTCGTCTTGGATGATGTGTCGTCTCGAATGGTAACAATGTTTTTTGCAAGAGCTTGTCCTCTGCTGGGCAACAGGCCTGGTTAGGAAATCCTCTTAGAAAAGAAGAATTTCCTAGGGTGCTCCCAACAGTACACAAGGCTAATGCTAAGTCTTGCGAGGCAACGAACTCTCGCTTGACTTGGTGGTCTTGTGACTAGGTAGCGAGTGCTGGCAGATCAAGCCGATTGACAAGCGATCAACCAGTCTTCTCGTTTCCCTAGCATGTACCTGATATGCGGACTGATATGCGGACTGAGTGAGGCAAAAACTCTCACTTTTACGGACCGAAGCGACTGACTTTTAGTCAGCGTAACGACTTGTGATTTGAAACCACTACAGTTTTCAGGTCTAGCAGATCTAGCCGAGCGGAGCAGCGATCAATACTAGTCCCTGAGGTAACCTGTGATTCTCCTCTCAAGCGCACGCTGAACTAAATTCGAGGCAACGAACCCACTCGATCATAAGACACCCACGAGGCAACTGACTCTCTCGCTGTCTTCCTCCTGTCGTCTGTCTCTGACTCTTCTCGTGTAGCAACAACCGACTCCTTTATCTTGACTACCAGCAACTAGCCAGCAGACAACACCCACTTCCTTGCTGTCTTCTCGTGTAGCAACCACCGACTCCTATATCTTGACTACCAGCAACTAGCCAGCAGACAACACCCACTTCCTTGGAGTCTTCTCACGTAGCAACCACCGACTCCTTTATCTTGACTACCAGCAACTAGCCAGCAGACAACACCCACTTCCTTGCTGTCTTCTCGTGTAGCAACCACTGACTCCTTTATCTTGACTACCAGCAACTAGCCAGCAGACAACACCCACTTCCTTGGAGTCTTCTCGTGTAGCAACCACTGACTCCTTTATCTTGACTACCAGCAACTAGCCAGCAGACAACACCCACTTCCTTGCTGTCTTCTCGTGTAGCAACCACCGACTCCTTTATCTTGACTACCAGCAACTAGCCAGCAGACAACACCCACTTCCTTGGAGTCTTCTCGTGTAGCAACCACTGACTCCTTTATCTTGACTACCAGCAACTAGCCAGCAGACAACACCCACTTCCTTGCTGTCTTCTCACGTAGCAACCACCGACTCCTTTATCTTGACTACCAGCAACTAGCCAGCAGACAACACCCACTTCCTTGCTGTCTTCTCGTGTAGCAACCACTGACTCCTTTATCTTGACTACCAGCAACTAGCCAGCAGACAACACCCACTTCCTTGCTGTCTTCTCATGTAGCAACCACCGACTCCTTTATCTTGACTACCAGCAACTAGCCAGCAGACAACATCCACTTCCTTGCTGTCTTCTCGTCTAGCAACCACCGACTCCTTTATCTTGACTACCAGCAACTAGCCAGCAGACAACACCCACTTCCTTGCTGTCTTCTCGTGTAGCAACAACCGACTCCTTTATCTTGACTACCAGCAACTAGCCAGCAGACAACACCCACTTCCTTGTTGTCTTCTCGTGTAGCAACCACCGACTTCTTTATCTTGACTACCAGCAACTAGCCAGCAGACAACACCCACTTCCTTGCTGTCTTCTCGTGTAGCAACCACCGACTTCTTTATCTTGACTACCAGCAACTAGCCAGCAGACAACACCCACTTCCTTGCTGTCTTCTCGTGTAGCAACCACCGACTTCTTTATCTTGACTACCAGCAACTAGCCAGCAGACAACACCCACTTCCTTGCTGTCTTCTCATGTAGCAACCACCGACTCCTTTATCCATCCATACACCATGAAAGAGAACAAACAAGGCAGCATAGTCATTTGTTTAATAATAATTATTAGAATAATTGCAGTGAACTTCAGACGTTTTTGTTCAATTTCAGGCAGGCAGACAGAAGAACAAGATGAATAAAACAATGTTAAACACACTGTTGAGCTTCACCATCTCACGCCTTCGAGAAAAGGTAGGAATACTTGTATCATCCCCTGTTTCCATCTTGTTCTGATCAGTATGTTGTTTAAACCTTGCTAACCAAGTTTTTGCTGGAGTATTTTATGCAAAGACCCAAGCAGTTGGCTGGGTAGGTAGGCAGATATGCATTTTTCCATTATATGTTGTGATGTCACTGCACATCCTGTTTGCAAGATCTTTTATAATGAGACATTTGTGTGCCAACTTATTAGTCAACAACATCTTATTGGTCTGTTACCTTAAGCTGTACTCCTTGCCAGTTGGGCATGACTGTCCTTAACCTGCAGTCATTTAGACACATAGTGTTACATTTGGGGTGTTTACTGTTAGATTGTAACATGGTCTGGTTTATACAACGGCTCAACATCATGGCACAAGGGTAGTAACCCATAAGTGCATAGTTTTAACTCAAGCCTGAGTCTGAAAAATCTCAGTACATTGTACAAACTTTGTAGCACCGGCGAGGATCCTGAAATATTTTGGGTAGATTTTTAACTCGAAATTTTTGCCCAGGCAGCTCCTTTAGGCCACTCCTTCTGATTTCCAACTGCCAAGGGATATTTTTTAATATACCCAACAATACACATGGGTGTCCAATCTTACTACCCTGAGACCAGGAAAAATTACTAGAAGTCCACATGAAAAGATTGCAGCCTTCACAGGGACTGAACCCAGAACCTTCAGCACTTGAGGCGGATACCATGCATCGAGACCACTCAGATTGTAAGATGTTCCAAACTATGAAGAACATGGACATTTTCTCTCTTATTCTTGCTAACTGTAAACTCTGGCAGAAAGTTCTTCGATCGTGTTTCAGAACTTGAATTTGGTGTGTGTGCACATCTGTTTAAATGGTGTGGCTTATTTGTATGCAGACACTTGGTTCCTTCCCTCTCAGCTAAAAGAACATGATACACTCTTAGCTTTCAAAGGGCGTAACAGCAAAATATATTTTGTGAAACTAATTTCTTAAAAAGACTTAAAATATTTGTTTTAAATACTCAAGGAATGTTAACTTTTAGTGATTGTGGTGTTAATTAACAGAAATGCATAGAAACCTTTGCAGCAAATAGCACTTTTAACATTGACCTGGCATCTGCACATTTGACCCTTCTATTGGTCACTGTTTTGATAGTGTACAAGGAAAAAGTTTATGGAATGCTATGAAGGACTTTGGAATACCAAAGAAATTAATCAACTATGACCAAACTATGTATGGAAGACATTTATCATATAGTAACATATAAAGGCAGAAAGTCAGATAAATAACATTTGGTTTAAAGCAAGGTGATGCTCTTGTCTCCTATTCTTTTCAACTTGGCCTTAAACAAAAAATAGTGTATTATAGGAGAAACTACAAAAACACTTGGTTATGTAGATGACATTGACATCATTGGAGAAAATAAACTAGAAACTGTAAAACAGTAACTCAGGGACAGTAAAAGAATATAAACTCTGGCCATAAACAGGTTGATAATATGAAAATCAAACGAACGGAAACATATATAATGCAAACTTTAACTGCTTCAACTAGCTGAGAGAAAAAATACAGTCTGGAAGTAAAGTATACTATGCCCTTCAGCATCTGCTTAAGTCAGTCTCTAGCTCACACTTTCTTCTTCTTTACTTCCTCTTTTACCACTACGGGTGTCGAGGGAGATATAAGGGGTCCTGCTCACAGCATCAAGATTTAAAAAATGTATAAAATATTGATAAGACCAGTCATTTTAAATGGCTGTGAAACTTTTAGCACGACGAAAAGAAATTGAAACCTATGTACACATTTTAAAAAACAGGGTCTTAAACGAATCTTTAAACCAATAAAAAATGCAAACAATGGGAAATGGAAAGTAAGAAGTTACAACGAAATTCACAATCTGTTTAAATTGATCTCTGTCATCATGAGGTCTAATAGGTTGAAATGGTTGGGGCATATTAAGAGAATGTCAGATGACAGAGAGGTAAAAACTGTATGCACAAGGGAGATGAATGGTAGACCGAGGAGACCATGGAGAGATAATATCCAGACACACCTGCAGATGCAGAGAGATGAATGGTAGACCGAGGAGACCATGGAGAGATAATATCCAGACACACCTGCAGATGCAGAGAGATGAATGGTAGACCGAGGAGACCATGGAGAGATAATATCCAGACACACCTGCAGATGCAGAGAGATGAATGGTAGACCGAGGAGACCATGGAGAGATAATATCCAGACACACCTGCAGATGCAGAGAGATGAATGGATGTGAGTGATATCTACAGCAGTGAACCTCAAGAGCTCAGAATGCTGAAGAAGAAGACTGGTAACTGTTTGGGAGGAGCTGTTGATTGACACAAGATGTATGGACACACACACACACACACATGGATTTTCTGTTGTGTAGTATAGATGTAATGATATACATGTATGTTTTCACATGATGTGTTAAATAGTGATTACAGAACACATTATTTTTCCATTGTTAATGTTCTAGACTAGAGATCTGTACAAGTTTGGTTTGAAGGCCGGTGAAGAAGAGTTTGAGCGGTTTGTCTACAAACAGATGGATCTCAACGAGGTGGAGGAGAAGGTGCAGGCTTCACAGTACAGATGTGTGGATGAGTTCCATGCTGATGCCCAGTTGATTGTCCACAACTGTGCCCTTGTCTATGGAGGTTTGTACGTACACCACACAACTTAGGTCAGGCAGGTGGAACTGTAGACACCACATCTTAGAGCAGTCATATTAGAGAGTTAGAACAGTACAATACCACATCTTAGAGCAGTCATGTTAGAGAGCTGGAACAGTACAATACCACATCTTAGAGCAGTCATATTAGAGAGTTAGAACAGTACAATACCACATCTTAGAGCAGTCATATTAGAGAGTTAGAACAGTACAATACCACATCTTAGAGCAGTCATATTAGAGAGCTGGAACAGTACAATACCACATCTTAGAGCAGTCATATTAGAGAGTTAGAACAGTACAATACCACATCTTAGAGCAGTCATATTAGAGAGTTAGAACAGTACAATACCACATCTTAGAGCAGTCATATTAGAGCGTTGGAACAGTACAAAACCAATTCTCAGAGCAATCATATTAGAGTTGGAACAGTACAACACCAATTCTCAGAGCAGTCATATTAGAGAGTTAGAACAGTACAATACCACATCTTAGAGCAGTCATATTAGAGAGTTAGAACAGTACAATATCACATCTTAAAGCAGTCATATTAGAGAGCTGGAACAGTACAATACCACATCTTAGAGCAGTCATGTTAGAGAGCTGGAACAGTACAATACCACATCTTAGAGCAGTCATATTAGAGAGTTAGAACAGTACAATGCCACATCTTAGAGCAGTCATGTTAGAGAGTTAGAACAGTACAATGCCACATCTTAGAGCAGTCATATTAGAGAGCTGGAACAGTACAATACCACATCTTAGAGCAGTCATATTAGAGAGCTGGAACAGTACAATACCACAACTTAGAGCAGTCATGTTAGAGAGCTGGAACAGTACAATACCACATCTTAGAGCAGTCATATTAGAGAGCTGGAACAGTACAATACCACATCTTAGAGCAGTCATGTTAGAGAGCTGGAACAGTACAATACCACATCTTAGAGCAGTCATATTAGAGAGTTAGAACAGTACAATGCCACATCTTAGAGCAGTCATGTTAGAGAGTTGAAACAGTACAATACCACATCTTAGAGCAGTCATATTAGAGAGAACAGTACACAAAGCATCTTTGGTCTCTCACTTGCTCTCTCACATTTTTTTTCTTCTCTCCCTTTCATTTTCATTCATTTGCCACCTAAGATTAAAAAACAACAACAGACATACTAATTTTTATCAATCTTTGGACAGAAATACGTAGTTATTTACTTTATTTTCCTACATTGTTTTCAAATGTTAGTTCTCTTTTGCGGTGAATCTTGGTGAGGATGTGTGTTGTTATTGCTTATCTGATTACTGATTTAAAGTCAACATCCTAGCATACCCATAGATGTTCTGTGTTCACAGCAAAGGTGTAGATGCCAACTCTTCCCATAGCACACGGATTATACATACATCATTCTCTTTCTCTCGTAGGCCTGCTCTCCTGGATCCACTCCTGATACCTCGTTCACCCATTCTTACACATGTTATTTCATCTAATCTTGTGTCTTCTATTAACATTCGTTCATATATGCTCTTCAGAATATCTTCCTTGTCCAGTACGAGTGTTCCTGTAGCTATCGCTTTTGTAGCCAGAAAATGTGCTCTTGAATTCCTTCACACTCCTGCATGTCCCGGACACTGTCCACGTGGTTCTCTGCAATGTTGTTGTACTGATGTTTGGTATCCACTTATGCCACATTTTTCAATTTTGAACCTCTGGCAGTGCCTCTGGTAACTTTGTTTTCTGCTATCCACCACAGTCCTGTCATTGGCAAAACAATCTTCATACATAAAGATATTCACAAGTATACATGGACATCTCCTCATGGCAGCACCAGCAACCAAACTGACCACATACTGTACATTCAGAAGTGGAGGACCTCGATACAAGATGTATTTGCTAGAAGCAAACCTGACGTCTGGAGTGAACACAACATAATGATTCGTAGATGAAAGCTTCAATTAAGAAGAATCAAGATAAAGACTGTAAGCCCATTATTTGATTCAGCCCAGCTCAGGGCATTAAAAGTCAGAGAAGAGTTTTGCGTCAAACTAAAAAACCAGTTTGAGGTGTTTAACCACCTACTGGAGACAGCGAAAGCATTACCACCCCAATGAACTGATCCATCTGTGTTTATTATTGCATCATCTAGCCCAGCATTTTCATCTGTCATTTGTTGTACCTCTATTTCTGCCATACCATTACACCATTCCCTACATTCTCTACCTAATGTGATAATGACTTGATGAAAACTGCTGTTGTAGATGTTCATGTCGACCAACTCTTGCCCCCTGTGTATTTGCTCGACTGAGGCAGCTGTCTCCATGGTATCTTCAGCTAGAGCAACATTCCTCTTTTCAACCGTTTTCCTCTTAAATCTGTCAAATTGCCATGCAGCGGATGTCTTTCATCATTGGTCACTGGCATATAAACCTTGGCTTTACCAGTATTAGCCTAGTTCTAATTGGTGTATCTCGTGTGCAACCTAAGACAATTATCATTGCTTCATATTTATCAATATTGTGAAACGTTTAGAATCATGATAGTGCATCTGGGAAGGGCAGGACAAGATGCCTGCTAAGTTAACCAGTGACCTTATCTCATGTTATGACCTAGTACATCATCATCATCATCCCTTAACACTACGTGTTGTTGGGTCACCTGTTTCTGTTGACTGTCTGATCAGTTCTCTCCACCTTTAGTGGTCGGTTGCGATGGACTTTAGCTGCATGCCTGAGGCCTGTCCAGTCAGTCAGGTTCTGTAACCAGGTCTTTCTTGGCCTGTCACCTTCCTAGGAGAACTAGCTGTCCCCAACACTGCTGGCTGCAGTGCCAGGCGTGACCTAGTACAAGGGGAATTTAAATAAAAACCTAACAATTGTGATAGAAATGACAAAACCATGCCATTTTCTTGTAGCCTGTCAGTTGTGAATCACAAAACAGATTACAGAACGCTGCTCCTCTTTGGCTCATTTCAAGAGTGGGAGACAATTTTTAAATTCATTATGACATCAAGTGTTCTTCTACAGTGTGATGTCTCTTGCTTAACATTCTTGACATCCTTCAAAACAATATTGACAGGTTACAAACAGTGGCATGGTTGTTGTCATTTCTATCACACTTTTAAGGTTTTTATTTGAAGCACCCTGATATATGTGAAATCTAACATTTTCTTCGTTCACCCTGATATATGTGAAATCTAACATTTGAAGCATCCTGGTATATGTGAAACGTAACATTTGAATCACCCTAGTGTATGTGAAACCTAACATTTGAAGCACCCTAGTGTATGTGAAACCTAACATTTGATGCATCCTGATATATGTGAAACCTAACATTTGAAGCATCCTAGTATATGTGAAACCTAACATTTGAAGCACCCTAGTATATGTGAAACCTAACATTTGAAGCACCCTGATATATGTGAAACCTAACATTTGAAGCATCCTGATATATGTGAAACCTAACATTTGATGCATCCTGATATATGTGAAACCTAACATTTGAAGCATCCTGATATATGTGAAACCTAACATTTGAAGCACCCTAGTGTATGTGAAACCTAACATTTGATGCATCCTGATATATGTGAAACCTAACATTTGAAGCATCCTGATATATGTGAAACCTAACATTTGAAGCACCCTAGTGTATGTGAAACCTAACATTTGATGCATCCTGATATATGTGAAACCTAACATTTGAAGCATCCTAGTATATGTGAAATCTAACATTTGAAGCACCCTAGTATATGTGAAACCTAACATTTGAAGCACCCTAGTATATGTGAAACCTAACATTTGAAGCATCCTGATATATGTGAAACCTAACATTTGAAGCACCCTAGTATATGTGAAATCTAACATTTGAAGCATCCTAGTATATGTGAAATCTAACATTTGAAGCACCCTAGTATATGTGAAACCTAACATTTGAAGCATCCTGATATATGTGAAACCTAACATTTGAAGCACCCTGATATATGTGAAACCTAACATTTGGAGCACCCTAGTATATGTGAAACCTACCATTTGGAGCCATTACACCATCTACAGATGGAATGCTGTACAGTGCTTGTATGAGATGAATGGGCTGTTCTGTGTGACCCATACTGTGATATGTATGTGAGCTGTTGTGTGGTTTCAGAAATAGCCGTACATGAAGTTTCTGTGTACAGCCCAGTTATGTTTCATTAAATGTTAATCTTCACTGGGCCACATTTGGGGAAAGGGGGTGGGAGTTGGAGGAGCAGAACTGACCCACTGCTCTCCTTAACAAATGTGTTGTAAGAGGTGAGATTTCCTGAAATTGGATGTGTTGGGCCAAAAGACTAGGATATCACAGCCTAGCTATAAGCCACAACACACTGTGCCAATCGACATTTTAAGAGTGACCAAAGAAGTAGAGAAAAAAAGTTTATAAATTGAGACCATGTGTAGAGTGATGAGACGAGCTTCTTGTTTCTACTCTTGTCCACAGAAGACAAAGGTACTCTCACAGAGCTGGCCATCATCATGGCAGTGGACAGTAAACGGGAGGTCAGTGAGACTGTCTACAGCTTGTTGCTGGTCTTATGTCTGTGTGCTGTCTAAAGTTTAGCTTCAGTTCTCATTGTTTTGTCTGTGTGCTGCCTAAAGTATAGCTTCAGTTCTCATTGTTTTGTCTGTGCGCTGTCTAAAGTTTTGCTTCAGCTCTCATTGTTTTGTCTGTGTGCTGTCTAAAGTTTAGCTTCAGCTCTCATTATTTTGTCTGTGTGCTGCCTAAAGTATTGCTTCAACTCTCATTGTTTTGTCTGTGCGCTGTCTAAAGTATTGCTTCAGCTCTCATTGTTTTGTCTGTGTGCTGTCTAAAGGATTGCTTCAGTTCTTATTGTTTTGTCTGTGTGCTGTCTAAAGTATTGCTTCAGCTCTCATTGTTTTGTCTGTGTGCTGCCTAAAGTTTAGCTTCAGCTCTCATTATTTTGTCTGTGTGCTGCCTAAAGTATTGTTTCAGCTCTCATTGTTTTGACTGTGTTCTGTCTAAAGTATAGCTTCAGTTCTCATTGTTTTGTCTGTGTGCTGCCTAAAGTATTGCTTCAGTTCTCATTGTTTTGTCTGTGTGCTGCCTAAAGTTTAGCTTCAGCTCTCATTGCTTTGTCTGTGTGCTGCCTAAAGTTTAGCTTCAGCTCTCATTGCTTTGTCTGTGTGCTGCCTAAAGTTTAGCTTCAGCTCTCATTGTTTTGTCTGTGTGCTGCCTAAAGTTTAGCTTCAGCTCTCATTATGTTGTCTGTGTGCTGCCTACAGTTTGGCTTCAGCTCTCATTGTTTTGTCTGTGTGCTGCCTAAAGTTTGGCTTCAGCTCTCATTATGTTGTCTGTGTGCTGCCTAAAGTTTAGCTTCAGCTCTCATTGTTTTGTCTGTGTGCTGCCTAAAGTATTGCTTCAGTTCTCATTGTTTTGTCTGTGTGCTGCCTAAAGTTTAGCTTCAGCTCTCATTGTTTTGTCTGTGTGCTGTCTAAAGTATTGCTTTAGTTCTCATTGTTTTGTCTGTGTGCTGCCTAAAGTTTGGCTTCAGCTCTCATTATGTTGTCTGTGTGCTGCCTAAAGTATTGCTTCAGTTCTCATTGTTTTGTCTGTGTGCTGCCTAAAGTTTGGCTTCAGCTCTCATTATGTTGTCTGTGTGCTGCCTAAAGTTTAGCTTCAGCTCTCATTGTTTTGTCTGTGTGCTGCCTAAAGTATTGCTTCAGTTCTCATTGTTTTGTCTGTGTGCTGCCTAAAGTATTGCTTCAGCTCTCATTGTTTTGTCTGTGTGCTGTCTAAAGTATTGCTTTAGTTCTCATTGTTTTGTCTGTGTGCTGCCTAAAGTTTGGCTTCAGCTCTCATTATGTTGTCTGTGTGCTGCCTAAAGTATTGCTTCAGTTCTCATTGTTTTGTCTGTGTGCTGCCTAAAGTATTGCTTCAGTTCTCATTGTTTTGTCTGTGTGCTGCCTAAAGTATAGCTTCAGTTCTCATTGTTTTGTCTGTGTGCTGCCTAAAGTTTGGCTTCAGCTCTCTTTGTTTTAATTAAAAAAATTTTTTTTTATTAACTGCTATTTTCATGTACTGTTGTAAAGTATACTTGGGGTCTTGTGTGCTTATGTCCTCTAGTGAAGTATACTTTTCAACTGCTTTTTTCATGGGCTGTTGTAAAGTACAGAATGTTTGTCCACGCCAAATTGGTCTTTCTTAAAATTCATCCCGTTTTTCGTTACAATTTTTGTTTGATATTAATCCGAAAAGTCAATATTTGTCCTTCCACCACTATGGTCCTCAGATGAGAGAAAAAAAGATGATGGGCTGGTTACGAGTGCTAAAATTAAGGAGTGGCTGTCAGCTTGGGCTACAATGCAGGTTTTCCTCTAGAAATGGCACCCAAACATTGCTTTATTTAATCAGCATATTATTTCATTTCATTATGATGTTTTGACGCTTTTAGAACATTTTAAAAACCCCCCAAAAAAAACCAACAAAAAAACTATTGGATAGCTTCTTTAAAAAAAAAACAAAAAAAAAGAGCAGGAGAATCGCCTGGAAATGTTGATGAATCAGAAGGACAGGAGTCGCCAGAAGGGACATGACCGGATCTCACAGTGGAGAGTGACTCCCCTTCCAAACAATGGGCAATGTGGTTTTTTTTTCCATTCAAAAGTAAAATTCTTTTCAAAAATAAATTTATGTAGGAAAACAGTAAATTTACCTCATCTTGACGAGTAATTGTCTGTCATGATGATGATGCAGCAATAAGTTCAGTGGTTAATGTGTTATTCAAATGTGTTTGCAGTGATTTCCCAGATTGATGTCCAAGTGACATTTTGTGTGATTCAAGAATAGATGGCTAACATTTAGGGCTGGGAATGGATTAAACCCATTTTTGTTACTTTCTGTGAGAAAAACTCATTGGATATTCGCTATTTTTAATACATCCTACCGTAAGCAATGGATTAAAGATAAATGGCGAATAATGATGCCACGTTTCATTTTGACAATTTTTAACGAACATCATGTTTTATTTGAAATGTCATTATTGTATTTAAAAAAATACACAGGCTAGAGTTGTGTGGTAAAGTATCCAATTAAGTGGGCCTTTAAATATTATGTCTATGGGGATATGTCTGGAAGTAGGGAAATAATATATCTTAACTCTTTCTGTCCCAACTAACGTACCTACGGTGTGTTATCAGTTAAGTCTGTGTGTATTAAACAGTGAGCAGTGTGTTAAAAAAATGTGCTAAAAAAATCTGGCTAGATATGCCAACATACAGCTAAAATATGTTGTCTTTTTGAAAGTAAAACACTTTTGCCATTTTCATTCATTTTATTATATCCTAAAATATTTGCAAACAAAACTTCTGGTACGGAAGAGTTAACACTGGCCAGAAAAAATACAGAGACATGCAAATACTTATCTTTAATCACTTATTTTATTGAACACCTGATGTTAGTGATAATTTTTTAGCTTGTCTCTTGTCATTGTCTTCTTGAAAACAATCAGGGGTTTTGAGTTGTTGATTCTCTGTGCCTGAGAAAGACTGACCATTTAAAAAATTCAGTTTTCTGTTAGAGGACATTTTCCCTTAAGGGGTTCTGGGGCCTTGGAAGGGGGGTGGGGGGGTGGGCAGAGAATAGACCACTTGCTAAAAAGACAACACAGTATGTGAACCAGCCTTTTAAGGGGGCATAAAGAAGAAATTTAATTATATTGCAGTTTCTGTTGATGTGTCAGGGATAAGTCTAGAGTAACAGATTGAGATTGGTTAGTTTTGATGCTGTTTGTCTGGTCAGGGGAGGTGATGCAAGTTGACATTGATATGTGGCTCTTTTCTTGTTTTCAGTTAGATGAAATTGACCTCTGCCCAAATTGTTATTACTTATCCAATGCAAAACCAGATGGTTGGTTCACAGAGCTTTGTGTAAGTCACTGTACATGTGTGTCGTGCAGTCTGCTGCCTCAATGTCTCTCTCATCTGGTTTTTCCGTGACAAGTCTTGCTCCATATTGCTTCAGCTTATGAAAATGTACATCTGCTGCCAGGCTGGAGATCTTGGGTTCAAATGTGCATTGTCCACATCACTACCGAGTGTTGTTTGGTCTGTATAAATATGAGTGTATCATCTTGTGTCAGTGGTCATCCTGACCTGCATGAGACTGCAGTCTGCACCTGGTGGTAACCTTTACAGGTGCCCCAGTTATAACTTCTTTAAAGGTTGAATGGGTATCTGGGATCTGCCTAGTTGGTCTGCCCTCCAGATTGAGACTCTTTAATCTCAGGATTGTCTGGTGAACCTGTAGGTAGCAGCCTAGAAGGGGCATCCAACCGAACATGTCCCCCCTATTGTCCAACTGGCAAAAAACATATCCCCCATTGTCCCACTGGCAAAAACATATCCTCCCATTGTCCCACTGGCAAAAACATATCCTCCCATTGTCCCACTGGCATAAACATATCCTCCCATTGTCCCACTGGCATAAACATATCCTCCCATTGTCCCACTGGCATAAACATATCCTCCCCATTGTCCCACTGGCAAAAACATATCCTCCCCATTGTCCCACTGGCATAAACATATCCTCCCCATTGTCCCACTGTCCCACTGGCATAAACATATCCTCCCCATTGTCCCACTGGCAAAAACATATCCTCTCCATTGTCCCACTGGCATAAACATATCCTCCCTATTGTCCCACTGGCAAAAACATCCCCCCCCCCCATTGTCCCACTGGCAAAAACATATCCTCCCATTGTCCCACTGGCAAAAACATATCCTCCCATTGTCCCACTGGCAAAAACATATCCTCCCATTGTCCCACTGGCAAAAACATATCCTCCCATTGTCCCACTGGCAAAAACATATCCTCCCATTGTCCCACTGATGTGAACAAGGCCCTTTACATATGTTCCTTAAGGCTATTTGGGAATGGTTTGTTTGGTCTACAGAAGGTCTCCACACAGCACACATGTTCTGTTAAAAGGGCTGATCTCCTGCCATGGAGCTACCAGACCCAGCACAATGCACAACAGATCATGGGCCCCATACCAGAACCAAATCCAGCACAATGCACAGCTCATAGACCCCATACCAGAACCAAACCCAGCACAGATCATAGACCCCATACCAGACCCAGCACAATGCACAGATCATAGACCCCATACCAGACCCAGCACAATGCACAGATCATAGACCCCATACCAGACCCAGCACAATGCACAGATCATAGACCCCATACCAGACCCAGCACAATGCACAGATCATAGACCCCATACCAGACCCAGCACAATGCACAGATCATAGACCCCATACCAGACCCAGCACAATGCACAGATCATAGACCCCATACCAGACCCAGCACAATGCACAGATCATAGACCCCATACCAGACCCAGCACAATGCACAGATCATAGACCCCATACCAGAACCAAACCCAGCACAATGCACAGATCATAGACCCCATACCAGACCCAGCACAATGCACAGATCATAGACCCCATACCAGACCCAGCACAATGCACAGCTCATGGACCCCATACCAGACCCAGCACAATGCACAGCTCATGGACCCCATACCAGACCCAGCACAGTGCACAGATCATGGACCCCATACCAGACCCAGCACAGTGCACAGATCATGGACCCCATACCAGACACAGCACAATGCACAGATCATGGACCCCATACCAGACCCAGCACAATGCACAGATCATGGACCCCATACCAGACCCAGCACAGTGCACAGATCATGACCCCATACCAGACCCAGCACAATGCACAGATCATGACCCCATACCAGACCCAGCACAGTGCACAGATCATGACCCCATACCAGACCCAGCACAGTGCACAGATCATGACCCCATACCAGACCCAGCACAGTGCACAGATCATGACCCCATACCAGACCCAGCACAATGCACAGATTATGGACCCATACCAGACCCAGCACAGTGCACATATCATGACCCCATACCAGACCCAGCACAGTGCACAGATCATGACCCCATACCAGACCCAGCACAATGCACAGATCATGACCCCATACCAGACCCAGCACAGTGCACATATCATGACCCCATACCAGACCCAGCACAGTGCACAGATCATAGACCCCATATCAAACCCAGCACAGTGCACAGATCATGGACCCCATACCAGACCCAGCACAATGCACAGATTATGGACCCCATACCAGACCCAGCACAGTGCACATATCATGACCCCATACCAGACCCAGCACAGTGCACAGATCATAGACCCCATATCAAACCCAGCACAGTGCACAGATCATGGACCCCATACCAGACCCAGCACAATGCACAGATTATGGACCCCATACCAGACCCAGCACAGTGCACATATGACCCCATACCAGACCCAGCACAGTGCACAGATCATAGACCCCATATCAAACCCAGCACAGTGCACAGATCATGGACCCCATACCAGACCCAGCACAATGCACAGATTATGGACCCCATACCAGACCCAGCACAGTGCACATATCATGACCCCATACCAGACCCAGCACAATGCACAGATCATAGACCCCATACCAGACCCAGCACAATGCACAGATCATGACCCCATACCAGACCCAGCACAATGCACAGATCATGACCCCATACCAGACCCAGCACAATGCACAGATCATGGACCCCATACCAGACCCAGCACAGTGCACAGATCATGACCCCATACCAGACCCAGCACAATGCACAGATCATAGACCCCATACCAGACCCAGCACAGTGCACATATCATGACCCCATACCAGACCCAGCACAATGCACAGATCATAGACCCCATACCAGACCCAGCACAGTGCACAGATCATAGACCCCATACCAGACCCATACCTATCATATTCAGTTTTCTGGCTAGGTTTTCTGTTATGTCATGAAAGTTTGTGCAGGTTAACACTCTATAGGAATTCCATTTGCTGTGAGATTGGTCACTTTCTCAGCCTGCCGTTGTTTGATGTCCTTGTCTAATAAGGCTAGACAACAAATCCACCTCTCTTGTTTAAAATTTAAGTGCACATTTCAATTCATTGTTAGTCATCTTGGGTTAGAGCTGAATGCAGCTTGAAGCCACTCTGCACACTGACAAAACTGAAGGGCTCAACTTTCTGATTATTTTTAGCCATGTCATTTGTACTTGTATGTTTTGATATTTCTGTACAGAAACATGGCCGACCATGAACATATTCATTGACACATTGTGTACTACAGGTGCATATCAGTAGTAGTTTAGGGTCAGGATGAGAGGCAAGTGTCTACACCAAGCTGACATTGATAGAAGCATGCCATCATCAGTGCTGAGACAAGCTGGGCATCAATGTATCTGGCACATAGGGTGACACATCCGAGCAGCAGCTAACAGATCTAGTCTGCTCAGTGTCATTCAGCCCTTAGGGTGACACATCAGAGCAGCAGCTAACAGATCTAGTCTGCTCAGTGTCATTCAGCCCTTAGGGTGACACATCAGAGCAGCAGCTAACAGATCTAGTCTGCTCAGTGTCATTCAGCCCTAAGGGTGACACATCAGAGCAGCAGCTAACAGATCTAGTCTGCTCAGTGTCATTCAGCCCTAAGTGTGACACATCCGAGCAGCAGCTAACAGATCTAGTCTGCTCAGTGTCATTCAGCCCTAAGTGTGACACATCCGAGCAGCAGCTAACAGATCTGGTCTGCTCAGTGTCAAACATAAAACCACTCCCGGTTGGGGAGACTTACATGAACCCCATGAGGGGGGGGGGGGGGGGGGGGGGGTAGAATGATCATCACTTAATAACAATGTCAAAATCACTGCAGCTGAATCAAATTCAGGATGTTTGAATTATGGAACTGGTTTCATAACTCCTGAATTGAAAGGAAAGCATAATTATGTTTACCTTGATAGTGTTGAATTAGCCATCTTTCTGATCCCGTATGCTAGATCTGCCATTCTCTTACGTTGCTGTTTTACTTCTGTCAGGTGCATGTCCGTTTGTACGCCAGCGCTGCATCCGGCATATGAGGCTAGACATGTTTTTGTAGAACAATCAGCTCTCAGTGGGTGATGTGGTCAGCCTCACCTCATTCGCCTTTACAACACAGACTTAACCTACCTGTTTAAAGCTTGAATGACCTGGAAGTCAGAGTCATGTATGAGACAAAAAATTAGGCTCCATGCATATTTGAACCTGCGACCTTTGAATCTGCAGCTGAGCATCTAACTGCTACATTATGGCAACTCCCGTTCGTAAATGACACTTTTTGTGACCACCGCAGCTGACCAAACTGGCAGTCAGAAGAAAGAGAGTTACTTGTATGGTATCTTTGTGACCACCGCAGCTGACCAAACTGGCAGTCAGAAGAAAGAGAGTTACTTGTATGGTATCTTTGTGACCACCGCAGCTGACCAAACTGGCAGTCCAGTTACTTGTATGGTATCTTTGTGACCACCGCAGCTGACCAAACTGGCAGTCAGAAGAAAGAGAGTTACTTGTATGGTATGACCACCGCAGCTGACCAAACTGGCAGTCAGAAGAAAGAGAGTTACTTGTATGGTATCTTTGTGACCACCGCAGCTGACCAAACTGGCAGTCAGAAGAAAGAGAGTTACTTGTATGGTATCTTTGTGACCACCGCAGCTGACCAAACTGGCAGTCAGAAGAAAGAGAGTACTGTATGATCTTTGTGACCACCGCAGCTGACCAAACTGGCAGTCAGAAGAAAGAGAGTTACTTGTATGGTATCTTTGTGACCACCGCAGCTGACCAAACTGGCAGTCAGAAGAAAGAGAGTTACTTGTATGGTATTTTTATTCTTCCAGGACCCTCCTCATGAACTTGTGTATGCAAAACAGACGGGCTTCGGCTATTGGCCAGCTAAAGTTGTGCAGGATTTTCATGGCAAATATGATGTTCGCTTTTTTGGAGGCTGGCATCAAAGGTATGATGATGATGATGAATATATTCTTCTTCTCTAGAACCTCTGACATTTTTTCTTCTAATTTTCATTGGTTGTGAGCACAGTGAACTCTTATTGCTGTTTCTCATTTCTGGATGCTGTTCTCATTTCTTGTGCAGTTTCAAATTCTCCTTATTTTATACTTCCCTAAATGTTTTAATCCAAGCAATGTAAGAAGTGTCACCTGTAATCCAGACAATGCATACTGTGTTCTCCATCCAACTAACTTTTGGTTAAGCATGGTAATGAAATCTGGCAACTCATGGCAACTTTCATTGTCAGTTTTTAATCTCTTTAGAAGGGATTCATACTAGTGATTTGTCTAGTGGTGCTTCTCTTGGACAGCAGCAGCAGAAACCAGCTGGGGTTTAATGTTCAAAATCCTATTTTTCCTGTAGTTATGTGTAATCCTTATTTGTTGTTGCTGTTTCTAGCTGCACTGCATTCTTTCATGAACACAATCGTATCATCAAATACTGTGTATACACTGCATCCTAATATTGTCTGAGCCATGGACTTTGAACACACAAAAGTGACTGTTAGTAGTTGGAGCTCTACTGAAGTGCAACTGTCAACCAAATATTTGTTGTTTTTGATTTGTTGATGTTTGTACAACTGCATAACACACAGATTGAATCTGTCCTGACAGGGCTGTGATACCAGCTACATGTGTCAAACCCATCAGCACAGACCTCAGGACGCTGAAAAATCAAAAAGACCAGTGGTAAGTTACACAAACATCTCAGGCCAACTCTCAGCATAGGGAAGTCTTGACAGAAACATCCCACACATCTGTTGTCTGTCCACTCTCTAGACACAAAGACGACAATGGTGTTTCGGTGGAATCCATCACACTGACCTGGCAACAAGAAAGTCGCAAGGCTTGCAGGAAACAGCTTCAACATCCCACCTTATATAATACTAATCGAACAGCCAGGAAACAGCTTCAACATCCCACCTTGTATAATACTAATCGAACAGCCAGGAAACAGCTTCAACATCCACCTTGTATAATACCGAACAGCCAGGAAAACAGCTTCAACCCCACCTTGTATAATACTAATCGAACAGCCAGGAAACAGCTTCAACATCCCACCTTGTATAATACTAATCGAACAGCCAGGAAACAGCTTCAACACCCCACCTTGTATAATACTAATCGAACAGCCAGGAAACAGCTTCAACATCCTACCTTGTATAATACTAATCGAACAGCCAGGAAACAGCTTCAACATCCCACCTTGTATAATACTAATCGAACAGCCAGGAAACAGCTTCAACACCCCACCTTGTATAATACTAATCGAACAGCCAGGAAACAGCTTCAACATCCCACCTTGTATAATACTAATCGAACAGCCAGGAAACAGCTTCAACACCCCACCTTGTATAATACTAATCGAACAGCCAGGAAACAGCTTCAACATCCTACCTTGTATAATACTAATCGAACAGCCAGGAAACAGCTTCAACATCCCACCTTGTATAATACTAATCGAACCGCCAGGAAACAGCTTCAACATCCCACCTTGTATAATACTAATCGAACAGCCAGGAAACAGTATCTCCATCAGTGTGATTTCCTTTTGTCCTGTAATCTGCTACATTTCTGTCACCATTCTTTCTTCAAAGTAATGAATTATCTCAGTGATGCTATATTAAGAAGATAATTTTTCAGTGTTTCCCTGTCTTCTGGACTTACTGGAACCTTGTTGCCTCCATAAGCTTCACTTGGGTCATCTTGTTTTTACCATCTCAGCCCTTCTGTTGTGCATAAAAACCTGCAGTTGCATCTTTAAATTATTTGTCATAGTTTTTTGTTGTTGTTCTCCACGTTTTTTATGCGTACAGCATCACTAATATTGAAAGGGTTTAACATTTTTATTTTTATTTGCTTTGATTTGCACTCATGTGAGGGCTGTAAGAAAGCCAAACATGTCTTTTGCATGAGAAGGCCTGTGCTTGTATTTACTGTTTATTTAAGGGGAGGGGGCTTCAGTTTGTTGACAGTGATTAGGTTCTTCATGGCTCCATCTCTTATCACAAACTATCTCTGTGTCTCTCCATCCTCTTGTATCCCCTCTGTATCTTGTCTGATACTGCCATTCTCTCTTTTTTTCTCTCCCTCTCCCCATGCCCCTCTCTCCACAGACTCACATTCTGTGTTTAAGTCCCTCTTTGTCTTTCTCTCTTTGTGTTTCTCACTGTTTTTCTGCCTTGTTTGCCCCCCCCCCCCCCCCCTTTCTCTCCCTATCAGTGAAGTGTTATATAATAATCACATAACTACATCCTAGTTATGTCTTGCAGAACAGAACTAGCCTTTGTCATCCCCACACGTTAGCTTTTTGTGCCTGGATAGATCATTCTGGTCTTTGTTGTCTTGAAGCATTTCAGAAATCCCTGGTTGAGCTGAAAGAGTATCAGGACAAACTACAGGAGAGGGAGAAGATGGGCGCTAACTCTACGGCACCAGAATCAGATGAAGATAGTGAGGAGGAGTTTCAAAATGGAAAGTCTGCTGATGGGAGTGAAGAGGATCTTGGGAAATATGAAAGCATAAACATTTCAGAAGTGGGGCGAAGAAAAAGCAATAAAAATCCACACAGGAGATCAAAAGCAAAGAGGAAAGACTCCAAAAGTAAGTTGATAGTCAGCTATATATTAGTCAATTGAAATTTTGTACTCAGGTAAAGTGGTAGATTTGTGTGCTGCGTGATCGCTTAGCTGAGCTGTCCGATAAGTTTATACTATACTTTGATCAGCTGATAGATTACTACAGAAAGTTTATAGACAGTACCATTTTTAGATATCAGGCAGTATTGTGATGGCTTGTGCAAGTGCACATTTGTACACTGTCTTGTTTATATTTAAAAACTGCAGTGCGGAGGATCATCCACTTGGCACATGGAACCATTCAGTCCGTAAGTGCTTGGGTCCCCTTCTCAGTCAGTCCCACAGCCCCAGTTATGCATTGATTTATTGTTATAAATTGTATTCCTTCCTGTGTGGTGCTCTTGCCTGTCCACGCCCCTTTTAACATGTTGTTCTTGCAATCTGATCATGGTTGCAGATTCACAGTCATCACTTGATTCTTGCAATCTGGTCATGGTTGCAGATTCACAGTCATCACTTGATTCTTGCAATCTGATCATGGTTGCAGATTCACAGTCATCACTTGATTCTTGCAGTCTGATCATGGTTGCAGATTCACAGTCATCACTTGATTCTTGCAGTCTGATCATGCTTGCAGATTCACAGTCATCACTTGATTCTTGCAATCTGATCATGGTTGCAGATTCACAGTCATCACTTGATTCTTGCAGTCTGATCATGGTTGCAGATTCACAGTTATCATTTGGTTCTTGCAGTCTGATCATGGTTGCAGATTCACAGTTATCATTTGGTTTTTGCAGTCTGATCATGGTTGCAGATTCACAGTCATCACTTGATTCTTACAATCTGATCATGGTTGCAGATTGTAAATTCAAACACATGTGTTAGTATCAGTTGCTGGTTGTCCCTGTTTGTTGGTTTTTACAAGACATGGCACAGGGATACATGGCACAGTGATACATGTAAATGAATCGTGGTCATTTGGACAATTAGTGAAAGAGTATTTGGAAGCGGTGGAGGTGTGGTTTTTATATACGAATTAGGAGAATACCCTGGACAGATAGAAATAGTAACGAGGATGTCTTAAAAGAAACTAACTTAAGAGAACTGATTGCTTATAATAGGAGACAATCTACATTCTATGGTCATGTCATCATCATCCTTCATGTGCCGTTAGGCGTCGCCACATAGGGCTCACATTTGATAACTCTACTCAGCTCTGTTGCATACAAATCACTTGATTTCTGGCACGGAGTTCAGCCAGTGTTTTTAGCTTCTTGTAATATTCTTCTTAGTATTTCTTTTCTATATCCTTTTTTTCTCAGACCGTTTGTTTCCCATTCCAGTGCTCATTTCATCTCAGAGTGTGCCCAAAAATATGCTCACCTTCTTTGTCTTATTGTAGTCGATACAGGTATTTGCCCAGAATTTCTTTGATCTCCTCATTTCTTAAAAGTTCATGGCGTGTTATGTTTATGATTTTTCTCAGACATTGGTTTTCAAATGCATTTAACTTTTGTTCCATATCTTTGGTAGTTCTCAACTTTTGCTGCCATATGTTAGAATTGAAATAACATTAGAACTGAAGATTGTTATGAGGTGCTCAAACTGTATCACTTCTAGCCCAATATTTGGTTAAGGCTTTTAAAGACTGTTGTTGTTTTGCCAGTGCCTATCATAATTTCCTTCGTTGTATCTCCTTGAGAGTCAAAATTGCTGCCCAGATAGCGAAAAAATTTGTTACTGTTATTTGTAACTATAATATTTTTTTTTCTCATAACCTATCTGTTGTCCTATTTTTGATGCTGAAGATGACAAATCACCTGTTTTTCTTTGCATGTCTGTTATTTTTACTGAACAGAACAATGTCATCTGTGAAATGAAGATCTTCTGGTTGTCTGTTGTCTACCCAATCATTTCAATGCCAGTTTTGCCTTTGTAACATTTGTTCTTGACCCAGTCAGTGGATACACTACCAACAAGTCAGATCAAATGGAGTCTTGTTTTACTCCAGGTTCCACCAAAAACCTGGTCACATACTATTTTCAGCATGTGCTGCACAGTGAACTTTTTTGTTTCAGTCTTTGGCTCTCTGTTCTCTGCTGTGTTTTTTTTTTTTACAGCTGCTTTGAGTTTCAATTTCACTTGTCTTATGCAAAGGTTGTGATCACTTCCAACGTCTGCTCCTCTGTATGATGCACAGACATTGGTCATGTCATAGGAAAGAGAAAACTGAAGTATGTTGTAATGATGGGAAAGTTAGGAGAAGCAACAGTAGACCGAGAGAAAACTGAAGTGTGTCGTGATGGTGGGAAAGTTGGAGGGCAGGAGAAGCAGAAGTAGACCGAGAGAAAACTGAAAAGTGTCATGATGGTGAGAAAGTTGGAGGGCAGGAGAAGCAGAAGTAGACGGAAAGAACAGGTGCTAGACAGTTTGACATCATGGCATGGATGATCATCTGGGTCAGAATTGTACACAAGACACAAGGTTGAGCATAACATGACTACCAACACCATATGGCCTGGACTATAAGAAAAAGAAGAAGAAGTTGATTGCTGTGATGTAGAAATTGTAGTAATTGTGTTTCCCCTTTATTTAGTTCAGAGAAGAAAGGCAGAGAAGAGGAAAACATGAGAGCCGCACAGAAGAAACACAAGAGCAGGACGAGGAGATGGCTAACAGGCAGGTGTCATCAACCAGTGTAGACAGACTTGCCAGGAAACACAGCAGACAGTCTTCTCAGGTGAGTCATCTGTTGAAACTTTGTACACTGTGAGACAGAAAGGGGTGAGTTCAGTAGTATGACATACCATGACACCATAGTTCAGTCCTTGGAACATATCACCAATGAAAAAGAAGAAAGGGTTGAGTTGTCTGTGAACATTGTCACTAAATTGTTGAAAATTGTGAGTTCAGTCATCATTTCATGACATTGTTGTTTGAGTTCAGTCATTGGAACATTGTCACCATGACATTGTTGAAACAGGTGAGCCAGCACAGAAGAAACACACCATGACATTGACGAAAGGGGTGAGTTAAGTCATTGGAACATTGGTCACCATCACACCAGTGTAGACAGACTTCAGCAGGATTGTCACCATGACATTGTTGAAACAGGTGAGTTCAGTCATTGAAACATTGTCACAGTCTTCTCAGGTGAGTCATCTGTTGAAACTTTGTTACTGTGACACTGTTGGAGGGGTGAGTTCAGTCATTGGAACATTGTCACCATGACATTGTTGAAAGGGGTGAGTTCAGTCATTGGAACATTGTCACAGTAACATTGTTGAATTATGTGAGTGAGTTGTTGAAACATTGTCACATAACTGGATACTGATTATTGGATTTCATCAGGGCATTAATCATCACAGAACTAAATACAGATTATTGGATACAAGCAGAGCATTAACCATCACATAACTGGATACAGATTATTGGATACAAGCAGGCTATTAACCATCACATTACTGGATACAGATCACTGGATACAAGCAGGGCATTAACCATCACAGATTATTGGATACAAGCAGGGCATTAACCATCACATAACTGGATACAGATTATTGGATACAAGCAGGGCATTAACCATCACATAACTGGATACAGATTATTGGATACAAGCAGGGCATCAATCATCACATAACTGGATACAGATTATTGGATACAAGCAGGGCATCAATCATCACATAACTTACTGGATACAGATTATTGGATACAAGCAGAGCATTAACCATCACATTACTGGATACAGATTATTTGATACAAGCAGAGCATTAACCATCACATTACTGGATACAGATTATTGGATACAAGCAGAGCATTAACCATCATTACTGGATACAGATATATAGCAGACCATCATATAACTGGATACAGATTATTGGATACAAGCAGAGCACTAACCATCACATAACATACAATCAGAGCGCATAACATCACATACGGATCATCACAGAGCATTAACTCATATATGGATCATTGGATACAAGCAGGGCATTAACCATCACATAAATGGATACAGATTATTGGATACAAGCAGGGCAATAATCATCACATAACTAGATACAGATCACTGGATACAAGCAGGGCATCAATCATAACATAACTGGATACAGATTTTTGGATACAAGCAGAGCATTAACCATCACGTAACTGGATACAGATTATTGGATACAAGATGGACATCTAGCAGGGCCACAACCATCACATAACTGGATACAGCTCATTGGAGATAAAATGGGCAACAGAATTCATCCAACAGAGTAATTGGCAAGAGTCTTTCCTGTGTGCCAGAATGGGAGCAATACTTTACAAAGGACCAGCTGCGATATTTCACTTGGTAGTTACAAATATGTTTCTGTAATTAGTGATATGTGATATGAGCTGAATTAGTTGCCCATGAACTGGATTGTTCTTTGCAGAACAACTACTCAGAGGAGATGTATACAGTGACCTCAACTGTGGATAAGATCACCAACACTCTGGCAGTACCAACAGTCTGCACAGCTGTGCAAACATCTCTTCAAGTATGTATCTCGTGGAATATTTCCCTGTCTCTGTGCTGTGACCTGATACCTAATTTATCTCAGCTTGGTCAAGTTGACTGTCTTTTTTCAGGCTTCTGTGCACTTGATTTTAATACGGTACGGTCAAATCTCATTTGAGATTTGAGGAAGAGGTTTACAGTGAAGAGAGGAGCTGATTGCCATTAATAGTTTTACTTACACGGTGTGTCAAATATTCAGTACTTTATATTTCTGGTCCTGGGGCTTTTGCTCTCGAACAGTCTGCCCCTGTCTTCTGGAAGTATTTGTATATTTTAAAGGCAGGCCTATTCTAATTGATAACTGTAGCTTAGTGTTGCTTCTGCCGTGTTTTTCCAAAAGTCAAACTGGGTCTTATATTAATTGTTGTTTCAAAAAATGCACCAAGGCTTGTTTTCATGGGATCTTTAAATTTTTTTTCCTCTAAATTGTTTTTTTTAAAAGATAGCCGTGGGAGTTTCAAAAATTCTTTTCCTGTAGTCAACATATCTTTTTGCACTCGTCTAGGTGTCAAACTAGGTATTATTCCTTCAAGGCTACCATTAAATCAAGTGGTAATTGAAGACTTACAAGACATTTGTAGCAGCAACAATTGTAAGACTTAAGAACGATAGCACACACAAACGCCATGAAAAGTTTATTGCGCCAAAATTCTGCTTCTTAATTTGACACAAGTGTCCTACCTTGAAATATGAATTACATCTGTTCATTATGAAGGGAGCACCAGTTCTGTCTGTACTTCGACTGGCCATTTGGCAACAAGTCTCTCATTCTAGCTGATGATCTTAACTAGGGCTTTGTTTTTAGGGTAGGGCTTTTGCTAAAAGCATCCTGAAAACCCATGGGGGAGGGAGGTGGGTGGTTTTTTCAGCGAAAGACTAGCAGCAGTATGATAAACAAACTAACATGTATTGATTGGCACCAAGATGCAGAGATAGGACACATTAGACAGCATGAAGATCGAAAGCTGTAGTTACCATAACAGGACTTGAACCTGTCACTGCCAAATGACAATGGCACCATGCTGCAGCAACAAGTTTACTTTAACTCTAGACCAACTCAGCATGCCTTAGTTCTGGTTGGGCATGAGTTAAAGTCTATCAGACTGTTCCTTTTCCTAGCACAAGTCTTTACTGGGCCCAGGCCAGACCTGTATCCTTGCTTTCACTTTTGATAATTTCTTTTTAAAATTATTTTTTATATAAAAGTACACTTATATTTAAGTATATGAGTGAGATTGCAAGCCTAGAAGCACCAGGAGTCAGAAAGATACTGACTTTTGCAGATGATATACTTGTAAATAGGCAGGGGGATTAGAGGGAACAAACAGCCCGGGAGCTACAAGCGACAGTAGACAAAGTGTGACTGAGTGGTGTACAGAACTGAGGGCTGTTGTCCCCCGGAAAAGGCGTCTGTTTTGTGGTGTTCTCTGGACAACAATCGTTAAAACTAATTTCCCAAGTCTAACGATAGATGGTAGAAACGTCAACAGAGAGAGAGCAAACTGTGGTATCTGGGAATTACATTTGACAGGAGCCTGTCATTTAAGGACCACGTGGAGAGTGTTGTGACAAGATGCCAAAAAGGACTTAGTGCACTTAAGACTATGGCTGCAATTGACAAAGAGCAGAGAATGCTTTCCACACTATATCAGCACTTGATCCTGTCAGTGATTGATTATGGCCTGGGACTGCTTACCGTCTCAAAGAGTCAGATGGACAAACTAGAGTGCATACAGAACACAGCTATGCGGGTCATTATAGTTTGCACCAGAGACACCCCAGTGGTGTGTATGTGATACAGCCTTGGTTGGCCGACAGTTGCAGGTAGGCACAAGGTGCTGCAGGCGAAGTCATATCTCAGGGTAGCTGCAGACACAGATCACCCTTTGCATGAAGCTCTGGGTGCAGTTAAGGGTCAGAAGCTGATAAGAGTGAAGTCATGGATGGCTCAGGCAGAAGACACAATCAGACAGGTTTGCATCCTGAAGAAAATAATGCAAGGAGAAGAGTGAGTCAGGGGCCAGCTGAACAGTCAGACTTGTGTAGAGGCATAATCACGCTGAGCCGAGAATGCAGAGACTGGCCAGCAGGTGCCACGGAGGTGGACATTCAGGCTCGCTCTGATCATTTACACAGGCGGTTCAGTATCAAGAGGCAAAAGAAGTGCTTGGGGTTTCTTAGCAAAGGTTAATGGTCGCTGTTTGGTGCAGGAGAGCCTAGCATACAATACCACAACATCCAGCTTAAGAATGGAGGTGGAGGTGGTTACTTCAGCTTTCCACTGATTAGAGAACATCACACACACACATAAATCGTGATTGTAACTGACTCAGAAAGCATGCTGAGGAAGATCAGGACAGGCATGCTTTGTGCAGAATGGCATGCTTCACTGCAATGGACACAGGTGAGGAGTATTGTCTAGATTTTATTTCTCCGGGTACGCAGGTGTGTTGGTAAATGAACAGGCAGGCAGCCTGGCTGGCTCTGGACAACTTAGTGGAATATTGAGGCATGATAAGACGACGTGGTTGGGGTCTTGTGGGAGAGCGTGTACAGTTCGGAGGAGCAGATAGATCACCAGTCTGGTGAGATTGATGCAGCGGGAAGTGACGAAGGGTTCTGGCGGATGCTCAAGACTCGGGGGAAAGGCGAGACAAATTTTTAATCAGAATGCTACTGGCACCATTAGTATTGGAACACTGTGCTGGCTGTTGAAGATGGGGACGGAGTGCTTATGGGAATGCTCCGAGTGCTGTGAGTCAGTTCTTGAATCAACTCAGCTCATTTATATTTTATATTTTTTATAAATTATTGTAGTTATTGAGTGTCAGGTCCTCCTTGTGTGTTCTCAAGTTTTCTTTCCTACTGCTATCTGCTGATGTAAGTTTCTCAAAGCAACATCCTCTATTTCTTGTAACTGTTCTTGTTGTAAAGCTGACCACTTGTACTTGATGTTGTCTAATTGTTAACATTTCTTGTTGTAAAGCGAACCTGTTATAGTTAGTGCGGTCCACTTGTTTACAGTTCTTCTTGTCCCTGTTGTAAAGCGAACCTGTTAGTCAGTGTAGTCCACTTGTTTAAAGTTTTTCATGTCCCTTTTGTAAAGCGAACCTGTTAGTGTAGTCCACTTGTTTACAGTTTTCCATGTTCCTTTTGTAAAGCAGACCTGTTATAGACAGTGCAGTCTACTTGTTTAAAGTTTTCCATGTCCCTGTTGTAAAGCAGACCTGTTATAGACGGCGTGGTCCACTTGTTTACATTTCTCCATGTCCCTGTTGTAAAGCAGACCTGTTATAGACAGTGTGGTCCACTTGTTTACAGTTCTCCATGTCCCTGTTGTAAAGCAGACCTGTTATAGTCGGTGTGGTCCACTTGTTTACAGTTCTCCATGTCCCTGTTGTAAAGCAGACCTGTTATAGATGGTGTGGTCCACTTGTTTACAGTTCTCCATGTCCCTGTTGTAAAGCAGACCTGTTATAGATGGTGTGATCCAGTTATTTACAGTTCTCAATGTCCCTGTTGTAAAGCAGACCTGTTATAGTCGGTGTGGTCCAGTTATTTACAGTTCTCAATGTCCCTGTTGTAAAGCAGACCTGTTGTAGATGGTGTGGTCCACTTGTTTACAGTTCTCCATATCCCTGTTACAGCAGGCTTGCAGTACCTTCACTCAGACAGATGATGCTCCCTCAGTCCAGGAATCGCAGCATCTGTTGAATGAACAACTCTGGGAGGAGAGAATGGTGAAAGCCTTAAGAAGCCTTACCAAGAGAATGGAGAACAGGTTTGAGGAGGAAAAGAAGTTTGCACTAAAAGAACTTGCACAGCAGGTAGAGTCAACTAACCCTCTCTTGTATACAAATGTTTAGTTCTTCATTGTTTTTTAAAAGTGATAATTTTTATTTATTTTCTGAAAACTAGATCTTGTTTTGCTGTTCCATCGATGCAGGTTTACAATTTATTTGGCTTCTGCCTACTCTCTAAACCCTTTTTACCCTGTACAAATTTTTAAAGATGGCCTTTTTCTAAATTTAGCTTTTAATAAAGGCCTTACCTTAAAAATAAAACTGAGTTCAGATGATCGTTATAATTTTCTGAAACTACCCTAAGTAACTAGGGGAAGAAACTTGAAGTCTTGGTCAGTTTCCGGTTTTTAAAAAATAAGGCAAGAGGTTAAAACCTGTGACCACAGAGCAGGTAGGCAAGCGAGCCAGCTATTGCATCATCATCAACTATATGTTTATTGTGATTTAACAGTGAGAATAACAATTTGATTTGTGTTATGATCAGACCCACTATGTCTACAGACTGTTGTAGCAGTTGCAACCAGTGCCAAGACTGTTATATGGGTGTATTTGCCCCTGCTGAAAGACATGACATCACAGATCCATACCAATCAGAACATTGGCTTTCTCGGGCCAGGGTTACAACTTTAGTTGCCTCTTAGTCTAAATTGAGAATGCCCTGATATCTGTACACAGTTGTTGTTTAAGTGTCTGGTTGTCATTATCGGTTTAGTAGAAGTATCATTGCAGCAAAGCCTGTGTTGATTCTGGGACCCATTTGGGTAAAAGAACAGACACACTGAAAAGCTTGTCGTAAGGCTTTGACTAGTAAGTACAGAAAGTGGAAAAACATCCAGAACTCTCTCCACCGGAGGAGTTCATAACCGGTGGACCACTGAGAGAAGAAAAAGATATGCAGGTAAAACAACTCTCTTACTGCCAACTGTATTCATTCTGTTTTCAGCTACAAGAGGATTTTTGGGAAAGATAAGCAACAGGCAGTAGAGCGGACGCTGGCCCAACATGAAGCTGGAAGTTTGAGAAGGGCAAGAAAAAAAGGCTGGGGAAGACAGAGCCAGGGAGCAGTATATGGAGGAGATGAAAAAGTTGGCTGCCAAACACAAGGAGGCCATTTCTCAGGTCAAGAAGAAACAGTGGGTGAGTACAAGCAGTTGGCTGGGGACAAAGTCTGTTATATAACTGTGCTTGTGGTTTTATGTTTCTGTCTGCCTGTGTTAGACTGAAGCCACGTACCACTGTTGTTGTTGAAAGTCAAGATAATGATGTTTTATGTTTCTGTCTGCCTGTGTTAGGCTGAGGCCACGTACCACTGTTTTTGTTGAACAAGATAATGATGTTTTATGTTTCTGTCTGCCTGTGTTAGGCTGAAGCCACGTACCACTGTTTTTTTTGTTGAAGAAGATAATGATGTTTTTTTGATGTTTCTGTCTGCCTGTGTTAGGCTGAAGCCACGTACCACTGTTTTTGTTGAAGAAGATAATGATGTTTTTATGTTTCTGTCTGCCTGTGTTAGGCTGAAGCCACGTACCACTGTTTTTGTTGAACAAGATAATGATGTTTTATGTTTCTGTCTGCCTGTGTTAGGCTGAAGCCACGTACCACTGTTTTTGTTGAAGAAGATAATGATGTTTTATGTTTCTGTCTGCCTGTGTTAGGCTGAAGCCACGTACCACTGTTTTTGTTGAAGAAGATAATGATGTTTTATGTTTCTGTCTGCCTGTGTTGGGCTGAAGCCACGTACCACTGTTTTTGTTGAAGAAGATAATGATGTTTTATGTTTCTGTCTGCCTGTGTTTGGGCTGAAGCCACGTACCACTGTTTTTTGTTGTTGAAGAAGATAATGATGTTTTATGTTTCTGTCTGCCTGTGTTAGGCTGAAGCCACGTACCACTGTTTTTGTTGAAGAAGATAATGATGTTTTATGTTTCTGTCTGCCTGTGTTAGGCTGAGCCACGTACCACTGTTTTTGTTGAAGATAGTTTTTTTTGTTGATGATGTTTTATGTTTCTGTCTGCCTGTGTTAGGCTGAAGCCACGTACCACTGTTTTTGTTGAAGAAGATAATGATGTTTTATGTTTCTGTCTGCCTGTGTTAGGCTGAAGCCACGTACCACTGTTTTTGTTGAAGAAGATAATGATGTTTTATGTTTCTGTCTGCCTGTGGTAGGCTGAGACCACGTACCACTGTTTTTGTTGAAGATAATGATGTTTTATGTTTCTGTCTGCCTGTGTTAGGCTGAAGCCACGTACCACTGTTTTTGTTGAAGAAGATAATGATGTTTTATGTTTCTGTCTGCCTGTGTTAGGCTGAAGCCACGTACCACTGTTTTTGTTGAAGAAGATAATGATGTTTTATGTTTCTGTCTGCCTGTGTTAGGCTGAAGCCACGTACCACTGTTTTTGTTGAAGAAGATAATGATGTTTTATGTTTCTGTCTGCCTGTGTTAGGCTGAAGCCACATACCACTGTTTTTGTTGAAGAAGATAATGATGTTTTATGTTTCTGTCTGCCTGTGGTAGGCTGAGACCACGTGCCACTGTTTTTGTTGAAGAAGATAATGATGTTTTTTATGTTTTCTGTCTGCCTGTGTTAGGCTGAAGCCACGTACCACTGTTTTTTGTTGAAGATAAGATAATGATGTTTTATGTTTCTGTCTGCCTGTGTTAGGGCTGAAGCCACCTGTGTAACCACTGTTTTTGTTGAAGAAGATAATGATGTTTTATGTTTCTGTCTGCCTGTGTTAGGCTGAAGCCACGTACCACTGTTTTTGTTGTTGAAGATAATGATGTTTTATGTTTCTGTCTGCCTGTGCCACGTTACTGTTTTTGGCTGAAGCCACGTACCACTGTTTTTGTTGAAGAAGATAATGATGTTTTATGTTTCTGTCTGCTGTGTTGCCTGTGTGTTAGGCTGAAAGCCAAGAACATACCACTGTTTTTGTTGAAGAAGATTGAAGATGTTTTGATGTTTTTTCTGTCTGTCCCTGTGTTAGGCTGAAAGCCACGTACCACTGTTTTTGTTGAAGAAGAATAAATGATGTTTTTATGTTTCTGTCTGCCTGTGTTTAGGCTGAAGCCACGTACCACTGTTTTTTGTTGAAGAAGATAATGATGTTTTATGTTTCTGTCTGCCTGTGTTAGGCTGAAGCCACGTACCACTGTTTTTGTTGAAGAGATAATGATGTTTTATGTTTCTGTCTGCCTGTGTTAGCTGAAGCCACGTACCACTGTTTTGTTGAAGAAGATAATGATGTTTTATGTTTCTGTCTGCCTGTGTTAGGCTGAAGCCACGTACCACTGTTTTTGTTGATGTATGATGTTTTAGTTTCTGTTCTGCCTGTGTAAGAAGCCACGTACCACTGTTTTTGTTGAAGAAGATAATGATGTTTTATGTTTCTGTCTGCCTGTGTGTTAGGCTGAAGCCACGTACCACTGTTTTTGTTGAAGAAGATAATGATGTTTTATGTTTCTGTCTGCCTGTGTTAGGGCTGAAGCCACGTACCACTGTTTTTGTTGAAGTCACTGATGTTTTTTTCTGTTTGTAGTGCCTGTTGTGAGGCTGAAGCCATGTACCACTGTTGTTTTGAAAGTCAAGATGATGATGTTTTGTTTCTGTCTGCCTGTGTGCCAGCTGAAGCCACGTACCACTGTTTTTGTTGAAAGAAGATATGATGATTTTTTTGTTTCTGTCTGCCTGTGTTAGGCTGAAGCCACGTACCACTGTTTTTGTTGAAGAAGATAATGATGTTTTATGTTTCTGTCTGCCTGTGTTAGGCTGAAGCCACGTACCACTGTTTTGTTGAAAGAAGATAATGATGTTTTTTGTTTCTGTCTACCTGTTTGTGCCAGACCACTGTTTTTGTTGAAGCTGAAGCCATGTACCACTTAGTTGAAGCCACGTACCACTGTTTTTTGTTGAAGAAGATAATGATGTTTTATGTTTCTGTCTGCCTGTGTACCACTGTTTTTTGAGGCTGAAGCCATGTACCACTGTTTTTTGTTGAAAGAAGATAATGATGTTTGTTTCTGTTTCTGTAGTGCCAGAACTGTGAGGCTGAAGCCATGTACCACTGTTTTTGTTGAAAGTCAAGATGATGATGTTTTGTTTCTGTCTACCTGTAGTGCCAGAAGGTGAGGCTGAAGCCATGACCACTGTTTTGTTGTTGAAAAGTCAAGATGATGTTGTTTTGTTTCTGTCTACCTGTAGTGCCAGAACTGTGAGGCTGAAGCCACGTACCACTGTTTTTGTTGAAAGTCAAGATGATGATGTTTTTTCTGTCTATGTTTCTGTCTGAACTTCTGTCTGTACCTGTTTTTGTTGAAAGTCAAGATGCCAGAAAGCCTGAAGCCACGTACCACTGTTGTTGTTGAAGAAGATGATGATGTTTTATGTCTGTCTGTGTAGTGCCAGAACTGTGAGGCTGAAGCCATGTACCACTGTTGTTGTTGAAAGTCAAGATGATGATGTTTTATGTTTCTGTCTACCTGTGTGCCAGAACTGCTGAAGCCATGTACCACTGTTTTTGTTGAAAGTCAAGATGATGATGTTTTTTTCTTTCTACCTGTAGTGCCAGAACTGTGAGGCTGAAGCCATGTACCACTGTTTTTGTTGAAAAGAAAGATGATGATGTTTTTTTTTGTTTCTGTCTACCTGTAGTGCCAGAACTGTGAGGCTGAAGCATGTACCACTGTTGTTGTTGAAAGTCAAGATGATGATGTTTTTGTTTCTGTCTGCCTGTAGTGCCAGAACTGTGAGGCTGAAGCCATGTACCACTGTTGTTGTTGTTGTTGAAAGTCAAGATGATGATGTTTTGTTTCTGTCTACCTGTAGTGCCAGAACTGTGAGGCTGAAGCCATGTACCACTGTTGTTGTTGAAAGTCAAGATGATGATGTTTTGTTTCTGTCTACCTGTAGTGCCAGAACTGTGAGGCTGAAGCCATGTACCACTGTTGTTGTTGAAAGTCAAGATGATGATGTTTTGTGTCTGTCTACCTGTAGTGCCAGAACTGTGAGGCTGAAGCATGTACACACTGTTTTGTTGAAAGTCAATGATGATGATGTTTTGTTTCTGTCTACCTGTAGTGCCCATGTAACTGTTGTTGCTGAAGCCATGTACCACTGTAGTTTTGTTGAAGCTGAAGCCATGTGATGTTTTTTTTGAAAGTCTGTCTACCTGTAGTGCCAGAACTGTGAGGCTGAAGCCATGTACCACTGTTGTTGTTGAAAAAGTCAAGATGATGATGTTTTGTTTCTGTCTACCTGTAGTGCCAGAACTGTGAGGCTGAAGCCATGTACACTGTTGTTGTTGTTGAAAAGTCAAGATGATGATGTTTTGTTTCTGTCTACCTGTAGTGCCAGAACTGTGAGGCTGAAGCCATGTACCACTGTTTTTGTTGAAAGTCAAGATGATGATGTTTTGTTTCTGTCTACCTGTAGTGCCCAGAACTGTGAGGCTGAAGCCATGTACCACTGTTGTTGTTGAAAGTCAAGATGATGATGTTTTGTTTCTGTCTACCTGTAGTGCCAGAACTGTGAGGCTGAAGCCATGTACCCACTGTTGTTGTTGAAAGTCAAGATGATGATGTTTTGTTTCTGTCTACCTGTGGTGCCAGAACTGTGAGGCTGAAGCCATGTACCACTGTTGTTGTTGAAAGTCAAGATGATGATGTTTTGTTTCTGTCTACCTGTAGTGCCAGAACTGTGAGGCTGAAGCCATGTACCACTGTTGTTGTTGAAAAGTCAAGATGATGATGTTTTTTTCTGTCTACCTGTAGTGCCAGAACTGTGAGGCTGAAGCCATGTACCACTGTTGTTGTTGAAAGTCAAGATGATGATGTTTTGTTTCTGTCTACCTGTAGTGCCAGAACTGTGAGGCTGAAGCCATGTACCACTGTTGTTGTTGAAAGTCAAGATGATGATGTTTTGTTTCTGTCTACCTGTAGTGCCAGAACTGTGAGGCTGAAGCCATGTACCACTGTTGTTGTTGTTGTTGAAAGTCAAGATGATGATGTTTTGTTTCTGTCTACCTGTAGTGCCAGAACTGTGAGGCTGAAGCCATGTACCACTGTTGTTGTTGAAAGTCAAGATGATGATGTTTTGTTTCTGTCTACCTGTAGTGCCAGAACTGTGAGGCTGAAGCCATGTACCACTGTTGTTGTTGAAAGTCAAGATGATGATGTTTTGTTTCTGTCTACCTGTAGTGCCAGAACTGTGAGGCTGAAGCCATGTACCACTGTTGTTGTTGAAAGTCAAGATGATGATGTTTGTTTCTGTCTACCTGTAGTGCCAGAACTGTGAGGCTGAAGCCATGTAGGCCACTGTTGTTGTTGAAAGTCAAGATGATGATGTTTTGTTTCTGTCTACCTGTAGTGCCAGAAACTGTGAGGCTGAAGCCATGTACCACTGTTGTTGTTTGAAAGTCAAGATGATGATGTTTTTGTTTCTGTCTACCTGTAGTGCCAGAACTGTGAGGCTGAAGCCATGTACCACTGTTTGTTGTGAAAGTCAAGATGATGATGTTTTGTTTCTGTCTACCTGTAGTGCCAGAACTGTGAGGCTGAAGCCATGTACCACTGTTTGTTGTTGAAAGTCAAGATGATGATGTTTTGTTTCTGTCTACCTGTAGTGCCAGAACTGTGAGGCTGAAGCCATGTACCACTGTTGTTGTTGAAAGTCAAGATGATGATGTTTTTTGTTTCTGTCTACCTGTAGTGCCAGAACTGTGAGGCTGAAGCCATGTACCACTGTTTTTGTTGAAAGTCAAGATGATGATGTTTTTGTTTCTGTCTACCTGTAGTGCCAGAACTGTGAGGCTGAAGCCATGTACCTCTGTTGTTGTTTGAAAGTCAAGATGATGATTTTTGTTTCTGTCTACCTGTAGTGCCAGAACTGTGAGGCTGAAGCCATGTACCACTGTTGTTGTTGAAAGTCAAGATGATGATGTTTTGTTTTCTGTCTACCTGTAGTGCCAGAACTGTGAGGCTGAAGCCATGTACCACTGTTGTTGTGTTGTTTCATGAAAGTCAAGATGATGATGTTTTGTTTTCTGTCTACCTGTAGTGCCAGAACTGTGAGGCTGAAGCCATGTACCACTGTTGTTGTTGAAAGTCAAGATGATGATGTTTTGTTTCTGTCTACCTGTAGTGCCAGAACTGTGAGGCTG